>OZ024711.1:20828522-21278893 GCA_964016945.1 Microplitis deprimator | reverse complement strand
TAACATGTAAATGAATTATTTTTAAACAGTAAGAAAACAATAGTTATAATCAATTTTATACAACAATCACACTTTAGAAGCAATATAATATAGAATTATTGTAGAAATAACTATATTTTTGTTTATTTTTTAATTTATATTTCTTTTATTAATATATAGTATATCTGTAAGATGATAAATTATATGTTTATCTTTAGTAATTTTTCGAATTATATTTATATGTATATAGATGGCAAAAGTGATTAAATTTTTTTTAGATTGCGATTGAATTCGTGACAACTATGGAGAATGTACGAACGTGTATAGAAATGCTTAGTGTTATTATTTTTAATATTATACCAATAACGAAGTAAATTCGATAAAAATTTAGTAATTATTAATTTTTCTTTTTTTTTTCTTTTTTTTTTTTTGTAGATTTAATTCTATATTCACTCTTATATTAACTGTAGATTCATTTTTAATTTTAATAATTTTTTATTTTTACTTTTCAAATATAATATTTATATATGCATGTAGTATTAATCATATGAGAGAGAGATTTGACAAAGAGTGTAAATTAAATGCTCATTTTTAAATATATAAATATATATATATATATATGTATAGTTTTTTTTCGGTAGTTTATATCAGAGCTGATTAATATGTATTATATTGTATAAAATAAAATGGATAATGTTTTTACTGATTAGATACAACTGAAAGTTATTATATAATGTGATGTAAAAAAAAGACATATCGAAAAAGATGAGTACTAAATTTGAGGATTCAACGGTATCTTAATTATTTATTTATTATTAATATTATTTTTTTTTTTTCAAAATTAATAACAAACTTTTAATAAATTAGATTCGTGTATACCAACTTTTTTCGTAAGAAATTTAATTCTCTAAAAAATTATATTAGAAAGATTTCCTGAAATCGTCGGTTACGACGATACGGCAAAAATTATATTACTAAAAAATATTAAGCTTTATGAAATACCGGTAAATCTTTGAATCAAATGATAATTTTTTTTTTATATCATCTTAAATATTTTTAGTAGTATTTAATAATAATAAAAAAAAATCAATTCATCGATTTTAAATTTAACTCTCAATTATATTCACATACATACATATATATATATATATATATATATATATATATATATATATATATATCTATCAATATAGATAATAAAAATCTGACAAATAAATTAATATAAATGTAGCTATAGTTATTCTCTTTTTATTAATTATTAATTTAAATTTAAAGACTTACTTACAACTCTGATCAGAATCCATCTAAAGATAATGTCAAGATACGCCATACTATTACAATAAAATTGCATTATTTATCGTTTGTTTTTATTTACGACCAAGCACGGACTGAAGAGCATTTATTTTTTTATTTTGTTTTATTTTTAAATTACGATCGCACATATATAGTTGATATATAACGCAATAATTACAAAAATAATAATTATCATAACAACAATATAAATAATAATAATAATTGAAAAAACTACAGCTCTTTAAATTACAATAATTGTAATAAAAAAGTCGTATTTTTTTGTAATAATCAACTATTTAATAAATGAAATAATTATTAAATAAGAAATATAATAATTATAATTAAAAAATAACAAATTATCTAAAAAAAAAAAAAAATTAAATAAATAAAAAATAAAATAAATATATGGAAGAAAGTTTTGTACAACTATATGTTTTTAAATAACTTTGCCTCGCCTTACAATAATTAATAACTACAATATCATTAGCAATACTTATTATCATTGAAACTAATAAAAAATTAATATATTTAGTTTATTACTTGAATTAACTAAAAAATTCATTATTTAAATTAATCGATTTGATAATAAATTGCATCACGGACCAGTACATTATTCGCTCAGACGGGCAAAGGTGGACAGATCTAACAAGCCTGAACCTCTCTGGAAGGAACAGCGATATGAGAAAAAAAAGGATAAGGATAATTATATTAAATAATGAGCCAACCCAACAGACAATAAAGGCTTGGTAGTAAAAGATTAAGTCATGTCTATAACAATCAATCGTGCGTTATATCATTTTTTTTTTTTTTTTTTTTTTTTTTTTTTTTTTTAATTTATTTATTTATACTTCTTTTGCGTATATATAATTAATTAATTTCAATTTAAATTTTTTCTAGTAATAATATTCAATGTTAATGAGATTAATTTTAGTTACTTAACATTATGATAAAAGACTTGGGCGCCGTTTAATACTAATATTTATTTCATATAAATAACATATATAATATTTAAAAATTTTTTTTTAATTGATTTAGAAAGTCGTGCGCACATGAGTGATAATATATAATTACGAGTTTTTCAAACGATTAATAACAAGCTTAGAAGTATATATGATTTTTTTCAAAAGTACTTAAATTTTATTTAAAAAAAAAAAAAAAAAAAAAAAAAAAAAAAAAAAAAAAATGTTGGTATTTGTTTAATAACGATTATTGGGAGTCGATCAGGCATTCGATTAGTTTAAAAGTCGATATGTTCGACTAATTTAAATACAAATAATAAATAATATTTTATCGCACATTTTACTTAGGTCCCGGTCCACGTGATTGTTTCGCTCTGTATATTAATTTATCGAATTCAATTACGCCATCTTACTCTATACGCTATCAAAGTACTTACACAATCTTTAAAACTCAAGGTGCGTTATTAATGTATACGATAAATGTAAATTTAATTATCTCAAAACTACAATCACACGTACCACAAAGATGTCGCTGTTAATATGCATCTATATGCATTTTACAATCACACTGCGATGTGTAAGTATTTTATTAGCGTATAATAAAGATATATAAGGCTTAAATATTTCCATATTATATAATCGTGTAGTTTTTTATTTAATTTTTTTTTTATTTTTTATTCTTCCTTCATTTATTGTATTGATTACAGTCTTGGCGAGAGTCACTTATCAAGTATAAGACTCTGGGCAAAGTTTTTCAGGTTTTAATATCTCATTTTGTTTTATTTATTTATTTACTTTTTTTATTTTTTTTTTTTTATTTTTCGTTTTATATTTTTATATAAGAGTCGTAACTACATGGCACGTTGGTCGATATCAAGGCTCCATCGGGCCAAAAGTTTTTCTATTGCGACTCCCTAATTAAATTTGTTACTCTAACTAATAAAAAATATTAAGCAGACTTGGTTAATACTCGAGTCTTATCGACGATGATAATAACAATGCATATTGTTATATTAAAGTCAAAGATTAGTACAGATAAGGTATTGGTGCATTGTTATTATTGAGCTATTAAGATTTTTTTTTAGAGAGTATACTTTTTTCAATGTACAAAAAAAATGTACTGTCGAAAAAATTTTAAATTTATACCGTTTCTGAACTAATCTATGTCTAAATATGCTTCATATTTTTCTCTCAAGTATACTCATTCTACCTCTTTTTTTTCTTTTCATTTTTATTTCTTGTTTTCTGTTTTTTACATTCATTATTTATAGTTGGCTTTGGTAGTTATAGAGACTTGTTAAGAAGATTATCGTCATATTGAAAACATTCATAGAGTTGAGCTTCAATGTGCTCACGATTAAAAATAATACAGAAGAAAAATTGTGACACACTGTCGTTAAAAGTTTTTTTTATTTTTATTAATTATTCATTCAAAAATTTTCTTTTTTTTTTTCTCTCTTTCTCTCTTTATTTCTCTTTCATTCTCTCTTTCTCTCTCTTTCTTTCTTCATCTTTTTTTTTTTTTTTTTTTTTCTAGATTATAATATCGTCGGCATAAATGACACAGCACACTGATTATTTTTAAGTACTCATCGAGATCTAATTTTAATGAATGCTTTATCAATAAAAAGTATATATTATGCATATTATTAAATTTAATAATTTATACCAGATTTTTTATTTATGATTGCAAGAGAAAGGCGATGGCCCAGTCACTGCACTTCGATGGAAGTGCACATTCTGCCATTTGTTATCCTTTTTCTGCCACACACGACTCTCTTCACTTTGCTGGGTATGCGCTACACCTTGTCTAAAATTTATAATATTTAAAAAAAAAAAATTTTTTTTTTTAATTTGTAAGGATAAATAATAAAAGGTGTGTAAATAATTTAAACTTACGAATTATTCGTGCCTAATAAAAAATTAATTTTCGATTCGAAATTCGAATTGATTAATTTGAAATATTCATAAATTTTCTAATTATTTGAAAAATTAAAATTATTTGTCAGTTTTTAAGATATTTGTAAAAATATTAAAATTATTCGTAATAGTATATTATACACCAAGGGAAAAAATAATGACATTCTAATCTGCGTGTGTAATTGCCTGCAAACACATGGATTGGAATGTCCTATCTTCCTGTGTAATATGTATACAATTTTTCACCAGACCAAATGATAAAAATTAATGGATTATACACACAAACATCCCAATCTCCGTGTTTGCTGCTTTTCTTCCTTCGTGTTCATGTACTATTATAATTTAAGACAAGTAAAATAAAAATGTTTATATTTTAAGTTAAAACCAAATATTCGAATTACAATGGCATAATGTGAAAATTTAAAAACAAATCGGAAACTAACATATAATTTTAATTTAAAAAATTACTTGATTCGAATTTTGAGTCAAATAGTAATATTTTATTCGAACACTATTCGCACACTCATATTTTATTTATTCCTTTAAAAATAAATATAAGTATACAACTTACTTGTCTACAAATTGAGTAAGTCTGACATAGGCAATACAAGCAGCATCTTCACCAAGTAAATGCACATGAGGATTGAGAATTGTCGTATTGACGGCCTTGCAACTAGAATTCTTCCCCAGGACTGCTTGAGTATTAAATTTTATTGTTACACAATAGTTACAGAAATATATACATATATATATATATATATATATATATATATATATATATAAGAATTGAAAACCCCCTTATTTCAACTTTTATTGACTAGATAACCAATTATTATTATTTTTTTAATGTATTCAATAATTTACAATAACAATTGAACAATTTATAATATTAATTTTTTAATAAAAGAAGCAGTAATATGTAAAAACAAAAAAAAACAAAAAAAACATTTATTTTTCAAAAATAAAAAAAAATGATATAATATTTTATAAAGCTTGAGTTTGATAGAATTAAATTAAAATATAATATAAATATTGAATGTAAATTTAAATTATTAATTTGATAAATAATAAAAGTATTGAAAAATAATAATAATAATAATAATAATAATAATAATAATAATAATAATAATAATAATAATAATAATAATAATAATAATAAACTAAACAATGTTAGTGCAGAATAAATTTTGTTAACTAAATGGTGACGCAAACTAGGCATAATTACCATTATCAAAGTAAAATTTGTGAAAGTCCATTCCTTCGACTAAATTACCTAAAGCCTCTGGTTCAAATGCAGTTAGATGTGGATCACAGATTTTCCTATACAAATTGTTAGCATAAAAATATTTTTTATTTATATAATTATTATAATTAAATAGAAATTTTATAAATATTTAATCAACGTTGTTACTGATGTTAAGTCTTGATGGACTTACGTGTAACCCTCGAAGTCACCGGTGTTAATACTTTCAATGAGCTGCTCAGTCATCTTGATAATCTCCTGCCGGCGAGCTGCAATTGTCAATATTTCACAGTCAGTAACAACAATATGTGGTTTTTAAATTTGAAACTCTTTTCGGTAAATTGCACAGCACAACAGCCACATGCATTAATTTTTAATACCTACGTCCTATCCACGCCATTACGAGTTTTCGTCGATTTCGTTTTAATTTTTTTTTTTTTTTATTTATTAATCAATTATAGTGAAAATAATAATTATTTACTTTATTATTTTTATTTTACTATAAATAAAAGCAGGGCTTTATATGATTATCGTGATTCTTAATTACCTCAAATATTATGTTATTTAATAAAAATAATTAAAAAAAAAAACAATTATATTTATATAATAATTATTATCATTGTGCCAAATATATTTAATTTACGCGTGTGAGTTAAACCTATAGATAGTGTAAATATACGAGAGTGGAGTCGCGATGTGATTTAATTAATGTTTCAATATAATTTTATGTAGCTAATACTATATCTAATTGAAATAAAAAAAACATAATTATCTAGTTAAAAACGCGTTTTTTTTTTTTTTTATTAAATTTTTTTTAACTATACCTATAAAAAATAAAACTTATTGCTTGTAAGACGCGTAATAATATAAACCGCTCATCGATTTGTCGACCAAGTCAGAAATAAAATAAAAAAACTCTAATAATAATCATCATTTATAGCTTAATATATTAATTGAAAAATTTTCTAGCTTTATTCAAGTGATTTTACGATAATTTAAATTTTATAAATTTCAATATCAGGGCCCGATTAATTGAAAAATATCTCGACAATTGCATCTAGAACATACTTGCAATTAAATTTTCTTACAATTTCGGATTTTGCCGACAATCAACAAACGGTTCCAATAAAAATTCTCATCTACGATTAGTGCGCGTTACCTGAGCACTGCGAGTTTGTTGAGAGCTGGCTGCAGGTCTTGACGGGACACATGATTCTTATTTCTACAAGCATATACCTTCCTCATTAAAAGACACATTTTTAAGTCTCATTACTTTTTTTTATTGCTTTGTTTTTAATTATTATATGTTTTTTTTTCTTTTTTTTTTTTTTTCTTTAATTGTGTACAAGCGATTGCACTTATTTAAATAAACGTATGGTCGAATGTTATAAAGCAATTTTGTTTTATTAAATGTAAATTTTTAATTGATAATTGATATATTTAAAAATAACTTTTTTTTTTTATTTTTATTTTCGACCATGGCGTTGTTTTAAAAATTAAAAATAAGCAGGGATTTGTTATGATTGTCTCTCCACTTTTTTTGAGGCAATAAATATTTCATTTTTTTATATGATAAATATATTTATTTATTTATTCATTTATCTTTCTGAATTTATACTTAATACAGTAAGTAAATAATTTAGTTAATTCGTATTCAATAAAATAAACATATTTATATAAATATGTAGTTTTATTCAAATCATTATTTTACCAAAATTATTCAACGAAAGATTTTAATGCGTTATTAAACCATAACCTTTTTAATTTAATATCGATTTATAAAGATCATTAGTTATACATAATTATCCTTTTTCATAAATTGCCGGCACATTTATTTAATTTTCATTTATCTTTCAATCTAAAATTAACTATCATGTACAATACTTATAAATTTTCATAAATATTAATAATAACATTATCATTTTATACTTAAGTATATATTTATTTCAAATAATTTTCCCTATATTAATTATTCTATTGTAAATTAATATCTATATTAATAAAATAAATTTATTTCATCGATAATAATAATTCGGACGATGCTTCGAGTAAAGAAATTTAAATTAAGCTACATTTTTTACGAGACAAATTATTTTGTTGTTGTTGTTGTTGTTGTTTTTGTAATAATTTTGTATTTGGTAAGACACCATCCGATAAACCATCCTTCTTACCGTCTTCCACCTCACTGGAAACATTGCTTGCTCGACGATTGTTATCCATAAGATTTTCTATTCTTGATAAAGTATGTAGTGCCACATTACAATCATGACCCATGTGTTAGACACGATAACAAGAAATTGTTAATAGTAGTAGTGTAGAAGAAGTAGAAGCAGTAGAAGAAGCAGAAGCAGAAGAAGAAGAAGAAGAAGAATAAAATAGAAGAGATGTATAGCGTAGTCATGCGTGTTGGTTACATACAAAGAAATTAATAAAAATAATGAGATGCATTATAGCAAATTTATGCAGAAATAAAATATGATAAATAAATTAATTAATAAAATTATTAGTGCAACAAAATAGTAAACATAAGTTTTTAGTAACATTTATCTTTGTTTAGTTACTAAGAAAAAGCAAATTTATAAATATTTTTAGAACGCAGTTACAAAATTATTTTTATGTAAGAACAGGGATACAATTATACAATGAAATTCTTAAAAAAAAAAAAAAAAAAAAAAAAAAAAAAAAAAAAAAAAAAAAAAAAAAAAAAAAAATAATGCATGATATGAAAATTACAGACCCGTAGCTGATGAGTTGCGTTGTCGTGGGGGACTGTTGACGCTCATTATTGATGGAAGTGACGACATTATACCCGTTTGACTATTTTGACTGTTTGTACTAGTACTTCCTCCACTGCTACTGCCATTAAGGTTGCTGTTTCCATTGTCAGCTAATCATGCAAACAACCACATACCGAATATGATAGGAAAACCAGTTAACATTGCGAAAACTGATTTAAAAAAAAATAATGTCTTACATTATATTAATTTAAACATTTTTCTTTTGATTCTAATGGAGAATGAAATCAGTACATTACACACCAAGAGAGGAAAATAGAAAATTCCAAAACTCGTGTGTAATATTGCTTACACAATTCAAATACAAGGGTGGCAACATTCATGGAATGGGACTTCTTAACTTTTTCCGTGATGTGTATATTATTTTTAATAAGATCTGCACCTGAAAGTTTAAATTTTTGCGCCCTTGTTTGCGAGAAAAAAAAGAACCATCCGGCCTTACCCGGAATGGAAAGTTAGATTTCTTATTTAAATACAATAAAGCAACAATAGTGTAATTAATGCTTATTTTTTAAGCTTAAGCATGAATTTCAAGTAACACGTCCCATTCCATGTGTTTGCTACCCTGCTTGTAACTGGCTTTTGTAGGCAATTATGCAAATGGGTTGAAAAGTCCTATTTTCTTTCCTTGCTGCGTAATATATTTACTAAAAATTATTTAATGTAAGACATTTGTCATTAAGTTTTTTGTTTATGTCATGCTCAGAGTACATTTGGGATTATTGTGAATTAATTTTTTAAAATTTTATTTTTTCAAATTTTCATGATAACAAATTTACGTACATAATTTTTATATTTATTGGTTGTCACTATATCTTACCGTCTATTCTCGATTAGGGAATAAGCTCTATTACTAAATAAACATTAACAATCTACGTATTAAAGGATAATAAAAAAATAGTAAATAGCTTGTGTACTAAGTGTAAAAAAAAAAAAAAAAAAAATAAAATAAAATTAACAAGATGAATATTCTTGATTGAAAAATTTACTTTATTGAAGCTGGTTATTAATAACAAATATTTTTGTCTAAAAAATTGTCTTTAAACTAAAAATTATTCATTCTTTATTTATATGAATTAATAAAAAATAAATGTTAACATTACTCTCTCAAGAAATTTAATTTTTAATCTAAAGTAAATCTCAGAGATTATATACTACTCAATGGTTTATTTTTTTATTCAGTGTATGAGAAACTTAAATTCATTATTATATATATGATGTTAAATGAGTAACTTTGTTCTTGCACTTGCATACTTAATACAATAAATTTCGAGTAATAAATACTTATTACTAGAAATGTTTAAATAATAAAATTGAATTTTTTTTTTATAATTATATTGCAATGAGTAACTTAATTTATTTATTGTAAACTTTCAGTGATTATTTTTACTTATTATGATAATAATTTAATTATATAATAAAATTGATATTTGTTATTAATGATAGTAATAATATTTTCTATTTGAAAATTTAACTTTATCGATAAAAAATATATAAACAACATGAAAGAAAAAAAAGAAAAAACTAAAGTTTAATTGTATTATTATTGACTTAAAAATTAAATAATATGAAGCAGTTAATGAATAATATAATAAATAAGTCGTGTAATATAATTGTATGTGATTAATAATACTTATATACATATAATGAATAACATGCTTGGTGTAATTATTAAAAGTGAATATCGAATAATACTAAAAAAATTTTATACTGACTTTTGATGAGATTATTGTTAAGAAAAAATATTTTTTCAGTAGCTTTTTTTTACCTTATTGATATCAGCTTAGTTTCGAAGCATCGTCAGACTGATCGATGATCAATATAATGCCGGTTGAGTTTAGTATTTATTTAAAATTATTGAAAATATAATATATATTTATACACAGAGAGAAAAAGATGATAATTTTTCCCATTTTGCTTAAAAGAAATTCCTATGTTGGCATAGCAAATTTTGCTTTATCAACATGGAAAATTTTACTTAGGAAAAAATGATAATATAGCGATATTTTATGGAAATTTTATCCACATATTATAGGGATATCTTCCATATTACCATTGGAAAATTTTCATGTAGACATAGGTATTTTTACTATGTCAGTATAGGAATTTTTTCCATGTTACCAGTATGGTAATTTCTTCTATGTTGACATAGGAATTTTTCCTAGGTTGACAAGGAAAAAATTCCTCTGTTAACATAGTAAATATTCCTACGTTAACATAGAAAAAAATGATATATTGCATGGGAAAAGTCCACGAGAATCTAAAACCAACAAAATACCAAATATTTTGGTCATTATTATCATTTAGGCCTTAAAGCGATAAAATAGAGATGTGTGAAGATTTTAAGATGTACGAAAATAGAGTTTCGAAGTTTTTGATAAATTTTTTTGTAATTGAATTAAAATTTTTTGTAGCACCTACCAATGAACAAATTTTTTTATAAATTCAATTAATATAAATGTGTATGTAAAAGTCAATTACATCGTGCTTCTGACAGTATATAATCATCAATGCAATTAATTAATTTTGATTTACTTAATAAATTACGTAAAAAAAAAACATCAGTTTACAAATATTTTATTTTTACATACATGGGAATTTCTAGTTTGTTAACATGGGAATAATTTCCATGTTAACATGATAATTTTTTCAATGTTAGTATAGGAAAATTTACATTATTAATATATAAATAATTCGTATGTAACAAAGCAAAATTTGTTATGTGACATAGTTACAATTGACATGTTGACATAGTAAAATTTACAACGCCAATAAAGGAATTTTCCCCAAGCAAAATTTGAAAAATTTCCATTTTTTTCTCTCTGTGTATGATAACATGTTTTACCTTATTTAAAATAAATATTTTACGTTCAGTATAAAGCAGATATTACAGATATTAATTTCATATAAAACTTGTACATCGAGCTCCTAAAATACCCCTAACTCCTAACGAATTGTCCCACTTAATTATAATGCTCTAAAAAATTTTTAATTAACCCTATAGCAACCAATCATTTTAATAAATTAATTTGTTTGATTTATCATTTTTATTTAATGATTATTATCTATAACAAAAATATTTTAATATTAAAAATAAAAATTTCAATTTTCAAGCATCAAAAATTTTGTATTGTTAATTTTCAAAACAACCAAAAGAACTCAATATTAGTAGTACCCAATAAATTTATATATTTTTTTTCGTTTCAATAAACGAAAAATTACCTTGTGCTCCGTGAAGGAGTACTGCGGCAATTCCTAATGAGTTTCCAGGTCCCTGAATTTGTTTATTTCCTGCAGCAGCACCCATAACTTTTGAAAATATGGACGCAGCTGCGGGACTGCTCGGCGGTGTGCCCTGAGACGCGTAGCCTGTTTCACGGTATTAAGGAATATCAATATAATTTAAATAAATAATAACACTGAAGGCTCAATTTCAATTAACTTAAAATAAAATTTAATCAATTGATTTTTTATTTAATTGAAATTTCAATTTTTAGTTTCAATATTTATATCAACTACATATTTTAAAAACAGTAAAATGAAAGTTTATTGTTTTTATAATATTAAATTAATTTACAAAAATTATAAATAATACTTGGTCAAATTTTTCTACGTAAAAATATATAATTAAAACAAAAAAATAAAATAAATAACATAAAGTTGTAATTTAAATATTTTTAAATAGTACTGACAATATTACTTTCTTTATCCAATCATTTGATAATTTGATTATTTAAAACATAAAAATGCAATATTATATATTGGATTAATTTATTAAATAAAAAAAAAAAATACTAGCTACACTTTGTTTTAGTAAATGAAAGCATCAAGTATTAGAATAGATGTATTTTATTTCTTTAATAAATATTTGTAAGTTATATAAATTCTCAGGAGAGTAATTGCAGGTAGCTTTTTTGTAATAATTGGTAATTTATTGATAAAGAAAAGACATTGAGGTTATTGCTAATAATACAAGTATTGAAAATAAAAAGGATTGAAACGAAGAAAATTGATCGAAAATGTGCTACGATGGTCTCAGCGTATTATATAAAAACAGAAAATATATTTTACGTCGATTCTACATTAATATATATACACGAACGATAAAATGCTCTACAAAAATAGAATTTATGACCATGGCCTACCTTGTAAAATTTAACAAATCGTAAAAACTATACATTATATCTTCAAAATTTATTAGCATTTTTTTTTTTTAAATAAAATAATATCATTTTTATATTTATTAAAATTAATTTTAATGGAACTTGTAAAAAAAAAAAAAAAAAGACAAGTTATTGGTTTTTGTCTGGTTTTCGAAAACCGATTTTTGAAAAAAATTTCGAAGTTTTGAGGTCTTATAAGAAGCTATCCTGACTATTTTCAAGATATTGTCCGAGTGTATGTAAATATTCTATAACTTTTGAACGGATTAACCGATTTAGATCTTTGGTGTAGCGTTTGAAGCGGTTTATCAATTCCTATATTTTCTAAGAAATTGAGCTTGATCGGTAAAGTACGTTTCAAGTTATTCCAAAAATAAAATTTTTTAAAAAAAGTTTTTTTTTCGGATAACTTGAATCATATTGTATACGGAATGATTTGATATCCAATCAGCTCTAAGATTCTAAGATTCCCCCGTGAATGCCGACTTAAACATTAAAATAGTATGATTTTTTTTTAGAGATATCGTTAACCAAACAAATTTAAAAAAAAATTTTTTTTTTAATAACATCACAATTGTTAAACTGATTGATTTTTAATTTTTTTATCGTTAGAAGCTGAAAAACTGGGTTGAATATACCGTATCGGACATCAATATCTATCTGTTGGTGAGTTGAAAAATTATCGGCAACAAAAAGAATTCAAAAAATAAAAATTAACATAATTTTTTTAAATTATTGTTGATTTTTTTAATTTTCATAGCTGGAAATTTTGGGACTGGCCAACAACAGCAGGGTCAACTGTTTTCCAGATTTATTTTTTAGGAACAATAACATGTTAACTCACTATTATCAGATTGTTTAGAAGTTCCTGGAGTACTCGAAGTCATAATAGACATGATTAAAATTTTAAATTTACACTTATTTCAAAATATAAAAAAAAAATATCAAATAAATAATTTATAATTAATTAAAAAAAAAAATAAGTATAGATTTATGATTGACAGATAACATAATCGTAACGTTAATGAATATACACTGTGTTATTTGAGTAAATGAATGAACAAATTCTTTAAACCGTCACGTCCCGTTTCAGAATACTAAAAGGCCGGCCAGGTCAGGTAGGATATTTTTGCCAGTCTGTACAGTAGTACAGCTTGAAATTGTGATAGAGTCAAGACTCGTTAAAGATAAAACATAGTCTTCTTAAATTTATATTTCTTTAGCTCTGGCTTTAGCCTAGCTCTAGATCAATCCGTCTCTTTTTTTATCACCTTTATTCATCAACTCGTATGTATATCGTGTAATCATCGTCATTCTTGTTTTATTTTTGCACAAATACATAAAAATATTTAAGATTATATGCGTTAAATTTATTTTTGTTATAACGATAACTAAAAATAGTATTTTTGATGACGAGATTCAGTATATTTTGTATTGAATATGTAAGACCATCGATAAACATATTTTGTTACTTAAATTTATTTTTTATTGAGATAACTTTTGTTTATAATATTATTAGTTGGAATTATTTAATTTAATTAATAAACAAGGCACACCGCAGATTATTTTTTAATTAGTCAATTTTTTTTTATCCTCGTGCAGACAATTTATGATTTTTTTTTTTTATAGGATTTTATCATCACACCTTAATTTAAAAATTAGATTCTTCTCAATAATTATTTATTTTAAAAGGTTCAAAAAAAGTGGTAGACAGACATTTTAAGATTGATTAAAATTTTCATAAGCTTAAAAAAATGCAAATATTATAAAAACTATTGGAATAAGAACGCTTTTATACGAAGCTCTTATTAACTAATTTGCAAATGTGTAGTCTTTCATTACTTTTTTTTTTTCTTCTTAATATAAATATGTGATAAAATGTGTATTTTATTATAACATTGTTTTATTTATTTTTTAATTACTTTATATAAAAAGCTTTTTAAATCAAAGTTAATCAGAGCTTCGAGCGTTTTTACCATAAAAAGCAAAAGAATAATAAAATTAATTTAGTAGGAATGAATTAAATTAAAAAGTGAAACATTAAAGAAAAAAATTTATATATGAAGCGTTGAAAATATTAAAAAGCATAACGAAAATTTATACTCTGTTATATTTAATTTATATTTATGTAATTATAAATGTAAAATAAACTGTTTTGAGATTTTCGTTATTGTTTCAACGCTTTATATTAACTTTATTTTGTTATTTAAGTTTAACTGTCAATTATAATTCACTGAAAATAAAAAAACTATTTATGAAATTTTGAAAAAAAATAAAACATCCATTAAAAAAAAACACACATTAAGCAAGTTATTAATAGAATTTTTTTTTCCATTAGTATTTCAACTAAAAATTTATATTATATATATATAAATGTGTTAGTGTAAACGTATGTAGATATTGTTATTGTTTTATTTATTTTTTTTTTCTAATTTTTTTTTATTTTGTGAATTGTTCAATATCTGGGTTACCTTCAGGTTCTTTGGCAATGACCGTGCTGCTCCGGTCGACACCTCCCTTCTTATCCTCTGTACAACATATACACATATACATCACGTACGCATATACATTACACGTTTTAACACTAACTTCTATTTACAACTAATATGCGTTTCAATAATACTTGAACATATAAAATAAGTTTTTTTTTTCTTTATTTATTTAGATTTTTTCACTATATTAAATAAATAATTATATTATTTATTGTAAAAAAAATTAGTTAAAAATTTTTTCTAATTTTATGAATTTATATTAATGAAAATTTTTATTTTTTAAGCTATTTATTATATTTTTCATTATCAATTAATGTAATTAAACATTTTATGATTAATTATTTCATTAATTATATTTTAAATGATCATTAAATTAAATAGTAGAAGGAAAAATAGAGGATCATAACGAACAAACATGCAAGGCACAGGGGACACATGCGCTAAGCGGTTGGATATGAATCAACTTTTAAATATATATGTGAATGATACTTTAGAGTTTCTACTTTCTACTTATTATTATTATTATTATTATTATTTGAACTTTAGGGATTCCTAATTACTATCATTAGAACTAATAATTGTAATTTATTTAAACTTTCATTACTTAAATTGTTATTTTATTTTTTATTGGATAACATATATATATTTATATTTATATATATTTAAGACGTTTTAAAATTAATTAATTGTAGATAAGGATATTTGATAATTTTATTTGATAGCTTTATTGTTGTGATTTTAATGCAAATAAAAAGAATTTAAAAATAACAAAAATAAAAGTGGTATATTTTTTCTCATCCGGATATACACGAATAAAATAAATTACTTTTAATAAATAATATTGTCTATAGTATCAAATTTTATGATTATATATTTAGTATATATATTTTTATTTGGACAGTACAATTGAACGATAATTATTTTTCATACAGATAATCATGTTTATTAGAATATTTAAATATATTTTAGGGCTGTGATTCAGTGCATTTTACTTTCATTCATAAAATCCATTTTTAGTCATTTTTTATTAACTAAGTAGTTATCTGTATTACATAACTCTTATTTTAATTACTGGGGTCTGAAGTAATTACAACATTTAATTTACGAATTTTTTGACTAAAATGATTTAGCAGTGCATTTTTCTACAGACAGTGCACATTAAATATGAAATGTGAAAAGAATAATAATACATAGAGAAGAATAAGACAGATATAAAATATGAGTTATCAGTAAATAAAACCTATTCATTATTTTAGTGAAAAATTAAAATACCGGTTTAAAAAGAATTTGAATAAAAATCGATTTTAAGCTGTATCTACTTTTACAGTTAGATATTTTTTTTTTTTTTTTTTTTTTTCTTCAAGTTTTTTGTTGATGCATATTTTTATTTACATAACTAGTGATTGTATTATATTGTTTAAAACATTACATTAAGGTGTGCAAGAAGTAAAAAAAAAAAATAATTTTCTAATTACGTAATTTCATGTCGAATCGTTTAAAGGCCGATCTTGAGACCATTTTTTGTTTTAATGAAATTTGAAATAAAGATTTGTTATTTTATCAAGAAATTAAATTTTATAACAGGAATTTTTTTAAAAAATAATTTTTCCCGTTCATCAAATTTTTTAAAGTTATGTCCAGTTAATATTTAAATATCTTAAAAATAATTAAAGACAATAAACATTGCTTTAAATTTATTTTACATCGACTCGACATAGAATGACAATACAATAACTTATTATTTTAATCTTTACTGGAATAATGTTGTTAAATTAAGTGCATTACATAATTTAAAGTGGTTGTTTTATTAAATTAATCATATATCATCGTATAAGTATATTATATTTTAATTATAGAATTTTGAATTTTTATATATTATGATTTTGTAGTATTAGTATAGTTTTTTAATAAAAAAAAAAGAAAAAAAAAACTTGTGATTTGTTTGTAGTATATTTTTAATGAAAGCTGTACATAAAAAATATCACGAACTAACTCTAAATTATTAATTTCAAATAATTTAAAATTAATTCCTTCTTTTTGTAAGTAATGTTTAAAAAATTATTGAAAGTTAAAAAAAATTTGTTAAAAAGTAATTAATATTAAATAGAATGAAAGAATATAAAATCGATTAAATATATTAAACTTAATGATTTTAACGTAGCCAATTATTGGTGTAATAAATTTTTCAAAAAATTATATTTAAGTAAAATATGTAATAAAGTGATAAGAATTGATTGAATACTTAAGTAATATTATATAAAAAATTAAAGCGTTACATAATAAAGTTTTAATCATTTAAAACAATTATCTTAAATGAAAATATTTTTTTTTTCTTTTTGTTTTATTTATTTATTTATTTATGAACAATTATTAAATCTTCGTTAGCTATCAATTGTTAAAAAAAGCAATAAAAAAATTATGTTTAAGCAATTGAGAAGTAAAATTCAACATGTTAAACAATGTTAAGAAAATTATGAAATTAATGAAGAAGGTATGTGACATAATGAAATATTTTTGCTGCATTTAATTGATTATAGTGTTACGTGTGTTTACATGATAATAAACATAATATCAAACGATAAATATAGTTGCTAAAACGACGTGAAAATAACAATGTGTCTTTTATGAGAATGGATTGTGACCTTGCTTAATCACATAAAATCATGCACTCTAAAACCAAGTGTCTAGTCGAAATTAACACACTTGCCAAATAACATTAAAATGCCATAAGCAAACTATAGATATTTAACACACCGTGTTTCGAAATGTGTTTTAAGTGACTAAAAAACTATAGCTTTAAATATATATATAGTGTTAAATTAATACACTTGTAACACATTTGGTTTTAGAGTGTAATTCATAATTACACAAGTGTAAAAATTTACAGCTTTTTGTTTTTGTTTTTTTTTTTTTTTTTTTTTTTTTTTTTTTTTTTTTCCAGTAAATTAATCAAAATTTAATTATATTTTTCACGTTAAATAAGCATTTATTTGCATATCAAACGAAAAAAGTAAGCTTTTTTATGCCAAAAGATGGCACTAAAATATAATAAATACAATCGATGGTGTGATTGAATTAGTATATAGATTTTATAGTTTTTATTATATAATAGAAATAAAATTTGAGTCGACAAGGTTAGAAATGAAAATTATTTTTGACAGAAATAGTTTAAGTTAAAGGGTGTAGAAGACTTTTTTTATTTTTATTATTTGTCTAAGTTTGTTCAATTGATGACATTATAATTATTTTTTTTTTTTATTATCATGAAAATCCATAAAAAAAATATGGAATATTATTACATTAGAATAGGTAAATATGCAAAAGTAAATATGCAAAAGCTCTACCTGTTTCAGCCTGTAAAATAACTTGCCGAATTTTTTAAAATTTACAATTTTCTTGGCGGGAAGTTAAAAAATTTTATTTTGACTTAAAAAATTAAAGGATTAATTATATTTTAAGTAGCTCGTTTCATTCGGTGAATTAAATTAAGAAAATAAAAACAAAAGTTAGAAGAAAAAAAACGTAGTAGTATATTGTGTGATAAAGAATGAAACAAGATTATTTCATACGAGGGTCATGTTGCCCACTTCAGTCAAACATGAGAACTGGCAAATTATGTTTTTCATAATTATCTACATTGAAACTTTAAGTTTTAATATTATCTAAAGAGCCACTTGAAACAAAAATATTAATGACCAATAGCACATAGTACAAATTCATTTAATTGTCAAATTGGTTAGTCAGAATGCCATACGATAATTCAGAGATTTACAATAAACAATTGTGATTCTGACAAGACCGTAATGTAATAAAGACAGACACTAATTTAACGGGTACGAATTTCATGTTTTCTTCCTTGGGAATGAATCCGATTATTTTTATCCCTTTAAATCGTATTGATCTCACATTTAACTCTCAATTTTAATATAATTTGTATTAATAAATATATTAATAATCCTTAAAAAATGGAGCCTTGTCTCTGTTAATATATATATATATATATATTTAATTTATTTATTTAGAAGAACTATTTTTCTAAACTTACGTGGTAATCATTGAATACTCAATGTAATAACTAATATTAAGTTGATAAATCTATATTTAATATCGATTTGCCCAACTCCACCAATTTTTTTTTTCTTTCTTTCTCTTATTTATTTTTTTATTAAATTATCATCAACACTAATGAATAATATTAGTAATTTATGAATTTAAAGCGATTCTGTATAAGACGCATTCTGTATAAGTTGTTATAGTTGACACCGGAGCCAGAGATGTGAGCTTGTCAAGACAACGAACATCTTATACAGCATTGTAATAGATCTATACATTAGTTATTGTAAAAATATTCGAATAGAAAGCCAGCGAATTTCTATAGATGACAATTATAAGTAGTATAGGACGCTTATAAATATGATGAAAAGTTTTATCATTAGATGACTAAATGAGTTGATTTGATATTTTTTTTACGCTAACTATTGTACATGATGATGTGACTTGAACGATTAAGTATCTTTATTATCCGCTGTACACACTAAATGTTATATATTTGTTTTATATAAAATATTAAATTAATTAGATTGCTACTCAAAGTAAATATCATATATATGATGTGAGTAGGAAAATTACTATTCAATAGACATATTAGAATAAATTATGCATTATTACTATTTAATAGATATAACCGAAGCTTGTATAAATATATATATAGATCATGTTAAGTGTTACAAAACACTTGATTGCCATCAATTATCGGTAATAAATATACATATCTCATAGTATGATTGAAATCAATATCAAAGACCATATGATCAATATAATCAATGAGATGTAATATAATACGTCATTCACCATACCTAATACATAAAAGACTGTTGCTCTAAAGTATTTTTAAAAACATGAGAATTCGAAACTGCAAGATGATGCTAGTACAGCTTATTTCCACACTTATAAATAAGTAATTAATAATTATATTAGAAGCTATATTATGAAAGGGATTTCGGAAACATAAAAATATTTTTGTTGCTGCATTAATTTGCTTTTAAATAAAGTTATTTTTTTTTCTTTTTTTTTTTTCTTTGTTAAACAGAAAAATAATATCTAATCAAAAAATTACATGAAAAATTTTAAATAAAAAAAAAAAAAAAAAAAAAAAAAATTTTTAGCTAACATATATTTAAATTTCTAACAGCATTCTAAGTGGGTAATCGAAATGTTTCTACTATAAAGAGTATAAAACACTTCTACAATTTATTGATAGTGTTAATTTCACTTTTTGTGATATTAGCATATACTTTCATTTTTATAAATTATTAACATTCGATACTACTTTACGATAACTCGTGGCGGATAGGCATAATATAAGTGGAAAAAAAAAAAAAAAAAAAAAAAAACATAAAAAAAAAATAATAGGTTATCTAAATTATATTTATAAAAATAAAAGAAATAAGAACCTAATTATTATTAATCAAAATGTTATTAAGTATATGGAAATAAATAATATTATTTATAAATTTATATGGAGACTACGTGGAATACTATGACCTACAATTTTACTACTAAATTACTATAAGTTTATGGCGCATAAAGCACTAAAGAAATGGATATTTATAGATAATATGTTACGTAATTTTTTTTTTTCAATCATTAACATATTTTCAGGATACTCTTATAAATTTTAATGTCTACTCACATCCTCTAAAATATTATATATTTTTTTTTTACTATCCAACTTTTTTATTGTTATATGTTTCATACAACTAAAATCGATAAAAAAAAAGAAGGACCTTTGTATTAAAATTATGAATAATTCATAAATAAAGAAATATAAAAGACATAAGTACAATACTTAAAAGTGTTAAATATTTATAAATGAAACAAGGGTCCTTTTAATTTTGTCAACAATTGTTTTGTATAATAGCAGGATTAAAAGGCCAATGCGGGCGGGAAAATGGGAATAAGAACAATTATAATTTAATCTCATACCTTTGACGTCGTCATCTTCAATAGTAGTGCTGCTGTCGGTTGATTCCTTCACTTGAGAGCCATCACCCTTCTTCGTAATGATGCTTCGAGCTGGAGTACGCAAATGTATTGAATCAATGATAAATGTTATTTGTGAATTTTATATAATATTAATGAGATAAAATGATAAAAAAAAAAAAAAAAAAAAAAAAAAAATTATATAAATTTTTGGAAATAATAATAACAATATTATCACTTTAATTGATTAAAAAGAAATTGTATGTAAAGGTATCCCGAGTAAAAAGGATAGTTGATAGTTATTGAGACAAAACAATCATTTGTAGACAGCTTTATGTTAAAATATTTTACTCGGGATGTATTATTTTACTGAATTTTAATCGAAAGTTATTAAAAGCTAACAGTAAAGTTAGATTGTATAGTCAAAAAAAAATCATAGCTGTTATATTTTGTATGACTATTAGTATGAAGAAAAATTATGAGTATAATTTATCGAGTGTGAATGTCGAGATAATAAGTAGATTACATCAGTTACAGTCAGACGTAGCGTATAATAAATTCGTATATTAGAAATAGTTTTTGGTTTATATCAACTAATAAATTTTAGTTTGATTAAAATATTATTTATATTTTTAACAGAACTGAGATAAAATTATAAATAATTTTATTATACTTTTTCTCACTAAAATTTATTACTAATTAAATATTTATAGAGGAAGGAGGGGGGGGGGGGCAAAACGGGGTACCCCAAAAATTGTATAAAAAAAAAAATTTTATTGTTTAAATGTTTTTTAAACATTCCAAAATCACTAGTGTAAATATGATTAAGCATTATTTTGAATATTTTTTGTTAAACTATTTCAAAAATTGAGTGTCGAAAAATAAGTCGAAAAATATTAATGGCTTTTGTTTTATGATAAAAACTAATAAAAAAAAATTTTTTTTTTTCCTTTGAATCCAATAATTATGTAAAATGTTTTTTTTCGTTATGTAAATTACTTACAAAAAAAAATGAATTTAATCAAATTTATTTAATATTCAGAATTTTTTTTTTTTTTCACCTTTTTTAGGGAGTACCTCATTTTGCCCGTAAAAATGTAAATTTTTTCGTTTTAACGGCAACTAAAAATTTTTTTTTATTTACTTTCAATATCATTAAAAACAAAAAAATTTTGCGTATTTAATTCCTCGAAAACTTAGTATTTCCTTAAGTACTCCGTTTTACCCCCCCCCCCCCCCCCCCCCCGCCTTTCCCCTATACTGCTTTTAAATAATAAAAATAAAAATTTCTACAATCTAAAAAAAATAATATAAATTTTTAAAATAAAAAAAAAAAAAGTTATTTCATTACTTAAAAAAAAAAAAGTCGATGAAGAAATAAAATAAAATATGAATGAATAGCTTAAACGTAAATATAGCGTGCAGAAAATAGAGCGTGGTTGCATGCTAAAAATCTTTATGATTCAACTATATTATGAATTAAGGACGCTATTTGTTCATTTAATTAATTTTCATTCGATTTAAATAGAGACAATATCAATTGAAGGGATTTTTTATATGCATATTTAATAATAATGAATTGAAACAATCTTGAACTTTGATTATAATTATAAAAATGAAATTTGTCTCATTAAAAAATAATTAGTAGCAATTATGAATAGATTATCCTAAAAACAAAAGTTTAATAAATAAGTTTTTGAATATAATGGCATTCCTCGAATGTATATATACAAGTATTTTGATGAGACGTATTAATATCAAAGGTAAAATGCATAATATTTTTTTAATAATTACTTAATTTAATATCTAATTAAAAATGATATTTGTAGTTTTATAGCAAAAGCTAATGTATAAAAATTGGATTATCAAAGATTATTATAATTTAAAAATAATAAAAACTATTTGTTTGCTATAAAAAAATATAATAATATTATTTTGGTACTAAAAATAAATCATTAACATAAAAACTAGAACAACTATAAAATTTCATAGAAAATATTTTGTTTTTAGGTCAACAGCATTTTAAATTCAATTTATGTTAAAAACAATTCTGGATGCATTGTTATTACAGTTTTTTAATTGATTTATCGAACTAAAAACTTTTAACGGGAAATAAATTTAATAAAAAAAAAATATAATATATGCATAAATAAAATATGAAAAAAAATAGTACATACATTGTTTATTATAAAAATGAATTATAAATAAATAGCCCAGCATTCACAACAGAAATTGTGTAACTAGGGCAATTTCAATTTAATTCTAAAACAAGTTGGATAACCCACTTTTTCTTTGCTCTACTAATTTAAGCCATTTTAGTATACGTAAATTACGCTATATTTCTTTGCTACTATAGTTTATTTTTTTTCTATCAAAAACAATTATCATATTTATTATTGTTTTAAAAAACAAAGCTAATAAGAAACTGTGTAAGTTTTAGTATTATTTAAATGTTTCAATTGTACACAAAGGATTATTAAAATAGTATTTTTAATTCATTAATAATAAATTCGAGTTCTTTAAAAATATATATATATATATATATATATATATATATATAATGATGTATTAAAAAATAATAAACTATAAAAGGTAAATAAACGTTGTATGTTTCCCATAAAAATATAATTAATATTAATAATGCAATAAAAGTTAGCTAAAGCGATCAACTATTAACTAAATAATAAAAATCTATATCAGTCTTTTCAATTATATTCATATTATTTCTTTTCATAATATTGTCATTAAAATTTAAATATTAAAAAATAATTTTACATGTTTGTTTTTAGAATCGGTCTAGTGTCAAAAACTAAAACGATGTTTTTTTTTTCTGTATGATTTAATTCATTATGAAATGGGTAAATTTTAGATTATATTATAAATAATAAAAATGATATAACTCAAAAAAGTACCTCCGACCCAATTAACGCTCAAAGCTTAAATTTTGATTAAAAATAATTAAAAAAATCAGGATCATGATAATGGTGAATATTTAATGAAGATGATGATTATGACTTATCTATTTTTTTAACTTTTTAAGGTCACATAGATTGATTGTCAGTTCATATATCGAAAATATTCGTATATAATCTAGTCTTTTTTTAATACTAAATTACCCGATAAATTCGAGTTATTTTTTAAATTACACTATTTTTAATGGATATTTAAATAAAAATTATCATAGACTATATATAATAAGTCTGCAAAAAATTTAGTTCCAAAATTTATATTATCTCGTAGATTCATGAGATATTTGTAATTTATTGTCTCATAAAAACATCAAACAATAATCTCTGAAATATATATTAAAAACTCAGTCATGAAATATTGCATATTTTTCCTATTCTGCTTGTTTAGAAACATTTTACCAGTACAAGTGTACTTACTCTAAATGGTATATGAAAATACTTTTTTTCTATTATGTGCCCTGTGTATAAATAAAATTTAATTTAATAAATATGATCGGGAAACAACAGTGTGAATGTAGCGGGTAGTATATGGCAAAGATTAAAACTATTGGCAATATATACTAACATTTCAACATACCATAATTTTTTTCAAAATTAAAGTTACGATCGTTATTATACTATAGATATTACTAACCCCTGTACAGTTAACCTTTTTTTTTTACCTTGGAATATCAACTAACTATACCTCTTTTTTCCCTATTCTTATCAATCAAGCATATAATACGATATAATGGTCACTGTCATTGACGATGTTATTTAAGTAAAGTAACTAGAATTTTACTAAGCTAGTGATAAAAAAATGACCTCGATAATTCTCAGTTAATTGCAAATCAACTGCGACCTTATCTCATTAGAATACAAGGTTAATTATAACGTCATATTAATAAAATTAATCCAATCACACTACCCTTTTATCGAAATATTAAGTTATTTTTATCCGATAACACTACTTAAAATTTTGATCAATTTTTAAACATATTACTTTGTTTAAATTAAAATTATTTTTAGATCTTACCATCCCCGATTTTGTTTAAATTTGTGTAAAAATTATAAATTCAGTATTTTCATAAAAATTTACAAGACATTTTTATTGAAATTTATATATTTCTCATTAATAGAGTGACATCATAAATACAATTTTATATATTTTCTATCGTTTGATTAAATTTTGATGAAAAAATTTCGCAACTAATGCTGAATAACTTTTTTTTATACTTTAAACTACAGTGAGAACTTGTCTTTGATTTAATAAATACAATTTTTTTTTTTTTAGTGGAATTTATATTGATACAATTGGTAAGTTTGATAAGTTTGAATAAGATCAACCTCGATAAGATCAAAAAATGAATTTAATTTGGTAAAATAATATTATATATACGTATGGCATTACATAAATGTATATTAAAAGTAATAAACTTATTGAACATACAACACACATGAATTTAAATGGTAGTACCAACTTTATGGTTACTAAGTGAAATATATCAGTTTCAAAATTAAAGATTGATAACGTATCATAAATATTCTGGAGTGTAACAACACACAATCTCTATATAAAAAGTAAAATACCATATACCGGGTACAGGGTACCGCGTACCGGTTTCAATCTATAATTAATTAAAATTTATCTATTTGCTAATGATAGAAATTTTAAATTTAACTTTAATTCACATCTAAACTGTCCCAAACAAATTCAACATTTTTATTCCAGATAGCTGTAGCAAAATTTTATGACATAAAAACGATATGTATTTGTCATTAACCAAATAGAATAATAAAAGCATTGCTAAATATTCTGTTGATGTTTCAATAAGTCAAATTTTTCTCCATTAAAAACTTGACAAATAATATTTTAACCGTTGGAGTTAAAAGTTATTTCTTTTCGCGTTTCCTTAAATATTCTACAAGGATTTATATATAAATTAATAATAATCATCAGATTATTTTGATAATAAAATAAAAACATAAATTATTTTATATCTTAAAAGTTAAAACAAATCCGCTAAATATTAATTTCGCTTGAGAACAAAAATATATGTACACATAAAAAAAAATATGTACTGGGAAATAAATTTAATTTACTCAAGCGATCCGTCTTTCGTTTAAATCTTAGTTTAAATCTTCGGCATTTTTAATCCAACAACGGTTACGATGAGTAAAGTAAATGTAGCTGACAGTAGATATTTTATTTTTATCTCATTGTAATAAATAAAAAATGGATATACATATAGTGCGACAATAATGGTTTGGGACAAAGTGCAATCAACGAGAAGCAGTAGAAAGACTGTGTTTAAATAAATAATTTCAACGAGTACTGCATTAGACTTTGTCATATAGAGATTATATATCAATAAATTAATAATACACATTATTATTGATATGTATATAAATAAACTAATATTACAAGTGACATGAAATTAAACATACCAGTGTAATATGTACATGAATATGAATTTTTATTTTTTAATGATAAACACTAATAAGGAGTGAAATTTAAAATGAATGTGAAATTAATATACAACAAAAAAGGAATAAATTAAATACAGGGGTTAACGAGCTTCATGTAGCGCTTAAGAGGGCCGGAGATACTCACCCTGTGCATCATACTTACTGGAAAAATTCCTCGTCGCTATCATTGTTGTTAATATTGCGCCCTGTTAACATAATAATAAATAAAAATTATCATTAACTCTACATAGAAAAAATAATAAATAACAACAACAGAGTTTCAAATATTAACGCGGCGCTTCGAATAGAAAACTCGAAACATTTTAAATAATTATAAAAGAACTATACTTTCAAATAATAGCCTTAGAATTTTTTTGTTTAACTTTAGTTAAAAATACAATTCAAATTGTAAAAATTAACAATCAGAATTATTTTTTTATTAATTTTGTACGCGATTTTTATAAAATTTTCCACTCCTCAAGCGCGAAAGCGCTGACAATGTTTTATGAACACTTAATTTTTTTAAACTATTTTACTTTCGGAAAAAAATTTCTACAATCTTTTAAATGCACCAAAATGGGTTTAATTCTATACTGGCATATTTAATTAAGTATAATTTAGTAAAGAACTATTAAAACCAATTGCTAAGTAAATTGTTTTAAGATAAATTAATAAAAAATAAAAAAATAATATTATCAATGAGCGATTGAGGCGTGCAATTTTTTATTTCCAAAAATTTTTCAAATGTTTTATATTCAAAGTACGTCGTTACTATGTGATAAAAAAAACTGTAATGTTTGTTGTTGTTTTTTTTTTCCACGCATTTAACAAAATAATATAAAATAAAAAAGTTTTTCAACCTCTGTTGGTGTATGTTTAATATTAAATTTACATTTTTCTTAAACTGTCACAGTACGATTATTATTTTTACACTCACAACAAGATTTAAATAAATAACAACAACAGTGTTTACAAAATATATTCGTATTAAAAAAAAAACTAGAAGAATTTAAAGACATTCGTGAAAATAATATTAACATAAATAGTAATAATAATTAATATCAAGTCGAAAATTATGAGTTTTGTAAAAATTAAATTTAAAATTAAGGCAAGTTTTTTTTTTTTTGCTAGATTCGGTTATAATTTAAATTATAATGAACTGGAGTGTTGATAATCCGTTTTGTAATCACAATCACTATTTGTATTAAGTCGAATAATTTCAGTCAATAAAGTTATTAAATATTATAACATCACTATATTCACTAGATATAACAACTTATTATTATTATTATTATTATTATTATTATTATTATTATTATTATTATTATTATTATTATTATTATTATTATTATTCTTCAATTAATAGTTATAGATTAAAATATATATGTTATGAGGTCCAACAATTGAAAATAATAACATATGTTTTATTTTTAAAAGTTTGAAATAGATATACTTAATAAGTGTTTATCATATGTGCGTCACAATGTCTAGATAATTTAGGTGAAGGCTTTATAATTACCAAAACGATAATGTTAATTTTTCTGCAGATTAATTCTTATTCATTATGATTAGTAAAAATTAAAACAAACAGTAAAATGTAAATTATTTATATTTAATAATTATAATAATAAACAAATTTTATGTAACTTTTCAATTAAGAGCATTTAAAAATTTATTCATTTAAATTGGATTATTTGACCTATGCATTTATTACGTTATCGGTATTACATAATAAATGTAACGTAACAGGTTTAATATTTATATATCAATTTATTCCTGTTTGATTCCAATTTATATACCTATTAATTGTAGAATATTATTTTTTTTTAATTTTTTAATAGGATTACTTATATGATTAAGAAGTATATAGTAAAAAATGAACTTACTTTTAATTTGCGCCTTGCATTGAATTTCTTCAAGCAATCCACAGTTTCTTGCCTGTGTACCACTGATGCAACACGTTCACGTTGCTAAAAAATAAAAAATAAAAAACATTTTTAAAAAATGATAATTATAAATAATCTGCGATTATAAAGCACATTTATAAAGATCATTAGGTAAATCAATGACTAAATTAAAATACGTACACAAATCCAAGGGTGTCTAAGCGCTTCGCTAGCAGTTATGCGCCTCGTTGGATTTACCGTTAACATCTGATTGATGAGGTTTCTCGCTTCGGGCGTTACAGTATCCCATTCAGGGCTTGGATACTAAAAAATTTATTAGTCAATCATAAATACAAATACCAAAGATAATTCCTTATTAATTATTAACAATTAATTATTAAAATACTATCAATATACAAATAATATTACACTAGTGTAGCTACAAATCGATATTTAAAAGTTTAAAAACTTACATCATATGCTCCAGCTTTTATTTGTCCATACAATCGATGTTGATCTTCATCCCAAAATGGAGGATAGCCAACAAGAAGAATGTAAAGAATAACTCCACATGCCCAAATATCTACAGGTTTTCCATATGGTTCTTTTTTTAGTACTTCTGGACTTAAGTAACCAGGCGTACCAGCAAAACCTTTTAAATAAAATTAAATATTTAAAAAACAATAAAAAAATTTTAACATAAAAATTACCTGTATAAAACTGTATTAAAATTATTATATTTATAAAATATTGTAAATATTATTATTCGAATATGATAGTTTACATACCATACCACGCCTGTGCATCACCCTGTAATTCAATGGCTAATCCAAAATCTGCTAATTTCACAGCTGCACCCTTCGCTTTGCTAGCGAGGAGAAGGTTCTCAGGCTATTGTTGTTGTTGTTGTTGTTGTTATTAGGTTGAATGCAAGTTTGAGTATATAATACAGTTAATAAAGTTTAAAAAAAAAAAATTTTTTTATGAAACTTTAATTATTATATTAAATAAAAAGATCTACCTTTAGATCTCTGTGCACAATTCCATTGTGGTGACAATGATGGACGCTTTCTAGAATTTGTTGTATACAGTGGGAAGCATCAGCCTCGCTGTAAAATTCACGAGCAACTATATCCTCAAAAAGTTCACCTCCAGTTACTCTGAAAATAGCAAATATTTTTTTTACAAAATAATTTTTGTAAGACAATGAATTTTTAAAATTATAAATTTACTTCAACATAAGCATAATATATATCAAAAGTATGTAAGTGGACATTTTAATTTATTTATCAACACTGTGATACGATATATCGAAAAAATTTTTTATTTATACTATTGATTTGGATGAATACTATTTATTTGTATGCCAATGTTTATTTATCCAGTGAAAACAAGCCAATTTAAAACCAATAAGAATAAGAGGATTTAAATAAATAACTTTTTTCCCTAGAGCAAAAATGTCTTATTTCAATTGGCTAAGTTATTTCTCGTCTTGATTTCAGTCATACTTTAATAATATTTGTTTTACATAATCATCAAAATACCTACATCCTATTTTAACCAACAAAACTTGTCAGTTGTATTTTTACATATATGATATTGATTTTTATTATAATAAATTGGTTCATTGATACCGATTATTATTATTATTTGTAATACTAAAACTTGATAATTCAAATTTTTTATTTATTTATCTTTTAAAGGTATATAGATATGTATATTAAATTTAGTCTCTTAAACGTCTTATAATTCACCTTTTTTTTTTCACCTTCAAGACAAAACCCCAATAAATTAATTTATACTATTAACCCATGGCATACTATATAAAATGATTGTATTTTTATTAAGCTACGTAGTATACATGATAAATTGATAATAAATCATCTGGCCTGTAGGATGACTTTTATTTAGCTAGCTGCTGTATACTTGAGGGGTTAATTTCACTATAGATTATTAAATTTTACTTACAAATCAAAGACAAGGTAGTGGCAATGTTCTTCTTGTATACTTTCATGTAATCTCACTGTAATAGTAAAAAATAGTTTCGTTAAAAAATTTATTAATCTGTCAAAAATCATAAAAATTTTTTATATTATTTTGAATAAACTTATAAAATATAAATCATGATCAGAGTAATCCTGATACAATTAGCTCTATCTTTCTTGGTATTAGAATTAATTCTGTATATTTAAAACTTTGATTCTTGAAATGAGTAACACCAAAACTTATTGTAGTAACTTACTCTATATGGTTCAATAATATCAGATCAGATTTTAGGTTAAAAAGGGAGCAGAAAAAAAAGTATAATAGAACGAAATCTAAATTTCATTTGGAACAATATAAGAGTTTAAAAGCCGACATTAAGCGCATAATTGCCAAAACATGTCTCCTCTTTATTTAAGCGCCTGAAAATAAATTATACCAGCCACTTTGACTTTTAAAGTTGTTTCGTTTTTTAAAATACGTTACGCTTAAAGAAAAACTCAAAGAAAAACTCAAAAAAAAAACTCGGCTCGGTTATTAAAGGTTAATTATCAAAACAATAGTGATTTTAAAATTGTTGCAGACAGTCTCGCTGTGATTATTTTTGCTCTAATATGTTTATTACAGTTTCATAAAATAACGATATTAAAAACATAAACATACGACGGGTAATAGACTATATGCTAAGGCTCTATAGGATTGCCGTTTGTTTGTGTTAAATTTAAGTATATATGAGTCCATAGCCAAAAAAATATTCCTGTACTTGTTTATTGAAAAATTTACAGTTTAAATTATAACAATGACTCGAATTATCAGAATTTTTTTAGCAGCTGCCCTAGGTTCCAAGTGTCTCTGTATAATCAGTGATAATGCGCTTGCGCTATATCCTATATGCTTTTAACGCAAATCATAAAAGGTCAAAATGATTGCCCGAGGCTGCTTGAAACTATTGCATTTAAAACTTGACTCTGCTTGATAGTAGAAATGGTGTACGCGTTTTATTTCATATAATCTTACAGATGTGAGTTATAACTTTTCTATTATCACTACCATCTCTATAAGTACCCTTCGATTAATATGCCGCTAACTCTCTTTATGATATGCATGAACAACGATTAAGACTTTACTATTATTAATAATAATGTAACAAATTTACCAATCTCATTGCTCATTCTAGCAACCAAACTATCAATGATACTCATGAGCCTTGTTATTTCATTATTCTTATATCTATTATAACTTTTTATATTAACCATAAATAACTCAAAAATATAACGATATTAACGAATCTATCAATCTATCAATCTCACTCTCTAAATTTAAATTTCTGAAATTCACTGCATAAGTATACCATTGGTTTAATTAGTAGTATATACTTTTGGACGGACAAATACTGACTATCCACTTATTCGCGGTGAATTTCACTAAATTCATTATTAGAGAGCATGTAAATCATCGTATATAGATTTAGTATTGGCTAAAAATTACTTATGCTAGTCGCTTATATTACTGTTAATACAAAAAATTTATAATTAAAAATTATCCATTATGTATTTAATCATTCACTAACCTAGAATATTAATATTATTATTATTATTATTATTATTATTATTATTATTATTATTATTATTATTATTATTATTATTATTATTATTATTATTATTATTATTATTATTATTATTATTATTATTACAAGTTTTACTGAAATATATATTTTCACAGTAATTAAATTAAAATTAATACAAGAAAGTCACGAGGTGTGTTAATAAATGAGATCATTTATATTACAAATTTATATATATATATATACAAATTAGAATGTAGATGAAATGTATCTCTGCGTAGAATATACATCACCACTGTATTATATGTGCAGAGAACAATAGTCATATTAAATCTCAATTAGATTAGAGTAATAAACTAACCAGCTGTGAAATTAAATTTCAATTCGTTAGAAATTTGTGTACTGAATACTGAAGAAAAAATAATTTACACATACAGTGACCACTTTATAATTTGAATAAAAACAAAATTAGATTTACAATCAAAATTTTATGGTATTTGATGAATATATATAGAGGTAAAAAAAACATTTTTAAACAAACTACATAAAAGTAAGTAGCCATTAATTCCTAAAAAAAATTAATTCTACTCATGTCAGTTAATTCGTAATATTTTATAAAATGAAAAAAAAATCTATAAAATTTTTGAACTGATAGGCTAGCTTAAAAGAATTAAACGGAATGATGAATACTAAAATTTTAATTTACGATTATTGTTTTGGACCACCAAACGAATGGCTTTGGACGAAAATCAATAAAGATTGTTTAGATTAAAAGTTAAATAAATTTTTTGATAGATCAGACTATTAAATTATGAAATCTCTGATAAAAATTTTATAAACGGTAATTTTTTTAATTTTTTGTTTACAATATTTTATTAATTTAAGAAAACCAAACGATATGAATTTTTTAACGATCGAGAAACATTAAAGACCAAAATTTTATTTTATTTTTGAAACATTAATAAAAATGAAGAAAACGGAAGAAATCATTTTTTTTATTTTTTTTCAATGATATACATATATCTTAAATAAATAAACTGATTTTAATGCTCTTTGCAGAATTTTACGCATATATAAAGGCTTTGAAGCTGATAAGATTTAAAATAAAAACTCGATTTTTGTAAATCGGATAGAAAACAATAGCTTGTTAATTTTTGAAAAATTTTATCTAAAATCATAGCAATTAGTTAATGAGAGTTAAAAAAAAAAATAAAAGACATGACAAAGACCTAATCATTGCTAGACTTTACTAAAAACAATTTTTTAATCGTCACCTACAAAGAGTAATTACTTCCCCTTTTGGATAGCTTCGTATTATACACCTACATTTAATGAAATGAAAGTATAAGGTTCTTTTTCTTTTTAACTCTTGCTGGTATGGTATGGTATGGTATGGTATGGTATGGTATGGTATGGTATGGGTAAACTTTAAGAAAAGTCTGATGTCATTTAAAAGTTTTACAACGTTAGTTTTGTGAGCAGAAAATTGAACACAACCGTTGTAAAACGACATTACTGCATGAGAGAAACGATGGCGTCTCGACTCTACTCCGAGAGAGTACACCTACACTACATTCACCTCAAGTTGGAGCATCGTATTTATCGATCCTCTCAGCCACACCTCGATGTCATAGAGAGTAAAGCCACACAACATAATAAATTGATCGCTTATCCCCCTTTGTACTTAAGTTTATGCTAAGGTTTTATTAAAAATTTTTAAAATAAAAGTTATTGATTCTAGTCTGATTTTTTAAGCTTTGGTTTATAACAGATCTAGGCAATTTTAGATCACAATCATTTTTAATGATTTTTAATTTTTATGTTATATAAATAATCAATATCTCACAAAGAATAAACTGATTGTGGGATGATTATTGTGACAGTCAGAATTGTTTATTTATAATAATTTAATAAAAAAATAAATAACGTTTAAATTAACTTTTCAACTATTGCAAAATTTATTACAGATAAAATAATTCATTGATGAGAAATCGTGACCGAAAAATTAAAAAAAAAAAAAACAATTATAATATTCTGCCTAGCCAGAGTACAACTATTTTTGGTATTTTATAATATTAAACATGAGATACACGCTAAGAATTCTTAAGTAAAAATTATCTTAGCAGTTTTGTACTACAAGATTATTTAGTAACCATTAAAGTTTTTATCTTGGATGTGGTAAAATATAATATTAAACAAAATGGGCATGTATATATAGATATAGATGCAATTTTTACTAAGTACACATTTACTACAGTAGAAATTTACATGCTTGTTAAATAATACGATAATTTTTAGCTCTTGAGATAATTATTTTTATTTTGTTTAAATATTGTTATCCTATAATACAGGATACAGTGTTAAATAACTATGATAACTATATCATTAATGTAAGAATGATAAAAAAATTTTAACTTATAATTTTCGATATTTGAATTACTTATATGAAAATTCGAAACAAGAAGAATAAAATTTAGGTGGGAAAAGTTACGGTAACAAAATAAATATATACTCAGCAATTGAATGCGATTGTCAATAGAATACAACCTAGACACGTTTTCTAAAGACTGACGATTCAAGTAAAAAACACGATGTGCTATATAGACGAAACAATCCTACGATTATTATTATTATTATTGATGTGCAAGTGCTGGAGGTTCAATTGAACATCGGCATGCGATGAATAAAAAAATGAATAAAGATATATATATATCGATACATTTTAGTGTGGCTTTAGTCACATAAGTACGCATATATATATATGTATGTATATACCTATAATGTGTCTTTAGATATGTAACTTTTGATAAGAACAAATGATTCTAGAGGCAACTATACTAGAATTGTTAATGTATTAACTTTGTTCTATCCATTGTGCCTATAGATTATTTATTTATAATTTTTTTAAATTAATAAAATAGAACTTTAAAAAGAAAAAAAAAATGTTAATTACACATAGATGCATATTTTTTAAAATAAAAATACATTATTGAATTTATACAGACGTTTAATAAAGTTATGAATAATTTTTTAATTTATATTTAACTTTATGGTTATACTTGAATATATATTAACTTTTCAACAACTTAATAGTGTCTGTTTTTTTTTTTTTTTTTTTTTTTTTTTTTTTTTTTTTTTTTTTTTTTTTTTTTTGTCAATATTTAACAATTGACTAAATTTTATAATTAAAATGGAAAAAGAAAAAAATAGATGGAAAAAAATCCCTCTAGAGTGAGCTCAAGTGATGTAGATGCAAGTTATTTGAGTTTATTGTCATTCTACTCGTGACTAAACATACTCAAATCAGCCTTTATAGTAAAGTCTAAATATATATTCAAGTATAAACTATTGTATGGGTCTAAAGACAATACATATATTGTTTATATTATAATTAACTCTCTAACTAATTGAACAAATTATTACTTTATTTTTATATTAATAATTTTTTTATAAATTAAATAATAAAATATATTTACAAGATTCGCATAAACGCGGCTCTTGAAAATTCCTCCCACTTTTATTTAAAAGGCATTCCGCATTGCAGAAGTTGAAAGAGCTATTTCGTCACCTCCCAACTTTACCTATTTACGAGACATTTGTGTCCTCGTTTTGTTCTTCGTAAATCCAATGCATTTACAATATACAAGTACTTGTATTTTTTCCCGGGATTTTTTTTTCTCTCATTGCTATCCTTACATTCGCATATGAGTTCAAAAGCAGAAACAATTTATAAAACGTAAGACATTGTGGTGATGCCACAAGTCAAGTAACTAATTTAAAGATTTAATAGTTAAAACTATAAGTAACTACCACTATCAAAGGAAATAATAATTATAATACATTATTAATTTATTGAAACTATACTACAGCACGTGTACACCATAACAAAATAGCTTTTACCATAACAGTATAGTAGATATATATTCAATTAATTCATAGAGATAAATATAAATAAATACTAAATACTGTCATTGAATTGGCTTCATTAATTATACATTACGTGAATATATAATTTAACCATGACTAGTATGGTGTGGTAAATGTAAATTCTTTTTAGTTGCATGGGTTTCTTGTATAAATCTACGATGATTTTGATGGGTCTCATGACGTGTCATTAAAAAAATTTTTTTATGATATAAGTTATAATACTAGAATTAATGTTTCATGCGCTTGTCCAAAATTATATATTTATTTAAATGTATATTGTTGGTTTAATTGTGGATATATTTAATTTTTAGCCATCACATTAATTTTAGTCTGATTATTTTATCAATATCTATTTTATAATTTTAATTCGTTTCGTTGCCGGTTTAATATTCCATAACAAAATATTGTGATAAATATTAATCAAAATTAATTAATGTTTAATTTTAACAATGTCAATTGTATAAACGACTACTCTGGAAAATTAACAACCATCTATTGTCAGAACAACATGTGGTTATCGTATCCATACGTCGATGTCAAGTTTTAATTTGAATTTATCGACACTTTGACGAATCAGGATTGAGCTATTGTTTGTCTCATAGTCTCTTCCCAGTTGTCCTTCGATAATGTACACTGACGATGAAATGCTCACCAATATACATATAGAATTAGCTGTTAGCCTGTGATAACTCATTGATATTCTCCAGAGTTGTACATTTATATATAACATATATCTGTGCGTATTTATGATTTATGAAAGGCATAATACTCCCCAGCTTTACTAATTCGTTATTATAACATTAATTACATCAGTTAATAGTTAGCTTCCCTATAAAATTTAACAAACAAAAATTAAGTGCAAATTACATGATAACTTTAAATATTTTTAGTTTTTCGATAGCTCATTGAATCAACGCATCTAAAAATTTTTAAATTCATAATGCAAAGTCATTAATATTTGAGAAATCATCAAACTTTCCGAAATCTTTACGAATAATCAATTTTAAAAAAGAATCATCCTGAAATAAATTGCACAAAAACGTGACGATCTGTTTGAGTATAATTAACAAAACTTACCAATATTTGGATGCTGTAATTTTCTACATATCCGGGCTTCACGTTCAAGTTTTTGGAAATCTGTAATAAAGACAAGTATTCGTTAGTATTTTTATTATATAGAGTATCATATAAAATAATATATTGTGCTGCAAGGAAAGACAGCTTTAGATGAGAATTTTCTGATTCGTAAATTATTTTAAACTAGGGGAGGGGGGGGGGACAAAAGGGGGGTAGGGTAGGCAAAACAGGGTAACCCCAAAATTAAAAAAAAAAAAATTTTTTTTTTCGTCTAATTACTATAAATCCGATATATTTGCGCATTTTTAGCCCTACTCATAACACCTAGGGCGAAATAGACCAGCCGAAAATTATGAAAAAATAATTCTTTCATATTTTTATCGACAAATTAAAAAAAAATTAAATATATTAATCCATTTTTCGGCTGATTTTCTATAGCTGTTATAGAAAAAAAAAAAAAAAAAAAAAAAAAACGATAAGAACTACACTAGTGAAAATCGAAAAGGTTCAGCTAGACGAAATTCTGAAGGGAATAAGAAAAAATGAAACCAATTCATGAGTGCAAAAAAAAAAACAATCATTAACAATTGACGCGAATTTTAATAATGTTATTTAAATTAAATTCGTATGGCGTTGTTTTATAAGGTGACAATGATGGAATATCTATAGTGAGAAGTATATCTCTTAGAGAAATACATATAGCTCTCACAGCCATATAATACAAAACATTGATACGTAACGATATCAAGTGTAATTATAAACAGCAACCTGGATAGTTATAATAGATATAACATATACGTATCATTCTTGTGAGAGCGATATAAAGCGATAACTATACTTGAGATATAGCTAGATATGCAATATTTTTTCTCTGTGTTTGCCAATATACCCATAATTATTAACTTATAATATTGGTAACCTAAAACGGCTATTTTACCGTATTATTAAAATGCAGAATAACATTGATTAACTAAAAATCGTATATGTTGTTATTGATATTTTTAGTATTAATATTTAGCTCACAATATCGAATTTTAGATGAAAAAATTTAGACTGGTATTTCTTATAGTTTTTTATTTGTCTTGTTAAAAATTAAAAAATCTTCATTGTACTGGTAGGAATTCCTAAATTATAGTATTTTTTAATTTTCCCGTTCCAGATTCATTTATTATTTGATATTTAGTATATATAATTCTCGCTATTATTATTACTTGAATGCTATAAAAACGCTGAGATATTACTGCTAAATATAATTACAATGTTATTGTAGTTTATACATCTAGTACAAACGAACATAAAACACAGAGTACAAAGATTGACTTATGAACTGTTGACAGGTGTGTTAACATTAAATTGTCTTATACCCATTTGTACTAAGTATACAAAGTAGTTTTTGTTAAAAAAAAATGCTTAAAAATAAATTATAACAACAACTAATAAATTGTAGCGGTTTTTAATTAAAATTGATAGACTTTAGTGACCGAGTTTAGTAACAGCTTGATGAAAACTTTAATCCGATGTTGAGTCGCTAACTGACAGTTGATTTATTTTATCTATATTAGGTTATACATCTTTACATACGGCATCAATTACATTTTGTTGTAAAAATATACAAGTAAATCATTGAGCCATCTTATGACAAAATTCATCTTTTTTATCGGTATTTAATGTATATTGGTGTCGCGACTAAATATCCGCAGACAAAGTAACCGCACGACAAAATATCTGTGGACAAAATATCCTTAAAAAAAATTTATAACATACTTTTAATGGTCTAGAACATTACTAGGGGCTCTACCTACTTTTGGCCATAAAAATACTGGTATTAAAAATTTTTCAATTGTTCTACTCCTCGGCGAATTGGTGACAAAAAAAAATAACTTTAAAAAAAATTTATTTTTCTATTAGTTATGGCTGTTTGAAAATTTAATAAATAAAAAAAATGATTTTTCTACATTAATCATGGTTTCAAAAATATTTTTAACGAGGTATTTCTATATTTCTATCTCTTTCGACTTGATGTACTGTAAAAAAATATTAGAAAAAAAAAATTTCAAAACTTTTTTAATTTTATGAGTTTTTTAAATATTTTTGGCTGTTTGAAAAAATAAAAAATTGTAAACTACTCTCCTGATTTAATTTACTGAGAAAAAATTAAATTGAGTTTAGTTAAGATTTGCGGTGTTTTTCATGATTTTAGTGAAATTTTTTCCACTTTTTTATGCATGAGTATATTTTTGTAATTACACACACAAAATTCGTGAAAAAAGGGTGGACATTTTCACACTTTCGTGTGTATGGATATATTCTTGTAATTGCATACACAAAATTAAATAGGATAATGGCAAAATATGAGCATGATAATTATTATAAAATTAATTAAAACAGAAACACATTATAAGAAAAATATTAAAAAAGATTAGACCACTATGATCAATCAATATATTTTATCCTTTTGGGTTTAATGTCGTTTTACCTTTTACTATTGACGCTGTTGACAAAACTCGTCTAGACTATGTTAGATTCTCAACGAGAACTCATATTATATATGTTCACTCGGTTCACTCGCGTACTTGTCTGCCGCTCGTTTATTTATTTATTTATTTATTTACATACAGCAATACGTCGCTATACCGAAAATACATCTATTATGTGTATGCGACGTTACTACATTCAGGTGATTAGATATCTTTTTTACCATCTGTACAAACATATTTTGAGGTTTTTCAAGTATATGTATTACAAAAAAAGGTATGTTATTAATTTTATAGTTACATAAAATATGTGTACTAAAAATTGTCAATAAACTAAAAATTCTTTAAAACTTTTCGAGCATTTTAATGGAAAAAAAAAAAAAAAACTTTAAGCCATCACATACTTTATGTTACTATATAATTTATTTTCATATAATTGCTACTTGAGTAGATATTTAATATTCAATAAATGCCAAACATCAATTGATATTTTTTTTATCGTTTACTATAAATGTAAAATCTTTAGCTATGTCGAGTGTTATTTAAAAAAAAAAAAAAAAAAAAAACGTCGTTAACTAATGATATTAGTGTAGGAGCAATTGTGGAACCCGAGATACCGTCCAAAAATATCACAAGCAAGCGTACAAGCATAGCTCAGCCTCGGCACACGGCGACGACGTAGATAATCTTTTCGAGGATTGCAATGGCCATTGACGAACCGAAATAACGTGAGAACCAGCAGCTCGCGTGACCAATAGTACCTTATTCTTTCATATCGCTTTACATATGAAGATGCTCAAGCATCTTGGTTCAATGAACGTTAATAGAAAATTATTACATTTTTTACTATGAATATTTCTGTCCTATCATTATTTATATAAATACAATGTAATTTTATCAACTATTTAAACTAATAAGAAAAAAAAAAAAAAAAAAAAAAAAAAAACAACGCAAAATCGATTCTTTGCGACATGCCAATAATGTTAAATATTTTATACCAAACTCTTAAATATATAGATAATAATTTCTCTATACATGCAGTTAAATCTTTTACTATAATTATATTTAATTACTATCTCAATTAGTTTAAAACTCATCAAGAAAATTCTCTCTCCAAAATTTCTGAAAAAAATAAAAATATTTTTTCCCATTTTTTTTAATCAATATTTTACAAGCATAAAAATAGTAAAAAAATTTCTTAAACAAAGTGACGTTCTTTAAACTAAATATAGTACATCCACAATTTAAAAAAATTCAATTATTCACCATAATACTATTGTTAAACTTTTTTTATTTTTGATAAAATAGTGAAATTTGATTTTAAATCCAACTGTTAAAGCTATCAGAAATTGTACTAGATATATAAATATGATTATATTTATTCGAGTAATCATAAACTTGAGAAAATAATGTTTATTATAAATTTATAACTTATTTAGGCTGGAATAAAAAGTATATTGGGTATTTCAGCTAGATTAGAAAATTAAAACAAACAGATTATTTAGAAAAATTCGTAAGAGTATGAAAACTAGTTTGAGAAAATAAAAATAAAACGCAACATAAAAAAGTGCTTTCACAATATTTTGTTCGTCTTTTCATGCTATAAATATTACACATACATATATTTATGCCAAGACTGAGATAGAGTAAAAGAAATCGAAAATGGTTAAAGAAAAACGTACTTGTAATTAGATTTGGTTTATATAAATTTATAATTTATTTAAAAATTATCTGAAAATTCAATTTTTATGAAAAAAAAAAAAAATGTAGTATGTAGTAATAATTAGTGTTATACTCTTGTACAACTCAGATAATTATTTTTTAAATATTAATTCGATTTCTAAACTTAGATAAAAATTATTTAAAACTTCTGAAATTTCAATTTCACTCTACAAATAACACAACTAAAGTCAAGTTATTTATTTAAAAATATACGTAATTTCTAAAAAAAAATCTAGTTACTTGTTACAATAAATAAGCGAGAGTGGCTAAGAAAACTTTTAAAACATTTAAATAAATTAAAAAAAAAAAAAAAAAAAAAAAAAAAAAAAAAGTATGACAATGTTGAAATTATGAGGTTGATGTTGGATTATCTTAATTGAATACATACAAGTAAAAGCGTAAAGAGTAATGTGGGTGTAGTAGATATATAAAGCCTCAAATAGAATATTCATTCCTATGCGAGAAACCGATACAACCCGTTGAGGAATTGAGAGGTGAGGGAACCGTGTCAGCGTCGGCCACACGGTACAGTCGCCTAGCCAGTGAACGGGTCGAGCGGGCACTGGGGCAAGGTCGTGACGTCCCGAGAACTCAAGAGCCGCTGCACCCTGCACTCTGCACTCTGCACCCTGTACCCTGCCACCTTGCCACCTTGCCACCTTGCACTCTGCATCCCTTTCTATCTCACTGTTAACTGTCTCGTTTTGCCTCTCTATTACAAACTAACAGTTTCCCCTTTAAAATATTTCATTTCCTCATATAATTTTCCTTCATACCAAATTGATAAAATTTTACTCAATTGAGCAAAGTACTCAATTTTAAAACAACAAAATTTAAGTAAATTCAAGTATAAATAAACTAAAAGACATTTTTACACTTTATACACAAAATAATAATTTTTTCAATATAAATCAAGGCTTTTATCAATAAAGTTAACAAAAACAAATAACGGGCTATGCTCTGTACTCTTTAAAATCTATTTTATTATGAAATTTTTTTTTTTATCACTGTGAAACAATAAAAAATATAGTTTTGCAATGCCTGTTTTGTCAGTCTAAACAACCTAATTTTAAACCAATACAACCAATACGATTTAGGTTTTATTTTTATTAAATTCAAAAAAATATAACGAATTATTTTAGTTATTATTTCGTGATGGAAATTAAAATAAATATATTGCGAAAATTACTATGGCTATAGAAAAATTGACTATGATTATATTTTTATAATGGCCAGACGGAAAAAATTTGAGGAATATATCAAATGTACAGACAAAGCCTGCAGACTCATACATATAGTAATATAAATTTGTAAAATTTAATAAATAAAAATTGTTTTTGAATATTATTAATTATTAAAAAAGATAAATTAAAAGAAATTCAAATTTTTTTAACAATTAAAACGTAAAACGACGAAAATTATTGAAAACATTTTTCTTGTACTTTTGGTTTTGATATTTATATTACCAATTTATCTATTTCTGAAAACATTTAATTTTCGTTTAACCAATAAAACATGATATTCTTTAAACTTTAAAGACTATTGTTTCTTATACATAGTTGATAATTAGATTAATATAATATCATAATACGGTATTTATCGGATAAACCATTTTGCCTCGTTGATTGATCTGATTACAACGCAAGTTTGGCTTCACAATTTTATATTATCTATACATTTTAAATCACATGGATCATCTCACTTTTAAAAATAGCTTTTCTATTAGATTCGACAGGTTTATACAAAAAGAAGAACAAAATAATGACATTAGATAAAATATTATAATCTTAATCCAAAATTTATTGTTAAACATTTTATAGTATGCCACAAAAACTCATGAGACGGTTAATAGTGTTAAAGTTCCCTTTCCCGTTGCGTACAACTAAACCGAATTTTTGGCAACGGCACAACATTGCTTGTCGCTGTTAAACACCATACATTGCAAGTACCCGAAAAAGCAATATTAATTTTAAATAATTATCCATGTTTTACCATCAGCAATTGTTGTTATTCATTTATTGTATATCCAACAGCCAAACGGCCAATGATAGAGGCATATTATAAATTTTACACAAAGTAAAAATATTAAATATTTACATCAACGATCTTTAATTAAACTAATGAGACCAACTAATAGTATACAGAATAACGCACTATTATGGATGCTAAGGCGCTAGTTGGAAATGACTGCAACAATGGTTAAAACCGAGGATATCAAGGAGTTTATTGTCATCTTGACAAATATTACTACAGATTATTGTTATAAATCTAAATAAGAGAGACGATTGTGAAAGGTATAGGTGGGCTACTGTGGGATAAATAAAACACATTAAAATAGGATCTACGTAGATTTAAAATTTACTGTGATTTATCACAAATATTTAAGAACGGTTTTCCGATAATTTTGTCCCAACTTTTCTCTGAAATAAAAGCTCTAAACGCAAAATAAAGACACAGACCCGACGCTTTACTCTATGAACTAGCGAAGTGCGCTTCAATTTTTTGATAATTTCCATTTGTTTACGAGAAAAGCTTGGACAAAGTTCCCATTTACTGTACACGTGCAATAAAGATAGTACCGTTTATCCAGTTAAGTGCGAATAGAGAAACAAATGAAAACGCGTCTTAAGTAGATAATACATATGATATTATCAAATATAATGAAAAAAAAAGTAAGAACTAGTAATTAAAAATTTCGTAGTCATATAATATTATCATATATTTACTAAAGAGGATCAAATTTTATTAATAAAAAAAAATAAATTATTATTATTTATTTATTTATTTATTTAAAAACTTACCTCTTTGCGATAGCTTTTTTGTATTAATAACCTTTGCCGCAAATTCAAGTCCAGTGCTTTTTTGTACACATCGTCGTACCACTGAGAATGCACCCCTTAAAAATAAAAAAACAAATAAAAATTATATAATTTCGAATAAATTTATTCATATATTAATAAATTTAAAAGAACAGTATATAAGAAATCTCACAACTGCAAGGTAATTTACCTCAACAATAATGGATAACGTAAAAAATATTCAGAGGAACATTTCTACGTGACGTCAGTATACCCAAAACTAACAAGATTTACTGCTGCTTATATTATGCTATAGACTAACAAAAAAGTAAAACTTCCAGACTATTTCCTTAATACTCTTCTGAATGGTATATTGTGCTTTGAAATTTCAGTTGAGCTTTTGTAGAATGAAAAAGTTTTTAAAATACAAATGTGCACTACCACAAACCTACATATATATTATACGATAAAATATGCTATAAAAAAACTACACGGCAACGCATATATGTACACAAAAGAATGAAGAAGAAGAAGATACAGCCCCCATAAAAAAGGGATGGGCATTTGAAAGTAACTAGTCTCCAATTTACTCCGTTATATTAATTAATTAATAAAGGGTAAACCATAAGCCTCAGATTTTTCAACACCTGATTACCTGAGCAAGTATTAGTAAAACAAAAATTTTAAAAGATTTAATTAATTAAAAATGTCAATATGTATAACTATATAAAATTAAAGTAATATGAAACAAGTTAAGAATAATGTCACTAGGGAAATTTAGTGAACGAGTTAACAAGGAAGCTTGATAACTAGGCCACAGAAAGATGATATACTGAGAAACATAAAGAAATAAAAAGGGAGATTAATAACAGATACCTCCAAAGGCCATCAACTACACTACTTAACAACATTTAGATTTATTTAATAACAAACTACAATTAGTATATATAAATAAACCTTTGAAAGTTGTTTGTTTTACACATGTATTCTATTCTCATATAATTCTGATCAATAATATCTGATGCATAAATAAAATTTTTTTTATATTCTAATTATTATAAAACCTCAAGTCTAACATATTATAAATATTATAAATGGTTAAACATCAATTCAGAGCACATATTGATCAAAGCATGTATTCTCCCTAAGCAAAAACGTCCTTCGACATCTCGACCTATTTTTCAGATTCTACATCACTGATGTGATAAAAATATATAACAACATCAGGTCTCCCTTTTACTTTGTTTTTTCTCTTATGTTTGCATTGTTCCCTTATAGGTCAGATGTATATATTTACATTATTGATGTTATTCAAAAATTTTAAATACTAAATTTATTAGACAAATTTTGTGAGAAATTCAAGTATTTTTATCAAGTATGATTTGTAATAAAAATAAATATAATAATCATATCAAAAAGCTTCCATTTAAGTGGATTCTATGACAACTTCTCGATAGGAAATGCATCAACTATTCGGCACGATGTGTCACGGGGGTCACGGGTCAACGTCTTCGAAACTCGAGTCCCCTTGACCTACGGGGGTTAAGTCTTTTATCACGTCATGGGGATACGATTGACGTCATAGCCAAGCTATCCAGCAGCCTGGTTGCCTGAGGTTAAATGACCATTGCTTTTGTGTATATTTAATGCATACGCATATATGTAATAAGAATCCCAAATTAAAGGATTGAAAAACGTTGTTTAACAATATGTACAACTCTATATGAGAAAATTAGTTACAAAGAATCCGAGTAACTATGCTCTGTGAACAATATTATGTTTCTACTACTTAATACACCAAAACTAATCAAGTAATAGCGTTTATACAGACATTACATTCATCTTCTGATTATGTTTAAATGTAAATTCACTCTAATCACGGAAGCCTGATCTTTTTTAACTTCTCGCTAAGAAAATTGAAAATTTTCAAAAATTCGGGAAATTATTGGATTCGGTCCGATTTTCAAACATCGAATTTCTAAGAAATCTTGACGTTTTGAGGTTCTAGAAAGCTATTCTGACTAATTTCAAGATCATGTCCGAGTGTATTTATGTACGTATGTAAATATCTGTAATTTTTAAACGGATGAACCGATTTTGATCGTCAAGGTGTCATTCGACGCGGCTTGTCAATATCTAAAAGTATGAATTGTTTAAAACTTATTGCCACTTAATATATATAGTTATAAATCTATAAATACTAACAAGTTCTATGAGTCTTTTAACCTAACCCTCCATTGGTCGCGCTTTTTTTATAGTATCTCACTTGCACTTTAATGACTTCCAATAAGTTGACTAGTGTTGTATGAGAGAATCCCTCATAGCATATGACCAACAGAAGGTTAAATGCGAGCTATAATTAAAAAATAAATTTCAAGACTAATAGAGAGCAATAAATTAAATACGTACATTATAAATAAATTCTTAAATCTTAATATATATACATATATAAATAGATAAAAAAATGTATGACCGATAAGAATTTATAAATACACCAGAACATAGAAAAAGAAGCAATAAAAATTATCCACCGTTCACACTTGTGCAAGACAATAACAATGAAAATTAATTTCTAGACTAGATTCCTCCCTATTACCCACTTCCCGCTAAAGCTAACTCGGAAAGTGGCTTCTTTTACGGTATGCATTATATATTACACACCACCCTTGAGAATTCTAGTACGACATTAAGAAAAGTCAAGGACTCTAAGAGACCACCGAACTATTCTCTGTACAAAAAAAAAAAATTAAAAAAACAACAACTAAAGAGATAAGCTTTCAAAAAATAAAATAATGAAATATACATCGGCAATTCTTTAAAGTTCTAAGAAAGTAGGACATTGTACTATTAAGTAAGTTTAAATAGATATATCAGATTGTTAGAGTTGTCACACGTATAGCGTTTAATAGAAAGAGAAAGCGAGTAAACGATGAGGAAGTCGCCGCGAGAGAATACGAGCGAATGACAGTTAGTGCATAAATTTCTCAAGGCAGTGGAAATTAAGCGTAGTTATGCAATCAGGCCAAAACGATAAACTTGACAAGTAAAGTTGTGAGAGAGTATACGCGGAAAAGGAGACAGGGGTCAGTTATAGCATTGTCTTTGTTTAACTCATCTATTTTATCTACTGTTAATTTGTTAAATATATAACTACTTGTTGGTTTACTTCTGTTTGTTTCTGTTTTTTCGTTGACCCTGCTAGCTACCTTTTAACTGAGTGATGCATTTTTTGGTTGTTCTTTCAGGGATCGATGAGTCGCGCGCACGTCTAGTCGCTTTTATCCCAGGCATCGTATGTACTAGTGTAGGTAGTGTAGGTACTATACGCGCAAGTTAATGTAATATAAGTGGGAGAAACAGAGAAGTAGAATAGAAAGGATATGAACACACTTACACACAATATATAAATATATATGTATAGATTTAAAAAGCTTGACACTCTAAATTCATCATCCAGTCAATCGATAAGGCTTTTCTTCCACCGTAACCAGTTTTCCACGTGCGAATCTTCAACGTAGTAGTAGTAGGAATGACCTTTACGCTGTTTAGCTTTATGCCGATAAAATATAACAAAATCTATCAGTTCAGCTATAAGTACAAGTAGTAATGACACACCCACAAATTATTTTAATATTTAGTCAATAATTTACAACCAAGGAAAAAAGCTCAACAGGAACTAATGCACACGCGCTATAATGTTAATAAATATATATTGTACGAATCAAATTGCCTGGAGGTTTCTAAACTATATGAATTGTTGCTTTAATTAATTTCTGTAGAACCGATCTCTTACACTGTAAAAAATTTCCATCAGAGTGAATGTGGATCAGATAATTTTTTATTTATTTGAATAGCAGTAATGTTCTTAATTTCTCTAAGTAAAAACTTATAACATGTGTTTTTCATAGATTTAATGAAAATATAGCTGTTGTAGATTCGTCCTTATGGTGAAATTCTAATTCTCATATAATTTTTTTTACCATACAATATTATTTCATTATAGTCGAGTAAGTTCCGAAAATAGAGTTGGAGGCAAAAGTTTATATATAATAATTATACCTTGGTGGCATCGATAGCGTCTACAGTTCTAATTGGAACTTAATGAAACTTGTCAAGCTTATTCTGTGGATAATTACGTTAACTGAGTTCGAAGATAAGTAAAATTGGTCAACTAGTTGTTAGAAGTTGATAAAAATTAAAAATTTTACACGCTTATTCTTCAGGTAATCATCTGGATAAAGTTTAAAGATATAAGTACATCAGTCGCGTATTTTAAAATTCAAGACAATTAAAAATTTTTCAAATGACAAAAACTTTTATTTTATTTCATTATTATTTTTTACGATTATATTAGAGTTTAAAGTTATTTTTTTTTTTGTTTTTAAATGACTATATTTAAAATAATTTTTCGAGTAGAGCACATTCAATGATTTTGTATTATAGATTATAGGTATGCTAAAAAAAAAACTAAAATATTAAATAAATGATAAAAAATGAATTTAATTATAAAGGAGTATTACAATATTATTTATGGTGAACTAAGAATGCACTCAAAAGTTTAAAAGATGATAAATTATTTATTTGTATTAAACCTGTTAGGCAATATGTAGAATGTAGATGATCACATATTATCGGCAGTCAAACTAAATGACAAAAAGCAGTACAAGGCAAAACACCACAACGTTTCCCTTGAGTAGAAGAAGACTAAATAGGGTAGCAAAAAAGTAAATAGGGACGAAAGCAAAAGTTTTTTCTACAGAAAAAGAGTATAATAGTATAATAGTATAATAGTAGAAGAGCTAAAGAGCAAGGCGCAGGCGGTAAAGCAATGAGCTCTCACCCCGAATCTAGATTGATATTACTTTGCTAACTCGAACATGAAGCCTATGTCGAAATTCAGCGTAACCATCGCGATGTACTCAATGATCTTAGCTATCGGAAAATATGACGCTCAATAAAAAAATCGGAACAAACAGTTGATCTTGCGAACTAGCTCCAAAACTTTCCGCTGCAGGCTTAAGCGACTAGGGCTCAGTAAAGCTTGAAAGCATTAGTACAAATGTTTTTGAGCTTTTCGAGTTTAAAATACTCTGAAGGAGCTGTAAAATTGTTGATGCTAAAAAAATATAATCAGGTAAAACTTGCGATATCATTTACTGATTTTAATAATTTCTGCAGTAATAAAACAGATTAATCACCATGTAAATTTCAATAGATTGTAAAATTATTTTTTAAGTAATTTTTTAAATATTCAATGAATATTATATCCATAGAGATTTTTTTCGGATTAAAGTTAGATTTAGAGGATTAATACTTTTCCCTTAAGTGACAATAGCTGATTATGATTAAATCAATAGTTGTATTAATAACTTATTCAAATCATATCTCTCTCTACTTTATTACCATTTACATTAATTTTTGCTTACTATTATAAAATATGATTAGTCATTAATTATTAACGCACTTATTATATTAAGAGATAAAGGGTCGATGGTTAACGTGACTCAATTAATAACAAAGATATATATAATTATTGTCATGAAATTCGTAGTATTAATGGAAAAAAATAAACTAACGTGAAATTAGCGTTATGTAATTAATAGATATCTTTAATATTATAAAAACCTTTGGGATATTTCGAAGCAATCATGATATCCGACCCTTCAGAGACTGATCTCTATGCTATTCTCCCTGATCATAACTACTATAGTTGCCACTCCCATGGGGATGAATATAACATCGATCCAATAGCTATACCGTAATCTTATGGTTCTTAATTTGATCGCGTGTAAAAAGATTATTGAAATAAAGAAAAAAAAAAAAAAAAAGAACGAAAAAAGAAAAAAAAATATCGTACATCACGAAAAATATTATTTATATTGGTGATTAATAATCATGTAATTACGAACTTTATGTTTTTGATAAAATCGACTGACAAAATAGACATGGCTGATATTTAATAAGACTAGTCTTATATTGTTAGATATGACTATGATAAATTTAAGGATATTTATATTTATCATTTTTTTCAGTGTAATTCAAATTACGTAACCTTAAATGGAAAAACCAGTTGGATTTATTAGACAAATTTGAGTGAAATTCAACGATTTCAGTTTTATTTGATATTAAGTTGTAATGCGCGCGTTCCATCATCTATTCTTTTATGAAATTCTATATTGCAATCAGTTATAATAATCAAATGGTCGGAAAAAAAACATCACATACCTTTCATTTTGTTTTTAATTCATAACATTTTCTATAATTGAATTACCCAATATTCACAGTAACAATATTTAATTTAATACGTATGTTACTGTGAATATTAACATAATAATATTTGTTATTTATTGTATCAATAATATTTAAACATAATATATTATAACAAGGTTAAAAGCCATATTATCGGTTACTGAGCAAGGGTTTTATTTAAATTTACGACCAGACCATTACGATTAACAATAGTTATTTTTAAAACTATGTAAAATGTTTTGTATAGACGGATCACATTAATGATTATGATGTATTACAACACCGAGATTTATAAAATTGAACAAAAAAAAAACACGACAGCATTAAATTTAAAAAAAATTAAATAGTTATATATCTTCAGTGCAAAGGCGCTGAATATGCTTTGAAATGACATAAAAATTTTTTGACCTTAAATAGATTATAAAATTTTAAATTACGAATAGAGGGCGAATGTTGTATATAATTTACATTTTCGTTATTCGTTGTTCGCATAACGCGAACTTTTAAAGCAAAATGAAGAATTTACATCCACATACACACACATATAGACAATCGGACATAATTCTGAAAATGGTCGGAATAGCTTCCTAGGACCTCAAAATGTCGGCATCTGATGAAAACTCGATTTTTAAAAATCGAGGTAAAAACAATAACTTGACAAATTTTTGAAAATTTACAATTTTCTTAACGGGAAGTTAAAAAAAATAAGCATTTAATTATTTTAATGGATTTAGAAATTAATAAATATAATAATAAAAGTTAAAGAAACAACACATACAAATTATACAGTAAACAAACATAAAAGTGAGTATAGAGAAATCGATTCTCTGGCAAGGGAATCCCTCAAGCCACGTACTTCCGGCCTATACTCAGATCGTACTATTTTTAACCCAATCACGCAAGGAGCGTTGTTAAATATCTTCAGGTCATCTTTTAACTATAACTATTTGTCAACAGCAGTGGCAACTATGTATCTTTATGTGGCAATTTGGAAAAAAAAAAAAAAAAAAAAAAAAAATATATGTATATATATTTAATAAGTTTAAGGGTTAACTACTGCAGTGGTTGTTACTTTTTTGTCATTTTTTTCTCTCTATTAAAAACAAACAAAGCCAATCATCAGAGTGAGAGAGTTATTAATAGATTTTTTAAAATATTTTATATAATATAATCTACAAAAACTGATTGAACATAAGTTAATTACGTACCGCAATAATACTATTTTAATACCGACAATAATATAGTATATATAGTCATCATGTTCCGATAATAACTTTGAGCTCGTACCCACCACCAAGTTTAAATTATTATTATATGCTGAACATTTCAATTAAGAATACGGATGTAAGTTGTAAATATGCAAACAGAAAAAGGTAAAAAATTATTTATAAAAATCTAGTGTCATCAATTTGTATAGTTTATTATGTCTTAAGTTTGATAGTTAAATTTTTTTTTTATCAATTATTAAAGTGATTGTTTTTGAGATCAATTTACTAAACGATCTAACTTCGAGACTTATATGTTTGATGTTAACACATTTTAAAGTTAGAATATATAAATAAAATATTAGCATATTAGTATGAATAAATTTTATATTAAAAATTTATAGTGTCTCAAATAAACGACCAATTGTTAAATTTTTTTTCATTTTATGTACATAAAAATATATAATATACAAGTTTATAAGATTATTCGTTACTCTAATATCATATTTTAACAGAGTTTACAAGTCCAATATTTATTTTTTAGGAAAAACTTGGTATCCTTTGTGTATAGTAATAATTTTAATATTTAGACTGTTATATCATTAAGTTTTTTTATTTGCTATGCATCTATAAAAAAAAAAAGAAATCAATCAATCAAATTTAGAATACCATTAGCTATTATTTACTTTTTATTGAATTAACAGTTCTACGTCCATACTAGACCAGTAGTTAACGAACTAGAATAATAGTCTCCGGATCAAAAGAGTGACAGAAAAAATGATATCCACTACGATTATATCGTATATAAGCCTAAGTAATTTATATGCAAAAGAAATATATTTTTATATAAAACAAGTTTCGTTATAAAATAGTCAAAAACTACTTAACAATATTAATAAACAATTAATTAGTTGATAAAATATAATAAATGATTTAAAAAAAATTTAGTATCCGTCTTTTTTTGTTTTTTTCATTAACTATATATAAAATATAAAAAAATATATATATATATATAGTTCTCGATTAATAACGGTTAAGGGTTGACAGCTTAACTCCAAGTGACAGCTGATTTATCGAAATCTACTCTATTTTTTTTTAAGTTCAAGTACAAGTATCTGTTTTATAAAGAATAAATAAATAAAGTATCTTGTAAAAGAAAAAATCCCCGAAAATTCTACAAAAATAAGAGGTATCAAATTGTAAACGATTGATGAAAAAATAAATCAGGTCTAATTGAGTATATTTTTAGGTATCAATTTTCTACAAGTATATCGACACATTAAAGTTAAATAATTTATGATTAGATAAAATTTGTTTGCAAAAATATTATCTTGAAACCGGATGGTTGTTTATGTGTTACACCACATTAGTGTAACACGTAAATTCTAAATCCGATTTAATTTAAATGGATCTGTGAAAAAATTTCAAGTGAGTATAAAGCTGACTCAATAGTTAGAATTTAAAGTGTACAAAAAAAGAATTAATTATATAAAATATATGTAAAGTAAAATAATTAGTCTTGTAATTTCCTCGTTAATACAAAGTGGACATCACTATCATGTTTCTAGAGACTACAAGTAGATGAGTTTACTTAAAACTTTAAGGATGAGACCTTATGGTGAAAAAGTTGCATTGTTTACGATCAGTTTCAATGAAAAAAAAAAAGAAAAAAAAACCAATAAACATTTTTTTATATTGTTTATTGGTACATTCTAGATTGTTTGTTTGTATAATTGTTGATTTTATAAGTGAACGTGTGTCAAACATAAAATTTGTCTTTTGTATAAAAACAATAATATCGATAAGAATTATTTTCTTGACTGAATAATATTTTTTACAATCAAGATGGAAAACCTGAACTAAGAAAATTTGCTAAGTCGGAGTATGCGACATTGTGGCAACTTTTTACTCTTTTTGGACTTTTAGGAAGGAGGTGTGGTCATAGTTTCAAAGTCATCCGCAGTCATCCGACTGGAAAGCTCGCTGGAATATTAAGTTGCCTTTATTCATTGGTATGTGTACGTACCCAATAATTAACACAAATATATTAACTAACAAATCTCAAAAGTAAGATAAAATGTAAATTTATATTTACATAAATTCCTATTGTTTGAAACATATATATATATATATATATATATATATATATATATATATATATATATATATTTTATTTTTTTTCATTATTTTATATTGTATTCCAGTGACACACTATAACCACCTGCCGTCGGTCGTCGCGCGAGCTGCTTATCGGAAGCCGGCGTATCGATTCTGCGACAGACGACAGACGACAGACGACAGGTTCCAAGAATGAGAGAAATGACGATATGACTGCGATGAAATAATTAAGTATTTCTCTATTTTCCGAGTTCACAATATAGTACAAAGCTATCGTTATGATAAATATTATACAAAAAAAAAAAAAAGATAATAAAACAACAATGACTCGATAAAATGAGTATTATTATTATTGTAAGAAAACATGGCTATAAATAAATAATGGTAAAAATAGAGAAAAGATAAATAAAAAATAAACACGGTTGGTAACATACAAAATGCGTGTTCAAACAACATTATAAACATCACGGTTGCTTCATAAATTTTAAGTGAATGGGATCTAATCCAATTTATTAAACATATTAAATATAATTAATGTCAGTCTGGACATCTTTTGATCGTCAATAATACATACATACATACATACTACATAATCACCATTTTTATTTTAAATTTAGAATAGACATGCACTTTTATTATTTTACGCGTTACAAATAAATAAATAATAAAAAATCCGAGCGGATATAAACTGCAGATGCATCTGATGAGAAGAAAACTAGTTATGGCAATAGCGGGAAAAATTTTAAGTACTTGAGCAATAACGAAAGACGAAAGACGAAACACGAAAGACGAAAGACAGTGGTTTAGTAAAAAAGGGGTGGGGGATCATCATATATGGGTATGTATGTATGTATCTGTGGGATGATGTACACTGTGCAGTACACGCGGTTGTAAGTTGTAATCTAATAAACATAAATCGGAGCATATATATATATATATATATATATATAGATGTATACTTACTTGCCAAGTTCCTCCTTGAGATCGTAGTTATCACTAAACCGCGTGCTAGCCACTGGGGCAGCCATATCGAATAATAATTACACCGTTTTATTTATTACACTGAAGAAACAAAAGTTGTTATCAGAATTATCAGAAGTATCAGTACGGTCACTATGCTGAAGGAAAGAGTAATTTAGCCCGGTGAAATCCGATCGATAATCCGTGCGTGCTGATAGCTAGAGAGTCAAACAGTCAGATAGTGTGTTCTTACCAATTTATGAATTTACGAATTTACAAACTTACAAAGATATAAACACGGTGATTAATTGGTTTTAAATAGCGTAGATTGCAAGCACTGTTTACTGTATTTATTGGTGGGTTTAATCACGACCGTGCCAGTGATTATTTCAGTGTCACACCGACTAAAGACTAATAAATATTTAAGACGGTATACTGATATACTGATATACTGGTATACTGGTTATCCGAGCACTCTGGTGCACTCTAGTGACTCTGGTGTCTGCTCACCGCCGGCAGACTGTTGACTGACTCGCGTAGTAATTATTATTGCGTTGCCGGCTGAAACGCGCGCAGCCAACCTTCGCTGAATAAGCCGAGGGGATCCCTGTCCCTGTCCCTGTCCCTGTCCCTGTCCCTGTCCCTGTCCCTGCTATGATCTGCTCTGCTCTGCTGCTACTCCTACAGTACTGCAATCTTACTTTATTATATATTATTATATATTATATATTATTATTATTATTATTATTATTATTATTATTTTAGTTGTTTCTTTGATACTCTAGCTCTACTAATAACACACACCACTAGCGTTTTTCCTTGTTTCTGTCTCTGTCGTCGTCGTAGTCGTTGTCGTTAATGTTAGATGTTTAAATTTAGATACTAAACCCAAAACGGTTGAGTTGCTGTTACTTGTTCGCTTCTACTACTGATGCCGTCTGATTTCGTACCCATCAGCGATTAATAAACAACCATTTGTTTTAAATATTCAATAAATTGTCATTATTTAAATAAAGCACACGCACTTTTATTATTATACTTTGAGAAAAATAAATTAAACTATATCTGTTTTCTTTTTCTTTTTTTGTCTTTTTTTTTTTTTTTTTCTGTAGGTTCTCACGAGTCAAAGTCTGTTCGAGCTTTGTACGGTCGATCTCTACTTATCTCTGCCCCTAGTTTTTTATAATATTTTTCTCTCTTCTTCTTGTATAAATACACGGCAGGTCTCTTTTCTACGCGTTACACTGCATTTGCCGTTGCTAACGAATAAAACGCGCAGTCGCAAGCTCATGACACCCTCATACATACATATATATATGTAGATATATATGTATTTTGTGTATCTAATGCGCATGTACGTGACCGCCTGACCAATATCCTGCCTTTACTACTTAATCTAATGCTTATTCTCCAATCGATCCAACACACTTCTGTTGTCAGATTTTTATTCCTTTATTAATATTAATCATTTTTTTATTTATTTATTTATTTATTTATTCATATGATTTTCGTGTGAAAACAAACAAAATTTATTCATTTCTAATTAAAAATTCTTTTGATTTATACACAGATTACTCAATACTTACAGAACATATATTTATAACATATTTTCTTACGCTATTTACAAATAATATGTAAATTAAAAAAAAAAGGACAAACTGAATTATATTTTTTTAATAAATGAAAAAAAATTAACAGTAGCAATTATTAAAATTGAAGCAAAAAATTAATTAAAGTTAGATATCTTAATACTAAACAATTATTCATACTTGAATTTATAAGAAAAGCAAAGATTTACTATAAAAAAATATATATTGTACATATTACAGGTGATTACTTTTTAAAATACAATGAATCACCATAAAATATTTAATTTTTTTTAAATATTAACACACAATTAAAGGCATCAACTGTATAATATGATTAATATGTGTTAATTATATATAAAAAAATATCAATTATTTATTCAATTTTTTTTTTACTAAGCACTTTTTAATAAACAAAAGTTGTCATCTTTATAATTTTAATAAAAATATCATTAATCAACTAATATAAATGTATTATTATTATTATTATTATTATTATTATTATTATTATTTAACGATCACTCACAATAACTGCACACTTTGAGCACAAATTGATGAGTGCGTTTTATTTTCTGTTGAAAATGTTTAAAAATTCATTATCATGATATTGTAATATTTTTAACTAATAAATGCTTGTTCCATTATATAAATTGTGTCTTTTATTTAATTGATTATCAAATGGCATCATTAATTTTAATTTTTTTTTCCCTTTTTTTTTTTTTTTTTTTTTTTATCACACTATAGAAATAATTGATGCTTATTTTCATCAGAAATAAATAATTGCACTGATAATAAATTCAAGTTTATACTTGTTATTACAGAATTATTCTACTGTGACAGACTTTGCAAGATTTCTTGGGCAGTCAACATTACAGCCTCGAAGTACTGCGATATGGAATGATAATAATTGCATTGGAATAACCGTAAGAATACCTTGAAGACAATCAACTGTTTTTGGTATTTCTAGTACACGTGATGCAAATGATTTAGTCTCTTCATCACCATCATGACAAATAACAATTGGTTTACCATCACGTGCTGTCACTTGTTGCAGTGCATTCATACATTTCTATTTAAAAATATTTTTATTATTTTATATTTTATAATAAATATTTAATATTTATAATTAAACTTACATTATATACTGGATCTCTCATTACAATCATAATAATAGGCATTGAATCATCTACAAGAGCTAAAGGTCCATGTTTCAATTCACCAGCCATTATTCCTTCACTATGCATATACGTCAACTCTTTGACTTTCTGTATTGATAAAAATAAAAACATTTTAAATTTTAAAATAATATTAATTTTTTTAAAAAATAAAAATTTTACCAATGCGCCTTCCATACACGTTGCGAAATTATATCCTCTGCCCATTATAAGTAATGATTTAAATTTATATAGAGACTTGGCCAACTCTTTAACTTTATTATCAAGTGTTAATACTTCTCGAATTTGATTATCTAAATTTTTCAATCCTTCAATGATCTAAATAATTTATAAAAATAATAACATTAGTAAAAAAAAAATAATAATAATAACAATAAATTTTTTTCCTTTTTAGTAAAATAAATAATATTTAAATTTAAAAAATGACCTCTAGACGCCGGGGACGCAATGAATTTCTATCTTCACTCATAACAAGTGCAAACATAACAAGAGAAATAAATTGTGATGTATAAGCTTTTGTACTGGCCACACCAATTTCCGGTCCAGCATTAATGTGAACACCACAATGAGATTCACGAGAAATACTGCTACCAACTGTATTAGTTATTCCAACAATTAAAGCACCACGTCCTTTACAGTATCGTAGTGCCATTAATGTATCTGCTGTTTCACCCGACTGTGAGATAAAGAAACAGACATCGTCACGAAATACTGGAGTATTTCTATCTAAAAAGTCAGATGCTAGTTCAACCATTACTGGTAATTCTGTCAATTCTTCCAAAAGCTGTCGAGTTGCTATTGCAGAATGATAACTTGTTCCACATCCAATTAACATTAAACGACGACATCTCTTAATTTCTGGGATATAATCCTAATTTTAAATATTATTATTGATTATTAAAGATACGATAAACTATTTATAATATATACATATATATAATAATTACCGTAATTCCACCGAGAGTCACTGAATTATTTTGGAAATTTAAACGACCTCTCATAGTATTAACTACAGATTCTGGTTGTTCAAATATCTCTTTTTGCATAAAGTATTCATAATTTCCCTTCATAATTTGTTGAATTTCCATCTTAAGGGTTGTTATTTCACGAGCATGAGGATCATCCATGCATCGGCGTAAACGATGAATGCTTAATGTACCTTCTTTAACTGCTGCAACATCATCATCCTGTAATCATTTTTATTATAAATAAAATCATTTCACTTGAATTTATATATTTTTAAATGATAAAAAAAAAAAAAAAAACCTCAAGAAAGATAACACGATCCGTATGCTCAATAACAGCACTCGCGTCGGATGCGAAAAAATATTCCACTTCTCTGTCTACTGATGGTTGAAATTCAGCCGTACTATCGCTTCGAGCAATTACTGGAACGTCTGCAGTACGTCCGTGTGGTCTATGATCTAATAGGTAAACTTATAGTTATTAATAATGTATTTAATATTTTATTATTTGTTAATTATTATTAATGTTATAAAGTAAATAAAAAAATTATTTATAAGTAAAACTACACTGCACTATTTAAATTTACGTTAAACAAAGTTATTTTTTAAATTAATTTAGTAAATATATTAATTCATTAAAAGAGTGTATAATTTTTAAACATTTAAATAAAATAAAATGAATTTTAATGAGTAATTTATTTATTATTTTTTAGAGTAAATAATCTTACCCATCACCTTTTATTTAAAATAGGTAGCTGATGATGACACATGACACACAGTAGATAACAATTTCAGACGAAAACAATAAAGCCCACGTAAAAAATTATAATTACAAGTAATAATAATAATAATTATAATAATAATAACAATAAAGCACAAGTACAATTTATTAATTTATTTCCACCATCAAGCAAGTGAAACAATTTTAATATTCAACAATACCTTGTGTTGTTGCTTCACCCTCTTCGATGTTTCGAAAGGTCATCAAAATAAAAACGAAAAAAAAAAAAAAATATATAAAATTAATAAAATAATTTATGCAATTAAAGTTTATAAATACGATAAATTATAAAAAATAAACTGATTGCTAAACAATAATGGCTGTAAAAATTATAAAATGAGCTTAAGCTAACATATAAATAACAATTGCTAGAAGCATAATTTATATAATATCAGTTAAACACAAAAGCAAAATGTTGAAAAATAACCCAAAGATTTTTCATCATTTTTAATTTTTCTCGTAGCTATTGGATTTATTTATTAGACAAAATGTTGATTGAACAAAAAAAATCCGACTATCGACTAATTCTATAGACCAGTTCTAAAATTTTCCGTTATATCTACAAACTCGAAGACATAATTTCAATCTCCTTGCGGTTAAAAATAATTATTTTGAATTTACGATAATTATCATAGAAACTGTTAAATTTTAATAGTTGTTACGGTAATCAAAAGAATTCAGATCAAAGCTTATATCTGATAAAATTTTAGTATATAGTGGTCAAGTAGTTTATAAATGATTGATAATCTATTGTACCAATTGATTACAAACTAATTGCCTTCAAGTGATAATTAACTTACATACGTATATATTCATAGATATGACGTCTATTTAAAAATAATAATAAATTATTTTCTTATACCCAATAACTTTAATTTTTTTCGAAAAAATTAGAAATTATTAAAATTATTTCTGGTCATTATTATTTTTAGAAAATCTAATTGCGTTAAAGGAAGTGAAAAATCTGTTATTTTTAGGGGTATATACCTTTAGTCATGCGTGGAAGATCATCTGTTCAGGTAGAAGAACGAAGAATCAATCAGAAGAAGATCATGCAAAAGAAACATTGTAACATCGCTTCATAATCATTTTTTAATATTTAAAAACATATATAAGTAAATTTAATATAAATTTAACCAACTAAATCAACAAAATATTTTGAGTTTTAAAAAAAGTGAATATCTATTAAAAAATACTGACTATTGATATTTTTATATTTTAGATTTCTGTTATTTTATAATTTTATAAGTTTATGAGCTAAAAATAAATAACTGATAACTTCAACTCATGATTAATTATAGATCGTATACTTTACGTATCTCAGCTGATTTAAACGATATGTTTATAATTATCTTTAATTCAATTTATATGCAAGTTTCGTTTATCTTAATATTTATAAAACATATTTAAAATGATGAAAAAGTAATGAAATTTCTTTATTTAATTATCAAACAAAAAAAAAAGATTTTTTTAATGAAAATTCACATTTTTTATAACTAAGAAAAAAGAAAAAAAAAAAACAAATCAGTTGGTAAAATTTTTATCAGCCTGAAAAATTATATTGTATGTTAGTTACAAAAAAAAAATAAACATGTTGAAAATAAATTACTCCCTTTTAAAGTGAATGAATCCAAAGTCTTTGAAGAAATGTATGTTGTTCTTTTCTTAATATTAAATTACCACGACTTAAATAATAGAAAATGTTATTTAGTATGATATGAGTTTTTCTTGCATGCCGTTATATACATCCTCATTCATATCAAATAGAATTTAAATTATAAAATCTCACCTTTTCCATATAAAATCGGTACGTGATCTGTAATCAAACGAGTTTTTGTCTTGATTCCAACCAACAAAGGTGATCCTCTTCTTGTTGCTACACATTCTCCAGGAAAAAATTTACTTTTGAAGCACAAAGCAAAGGCGCCCTCCTAGAAAAAAAAAAAAAAAAAAAAAATTAATTTAATTTAATTTAATTTAATTGTTTAAATAAATGAATAAATATAATACATACCAATTGTTGAATAACTTGTTCAACAAGTTCTCTAAACGAATAAGAAGGATGTTGAGTCCAGAGATGATGAATTAGTTTAGCAATTACTTCCGTATCTGTCTCACTCTCAAAGACATATCCTCTCTGTTGAAGAAGAGTCTTTACTTCCTTATAATTAGTCACGATACCTTGAAATTTGATAATATCCGGTAAGAGATTATTGTACAGATTAAATATCATTATTTAATCTGATAATAATAAAATTAAATTGAAATACATATTAAAAATAAATCTTATCAACATTAATCTTAGATAATCTAACTTATAAATTTATATTTTATATTGAATATATATTTACCATTATGTACTACAACAAAACCATGATCTACGTCTGATCTTTGAGGGTGAGAATTAACTTCCGAGGGCGCACCATGTGTTGCCCAACGCGTATGAGCGATACCAACGTGACTTTCAGCAACGCCATCGAATTCAAGATTTGTACCTATTAATTTAAATATTTACAGACTAATAAAATCTTACTTTAAACGACTTTTTTTATAATAAACTTACGTTTAAAAATTTCATCTTCTAGAGCTTGAACCTTTCCTTGTTTTTTTATTACAGCAATATCATGTCCGTTGGCTTCATCCAGTGCTACACCTAAATATATATTTAAAAAAAAAAAAAAAAAAAATTAAAAACAGGATAAACGAGAAAACTACCTAATACACAATATAAATAAAATTGTTTATTTTTTTATATTAAAAGTTTGAAATATTTATAGTGAGTAGTATTTTATCAAAGTGTTTAAAAAACAAGTTTGAGATGAGATAGCAAAAAAAAAATGTTACTTAAATTAGAAATGAATACATAGATGCATGGTTCTTTAAATGCATTCTTTGATCGAGAATATAAATTTCTCTTTCAATTTAAAAATACAAGTTGTATCCTTTTATTTATTTTTATTTTCTTTTACCTTGAGAATATTGTGGTATTGACTTAAAAATCCTTTCTCTTTTATTCATTATTTAAATTATTTAATTCTGTGATATATGACTATAGTAATAAAAAAAAAGAATATTAATAAATGATATATAATTAATTACCAGCAGAATCATATCCTCGGTACTCTAATCTCTTCAGTCCTCCAACAAGGAGCTTTAAAATTTCTTGCCTCGATTTCGGCGTCAAGTAGTTCAAGTAAGCGAAAATTCCTATAAATTTTTTAAAAATTAAGTACAATTTTATGTTTTCGTTGATCCATAAAAATAAAAATTTTATATTAAAGTTATTTAAATGATAAAAAAATTAAAAATGTTTTCAAGGTTTATTATAAAATGATACTTGAAAAATAATTTATAATTTATAGTGCAGACATAAATTAATAATGTTAATAACTGTCATTCTTATAATATGTGACAAAAAATTTTTTCATGCAAAGTTATTTATTTTATTAAATTTATATCAATTGCAATAGAAACTCAATTATTTAATCATTTTTACCCATTTTATTATATTATTTATATTGTTTAAAATTTTATATTAATTATAGAGTAAAATCAATAGAGCGTACTGAGTTATCATGCATTTATGTCTTATCGAGTGTTTTTATAAAAATGCTTCAACTTTAAGTTTTAAAAAGATATATATTTTTCACCGTTATCATCAATAATAATCCAGATATATATTTTTTGATAAATGAATACTTCCGCTTGATAAATAAATTTTAAAAATTACAAGGAAATAAAATATTTAGATTTTTTTTTTAAATAAATAAGAAACAATTTTTGATTATTATCGTTTGAAATGTTTATAGGATAGCCAAAAGCAAGTTTAAAAATTGAAAATAATATTACATACATTCACTCTTATACAAAACAATTTAAAGGTGGAACGAGTAAATGTCAGCGACCGACTTGTAACCGATAACTTTTTTATTTAGTCAATCTTGCATCGGTATTATAACGTATTATATCTCGGTTCTACGTGCAAGACGAGAAAACTTTCACCAGCTGGAGAAGTATGTTTCGCAATGCTTTTAAACTCGACAGATTATAATCATGTAGCTAAGAATGTAATATAAAAGTCAAAAATTAACATACATCTAAGTTTAAAACTTTTTACTTTATTTTATGACGCAATAAAATATCTATCTATTTTATTATTTTTTTACCTGTAAACAAACTAATAATAATTATAATAATAAAAACTGTTTACTAAAATTGTAAATAACAAAAATTAAAAAAAGGAGGTAAATTATAACCGTTTTATATTTAGACAGAATCAAAATTTTTAAATTAGAAAAGCCGAAATATTAATATTAAAATAAAGTATGTTTATATATTAAAAATTTAAATAAAATATAAATTGATAGTTTTATAATTTTAAAAATAATATTACAATATTGTATCGTTAAAAAAATAATGTTATCTACTATAAAACTATGAAACGTCATCAAATTTGACAACAATATAATTTATATATGTACATAAAAAATAAATTTAAAAGCAAATCACTTGTCGTGGTACTGTTATTGATACGTGATAAAATTTTAAGTAATTTATAAAATATATAAAACTTACCACACATATTTATTTGAAATTATCAAGAAAGGTGATTATTGTTTAATGAATAAAAATATAAAATATTTAAAATTATAACTGTTGACACTCAATGACACATTCAGCAGGAATTAAGTAGGATCTGTGTACGAACAGCACGAGAGCCTGGAGAAGAATGCTTTCAGGTGAGAAAGTGTTTTCACGATTTATATGATACTACATGGCTACAATCAACCAATAGAATTTCACTAACTACTTCACATACTATCCCTTTTAATCGACTAAATTTTATAATAATTTAACACCAATGATAGCTGTTGATTTGTTGTTATAAGTCATTTGACAAGTCGACAATAGGTTATTTTTTGTTATTTCGTCATCTATATATAATTTATATCGCTGAGAAATTAACATAAAATGGATATATACTTGATTCAGTATATCCACGTTGTATTTTTATAAATGGCGCGTATTTTAAATTATATCACTCAATACTTGATTAAATTTTGTTTAATCATTAATATTTAAATATTTTCTATCAATAATTAATAGTTGGGTTTTAATTGTTATTATAAATTTTAAAAAATAAATATTTCGAGATCAATATTTTTAAGCAGTAATGAATAAAATTGCTGTTATATTTATTTATTGCTGAAGAAAATATACATATTTATTGCACTTTACAACAAGTTTATGCAATAAGTTAAAATAATTATTTATAAATTTAATTTTTTACATATTATTAGCGTAAAAAGTAAAAAATAACTCGGAAATTTATAATTTAATGATAAGGCATTAAATAAAAATAAAACTATTTTAATCATTTTTTAAAGTTCAAGTGATTGCTTAATGGCTTACTATAAGGTTATAATTTATGAAAAAGAAAAAGTAATAATTAATTAGTTTAACAATAAAACTCGTTTATGTTTATATCGTAGGCCGGTGGAGTTATTTATAAATAATAAAAACTTACTATGATCAATTTATTATTGATGTTATTGTGTTACAAGTTAGAGATTAAGTAAATTTTATTTAATTAAAAATCAATAAAGAACAAATACTTATCAATTAATCACAGGAATTATTAAATAAATAAACAGTTATGATTATTATTATTATTATTATTTACTAGATAATGAATTTAATTAATTTATGGTTATGCATTGATACCAAAAGAAACAAAATTATTACAACTTCTGTAATAAGAAAATTTTTATATTACTCATTACATTAAATAACAAATTATAAAAAACTGTAAATTATTTAAAGTTTAATTTTGCCATCATAGCTCAAAAAAAAAAAATATATCATCAACGATAATATTATTACAGAATAAACCTTATCGGTTATTTTTTTTCTTTTCTTCTTTTGAGCTATTGTAACAAAATTTTAAATATTTTATTATAGAGTAAAAATAATAAATAATTACGTACAATAGATTATAGTTTAAAAATTTCAGTGCTGGTAAAAAAAAAGAAAAAAAAAAAAGTTGGTTTGATATGACCATTAAAAATTTCCATTTTACAATAAATTATATAAACTTTTGTTCACTTTATCATCAAGTTCGTCAATTAATTCAATAGTATGTAAATAAAAGGTTATTACAATACAAAATTAAAAAATTTTTTTTTATTGGGGAAATGTTTATTTAAAAAACCAACTTTTTTTTTTTTTTTTTATTATTATCATTTCATGATTTTTTTTTTATAACGTGTACTTATTGTATAAATCTTTATAACAAATATAAATATGTGCTTTTTGTACAAAGCGAAAATAATTAATAATCTAATAGTATAAAAAAAAAACTTGAAAATTAATTTAATCAATTATTTTACGTCTGCACCAAGTTAATAATTTAATTTAATTTATTATTATTTTTTTAATAAATTATTGACATTGCATTACGAGTATATCAATGTATATTTTTTTTTTTTTTTATTTATAGTATTAATTTTATGGGAATATTAAAACAAATTTTTTAACTTTGTGCACTCTACAATAGTCTATTTAGTTTTTCAATTTTTTTTTATTATTATTATTATTTATCCTAATAATATCGCATTCTTATCGTTTATATCTTTTTTGTTTTTTTGTTTACTAATTTTCTCTTTTGAATACATTTTATGTATTTTTAAAATTTATCTAAATCGAACTATTGTATTAGATGGTTTATTTTAAATAAACGTTCACACAACCATATTAGTTCGTACAAATAAACAACTACCTAACCAAAAAAATGAATTTTTGTTATTTATAAATAATTTATAAAGATGCATTCTTTTCTTTTACATAATCATATTAAATCTAATACCTTCCCATCATATAAAAATAACACGCAATGCAAAGTTATCCAGCATTGCTTTGTACATTCTCCTGTGCTCCAATATAAACTGAGATAGATGATACCAATTAATTATATTTTAAGTCAATGGATTATTTTAAATTATTTTCGTTTTACATATAAGCCTCATTGTGTATTTTACACATTAATTTTTTAAATAACTTGTGTTGATTATAAAATATTGACAAAGATAATTTATATTTATAAGTATTTAGTCCTTTTTTTTTTTTTTTTTTTTTTTTTTTTTTTTTTATCTATCATATTAATTTATAATTTTTTTTTAATATTTTAAATAATAATGGAATTGAGATCGAAAAATTCGGCGCAAGATCGGTTGATTGAATTTATAATTTTTTTATGTTTTATAAATAATTATATTTAATTTTATATAAAATTTGCAATTAAAACTGACATTATTCATTTTTTTTTTTTTTTTTTTTCTAATGTACAAATTGATTTTCTTTATAGTTATTTATCATTGCAAATTAAAAAACAACTTCAAATACATTATAATTCCATTCAATGATTTTGAAAGCATTAAAATTTGTTCATTTATAGATAGGATTTTTTCAGTGATTAATATATTAAAAATTTATATTTAAATCATGATAAATAATTAATTTAAATAAGTAGTGTCAATAATAAGTATATTATATAATACATTAATTCAAAATAGTAATTAAATAATAAAAACTTTAAATAATTTCAACCGATCAAACGCCACGACAGATATTTTTTCTGTCAATATTTACATTCATTCAACTAAAATTTTCATAAAAATTATCCATATCTTATTAAATATACTTATGAATAGTCGAATAAAGAATTATTACAAAATTTTTATGTACAAGAATATGGATAAATGAATAGTGAGCGATTAGTAGTATTATTAGCTATTTTTTTTTTTTTTTTTTTTTTTTTTTTTGTTTTTTATATATATAAACTCACTTCTCACATCCAAAGATAAAATATTTCTTATTAATTACTTCCTTTTTCCTTTGATCTATAAAGCCTGAATATTCAATCAGGTATATTATAATTTATTTCGAAATAGAAACAAAGTGAAATGGTATACATATTATTCATTGGAAGACATCACATAAAAGAAAAGTTTTTAAAGTTTCTTATAATAATAATAATAATAATAATAATAATAATAACAATAATATTATTGTTGATTTTTAAATATTTTCATTATGACAGCTGACCGGGAATATAAAATTTGACTCAATGAATAACTATATTACTTATGGAAAAACAAGTTTTTTAAATAGAAAAAAAAACTTACCAATAATGAGCAAATATCTGACCAATAAATAAATAATTGAAGCTACAATTATAATAATTAATGTCTTCCAAACTCTGTCTTTTATGTTAATTGGTAGAATTTAATCTGCAATACCTTTTCACGAGCTTCATATGGTTTAATTGCACAATTTTGTAACCTTCAGTTACTTAATGTCATTGTCATCATTATCAGTTCCTTCAGGATAATTTTATAAATGATAATTATAACGTACTAAAGTTTTTCATAAACTATAATTTTTTTCATGTTGTATTATATTCTGTTGCTGGGCGTATCATTGTTGACATCTGTAAAATAATAATAATAATAATAATAATAATAATAATAATAATAATAATAAAAAAAAAAAAAAAAAGTTTAAATAAATATTTTTATAAAATTATGAAATAAAATAATAATAATAAATAATTTACCGATGGTGATCTTGATGACGATGATGATAATTGTTCATAATCATCTGGTTCAATATAAATCTCAGCTCCAGTGAAAATGTATTTTCCCGGTGAAACTTGATAGTATGTATTTTCTGGTAGTCGGCTGGCTAAACTTTCTTTGACTTCAGGCTGCCAGCAGTGTCTTTGCAAGTTGTGTCTCTTCGAGTCTCCCTGTTCAATTATACTTTTATCGTCGGAACTGTCAACGCTATTACAACTATCACCTAATCCCGAATCAATTGCAGAATCAATTGAAATATGTCGGGACTTTCCATTTGATTTATCAGAATCCAATAATTCTTCCGAATCATTTGAAGAATCAACATCTACAGGTGCATTAGAATTATTAGATTGAGTTAAATCATCTAAAGGGGATATTGAATTTTTTTGTATTGAATCATCTATTATTCTTGGTACTACATGACACTCCTCAAGATTATAAATATGACCATTATTTTCCGAAGTTGATTCTACTGAAATAACTCGATTATATCGTGATGTTGTATAACTAATATCTTGAGAATCATCTAAAGATCTTGATGTTGATCCAGAAGATCCATAAGATCCAGAAGATGATGGTGGTGAGGCTCTTACTTCCAAATTTATTCTTTTAGGACTACTTTCTAAACTGGAATCGCCTAATGGCCTTTTGGGACTTTCGCCAAGTAATGCAAAACTTTCTTCAGTAGCTTCCATATGACCCGCGTGAAATGGTGATATACAAATATCTGTATTTTCTAGTCTCTTAGGAGTGGTATTTGAATTAATCATTAAACTGTCTTGACTTTCTGTCGACAAATTGTGATGATATGTCTTGAGAACAACTTCTGTACTGTCTTGTGACAATTCTTGATTAATTGTTGAATCTTGACTACGTTCCCATGAATCATCGGTAATAAATCTTGGTGGTAATAAATGAGGTGTTTCTTCTAAAATATCTTTTTTCCAACATATTTCACCAAATTCTTCACCAATTAAATGACATAATTGATTTATTATAATATCTCCATCTCCAAGAAGTTCAATGTCAAATTTTAAATGTGGTAAAGATTCACGATTTATTAGAATTTGTGGAACGTGTGACGGAATAGAGGACGGAATTAATGCAACTGGTCTAACTTTTAAAGAGGATCCAATTACAATTAAAAGATCGCATTCATCTTTATCATTAGCAATTGCATCGTGAAAAGCATCCGGTAAACCTTCACCAAAAAATACAATATCTGGTTTCATTATTCCTTGAGAGACAAAATTTGCATAATTATCATTTGTGTTGGTACTTGAAAGTGATGGTAAAGAATTAGTATAACACTTTGGACATAATGGAATTCTTTGGGCAAAAATATCTTCTCTTATATCTTCAGCAGTCACTTGATATTTGCATTTTGTACACGAGGCTGTAGCAAAAGATCCATGACATTCAATAACATTTTCAATTCCAGCAACTTGTTCTAATGTATCGATATTTTGTGAATAATTTCTTAATAATTTATTTTTTTTATCAAGCATTTTTATAAATCGATGACATGGACTTGGTTTAAATTGTCCTGGATATATTTCACGGGCAAATTTGAAAAATGGTCGTGGATCTTGACCAAAATAATTAATATCAAACATTGCTTGTGGATCTGGTAAATCGGGAAAATCCTGAGCAAGTCTTGAATAAATTCCATCTCTACTTCGAAAATCTGGAATTCCACAGCTCACGCTCACACCAGCACCAGTTAATACAATTATTTTTTTACTATTTTTAATTAATCTTACAACATCTGCTAATGTATTAATATGGTCAAGTTTATGTCTTCTTGGTGGATCTGACATAATATTCAATACAAGTTTCCATAATGTAATATCATCAACTTGTTCTGGAATTTGGGTAGGGTCCATTAATAAATGCTGAAGTAATTCACGTGGATTAGCCCCAGTAATCATTTGTTTTTGCACCCATGAGGATGCATTTCGCCATAAATGACCTGAGTCTTCAGAGAGTTCAGATAATCCAGACAAATCTGACAAATTCGAAACAGTTGATGATACTTCATCTTTTTCATCTGCTGTATCGAGTCTAAAATTTTAATTCATTCTCCATAAATAAATAAATTATCTTTTTAAAAAAATTAACAGATATAAAATATATTTAAACATACGGGCATCCAGTATCGTCACTTGTCGAATCCGTCCTAGACGGTGTTGACGATAAGTGCATTAAATCTGGGGTGGTAGACATTGATTTTGATCCGTCACTCAACTCAGTAAATCCACTATCTCCACTGAGTGGTTCTAAATTATCATAAAAAAAAACTCATTTTTGACATCAACTCTTTCTTATTATCCATTTAATATAAAATTCAATAATAAAATAATTAATTATGATATAACATAAAAACATGTGACAGTGAAATTCGCGCTTTAATAAATGTCATAACAAGTATATTTTTTTTTCTTTTTTTTGAATATTTTATCTTTCGAAATTTAGCGACATCTACAAGAGTCAACACAAACGTAAATTGACTTTCTCTACTACTGACCCTTATAATTCCCGCGTTAAAATTTTAAACTAAATATTATTTAATAAAAATTCATTTTTATATAAATATAATTAAATGAATAAATAAAAAAAAAATTTAGATAACAATATTTTAGGTCTAAATGGAGACAGAACCACTAGAATAATTATTAAATGACGTTAAAATTACGACGCATTAACTGAGCAACAATGGCGGCTTTCCCCTCTTTTAGAGAGATCCTAAAGGAAAGACGCGTCACGTAATGGGCGTATACCGTTTTTGACGCCATCTTGAAATATTAATAATTATTAATAAAAATAATGTATTATTAATAATAAATACCTTCTAAATCACTACTAGACGATTGACGAGGTGGTTTTGATTCGGAAAAATCAAGATCTAAGGGCTCAGAAACTCTGAAAACTTGACCCTCGATTTTCCGACGCTTTACCGAGGACGAATATTCTGGCAGCTCCGAACCAGACGCCATTTTCGACAGCAATGCAATTCAGAACTTGTAGTTCTAATGACGGCCGCTCGTCGGTTCGTCTCTCGAAGAAGTCGCCGACAGGACCGAGAGTTACCCCACTTCGCATATTTATCTACCAATCAAATTCTCCCGCTATTTCTCCCCTCAATCTCAATATTCTCGTGCAATATCACTCACTACATCTATTGGATCCATTGTAGGTACATTTCATGCTGTCATTTTAATACCATCAATATAAAAATAATACTCAACAATTGTTGATTATTACTATGAAATACATAATTACTCGTTTAAATTATTTTTATGAAAAAAAAAAAAAAAAAAAAAAAAAACAATTTCAAAATTAAATATTTGAAGACTTTTTCAATAATTATATATTTAACAGCAACTAAACTTATAATAATATTCTGTTCGTAACTTTACGTAAATTTTTAATAAAGCTGGCATATAAAAAAAAAACAATGAATACCATAAAGTTGGTACACTACAGTACATATCTTCTGTCTCATTTTTATTGTACTGAAAGGAACTGAATAATATGTAAGAGCAAGTAGAGCGTCCGAAATTTTTCTCCCCAGATACTGCTAGATACTGTACTATTTTAAATTTAGTATACCTATAATTGATACTTGTGGTGGCGCCACGCGCATCCGACAAACTTTTCGGAGAGAACAGAGAAAAGGCCTTTTCAAGTTAACAATCATCCGGGCAAGATGGTATGTATTTTAAATCTATTAAATATTTAACAATCACCGGTTTTAATTAATAATTATTGATTGAAAAATTTAAAAAAATGATCTGATTTCCGTAATATATTTTTATCGCGTCTATTAAGTGTTACGATTACTGATTAAAAAATAGTGTTAAATGGTGGCTTATAGGTTATGAGCATGGATCATTGCTGTTGTCAATAATGATTACAATCATTGCAAAGAACAATAATATAATTATTTATAAAAATTTTTTTTTTATTTAATTTCAGGCGGAAGGCACTGCTACTATCAGAACAAGAAAGTTTGTGACGAACCGGTTATTATGCCGAAAACAAATGGTAAAATATCAGTTAAATTTAAAATAAAAGTGTTTAAATTGTTAATAAATAAATTATAATGATAGGTTGTGGATGTACTTCATCCCGGTCAACCGTCAGTACGTAAAACTGACATTAGAGAGAAGCTTGCCAAGATGTACAAAGTTACTCCGGATGTTGTTTTCGTATTCGGATTCCAAACAAGCTTTGGTGGTGGCAGATCAACTGGTTTTGGTTTAATTTACGAAACTCTTGATTTCGCCAAGAAATTCGAGCCCAAACACAGACTCCAAAGGCACGGACTCTTTGAGAAACAAAAACAAACCAGAAAACAAAGAAAAGAACGTAAGAATAGGATGAAGAAAGTTAGAGGTACCGGAAAGAGCAAGGTTGGAGCTGCATCTAAAAAGGTACGTTTTAACTTATTTTAACTTATCTCTATAAATGTTATATTAAATTTATCAAAATATTATTTTTAATAACTCATCTGTGCATGTTGAGTAAAAAATTTTATTATTGGCTTTTTATTGAAATATGCTTTATTATTAATTAAATTATTTAATTATTGGTGGTGGTGGTGGACAAAATTTATATTTGGGCTGATTATTATTAATTTAGGACATGTATACAAAATTTATAGCATTAAATATAATAATGAATTTATTTCAAAGTCAAAGGATTGGATACTATTATTGAGGATGGTTATATTTATTATTAATGCATGTATTATCAATTTATATATGTTTTATTTACATTCTAGGCAAGGAAATAAACAACTAAATACGTATAACGTTCTACACCCTTCGAAAGAAGATGGTTTCTTGATTAAAGATATTTTTAAAATGGTCACAGCATGTCATTCATATCATTGGGATCTTCAGTTACAGCTGCTGTATTTCATAGCTTTCATCAAATATTCATATCATTATTTTCAATCTATATTTTTTTCATTTGTGGTCTATTCAATTTAATTTACTGTAATTTTAATGATAATTTACGCTTCTTATTTCAATGTGCCATAAAATTCGCTTATTGCATGCTTAAGTAGTCAAAAAATTTCATGGTGATGGATATCATTTCAAATTATTGTTACTTTAAAAAAAAATATATTACGTAGTGCATGAAAAAAAAAAATTGCTATAGACAATAATATAATTTTTCAAAATTTAAATTTTATTCAAAATTATAACAATGTATTTATTTGGACAAAAATTATTTTCTTTTATTACAGTAATTCTTCGATTCCATCATATGGAGACTTCAATTTATACAAGACCAGCGTGAAAATTATTATAAATGTATTATTATCAATTGTATTGTACAATTATGAAAAATTCGCGCAATAAAAATTGAAATCCTTGATAATTTTGTATAATTTTATTTTTAAATCATAAATTTTTTTATACTTGTTATTTTATTTTATTTTATGGTACAAGTACTTCAGCAGATTGTGAATTTTTTACAGGAGTTATAGTATTTTTTTCAATTGATTTTTCATTTGACGGGTATGTTATAAATTCGGTAGTCGCAACTGGTTGAGAAATTTTAAATGTTGTTAGTTTTTCTACTTCATATTCAAGCGATTTATCATCAGATGACGGAGATTTTGACGTAGCCATAGGATTATTTAAATTTGATGATTCATTATCCCATGAAGTATTATCATTTTTCGGACTTGAGAACCAATTTATTGATCGATTCCAAAATTCAACAATTCGATTTTTCAAATTTTTAAACCAATTACGAACGTTATCGACAAATGTTGGTTGTCTTTGCTCATCTGTAATTAAATTAACTAATTATATTTAATTAAATGTATTAATATAAATAATTACCTTCGATAGGATTTGCAGTAGAATATTCATCGGAAATTAATAAAAAATAAATAATTAATTTTATAGTCCACAAGTACATTTTGGTCTTGTTGTTGCAACGCAAACTCAAAGAAGACTGAATATCTGATAAATTAATTTTTTTATTTTATTTTTATTAAAACGGAAATGCATGCTATGGTCATTGTTTAAATAATTTATTGAAAAGATAAGTTACTCTGAATTATGTCATGGAACATTTTAACCTTGATGATGGACAGATAAGTTGTATTGAAGGAAAATTTTTTAAATTATAGTAATAAAAAATACGTTTATAATTAGATTTAATTATTATTTTTATTTAAAAAAACAAATATATGTTTTTTTCATAATAATTTATATACATAAATATGTACAAAATAAAAAAGAAAAAATTATAACATAAGTTGACATGAAATTTTTGTTTAAGAATATCCATATTTGTATTTTAAAAGAGTAATCTTAATAATCAGCAGCATTGCTTGCCAAATAATCACGACGACCAATATTTGATGCCTGTTTATTTTGAATAGCTTCGAGTTTGGGACATTCAGTGATTCTGTGACCAAGACCACCACAGTAACTACATCCTCTTTCATCTCCAAGATTAAGGTATTTTTCATTTTCAGAGCAAAGCTCAAGTAGAAATGGTGGTACTTTTTGTTTAGCTTCCATCAACAAATGTTTAAGATCAAGCAAAACAGACTCATCATTTGATTTATTAATAAACGTTGTAGCAATTCCCGTTTTACCAGATCGTCCAGTTCTTCCAATTCGATGGACATAATTTTCTACATCATCAGGCATATCGTAGTTGATAACATGTTGAACGTCAGCAAAATCTAAACCTTTAGAAGCAACATCAGTGGCAACAAGAACATCTTTACGTCCAGCTCGAAATGCTTCAACTGATCTTGATCGTTCTTCTTGATCTTTACCACCATGAATAGCGACTGCTTCAACGCCTTTCAATAAAAGATACTCGTGAATAGCGTCAACATCTTGTTTTTTTTCAGCAAATATTAATACAGGTGGTGTTGTTTTCTGAAGACATTCTAATAAATAAACAATTTTAGCTTCTTGTTTAACATACTCAACTTCTTGAATTACATTCATCGATGCTGCACCAGCACGTCCAACATTTATTGTCACTGGTTTTACCAGAGCAGATCGAGCAAAATTTTGAATTTTTTTAGGCATAGTCGCTGAGAACAAAAGAGTCTGACGTTGACCTCGAAAAAATGAGAATATTGTTCTAACATCTTCTTCAAAACCCATATCAATCATTCGATCAGCCTCATCCATACAAAGATAACGGCATGAATTTAATTTAACCATTTTTTTATCTAACATATCCATCAACCGTCCGGGTGTTGCGACCATTATATGAACTCCTTTGTTTATTATTTCAAGAGACTCTGAAACAGGAACTCCACCAATAGCAAGACAACTTCGAATTTCAGGACAATTTTCGGATCTTAAACTGTTTGTGTAATACTGTATAATGTCGTATGTTTGTTTTGCCAATTCTCGTGAAGGACAAATAATTAATCCATAAGGACCTTCGTTACGTATAAATGGCATTCCAACTTCTTGCTCAAGACAAAACATTATTAGAGGTAAAACAAATACTAAAGTTTTACCACTACCAGTAAAAGCAATTCCAATCATGTCACGACCAGATAAAACTGTCGGAATACCTTGTACTTGAATTGGAGTTGGTTTTATAATACCTTTATGTTCTAAACCACGAATTATACCACGATGAAATTTCATTTCTTTAAAACTACATAATGGTGGTGGAACATCTGTTCCTTCAACTAAAATTCTCATTTTTCTTCTTATTCTTTCATGTCGAGCTTGACCTAGACTAATAATTCCTCTTGGTGGACGCCAACTTGTTTTAATTGGCTCCTCATATTGTATTCCTTTAGCCAATTCAGCTACACCCATTAAAGCTTTATTTTCAGCAACACTTTCAAGAATTTTCTCTTCCTCTTTTAATTGTTTTTCCAGTGCACTTTCCTTTTTAGCTTCAGCTAATTTTTTTAATTCAGTATGTTGATCTAAAAGTGAAATATTTGACTTTCTTCCCCATACTTGTCCATCATCTTCATCATCTCCATCGTCTTTTTCATTTTCACTGCTGCTTTTTCCAACAGTACCAATAACACCCTCTTCTCTTAATTGTCCTAATCGTCCTAATTTCATTAATTGTTGCTTTTTACGTTCTTTCACTGGAACATACGGAACGTAACCGTCCTCGGAATCTGAATCACTTTTATCATTATTTGAAATATATCTCTGTAAAATAATATATTAATAGTTTGTATTTATTTTAAATAATCTTATATTTTATAAAAATTACTTACTCTTTTTGACGACATTTTCTTGTATTTTAAATTTTTTATTAACTAAAACAAAAATTTCTAACCTAATTATAAAAATTTTAACTAAAAATATTTAAATCAAATAATTTGAGTGATTAATAAATTATTTATAAATAAACGTTGATTAAATTTGATATATAAAAATATTAAACGTTTGTTTTTTTCTCCAATTGACATAAAAAATAAAAATACTTTACTACTAAAATATTGTAAATATTTATAGTAAATAAAATTTATGTCAGCTGATCCAAGCCAACGTATAGTCAAATTATCAAATAAGTTGGAATTCGGGTATCTTCGGTTTTTTTATTTCATTTACTTAGTGTTGACCCGACACCCGACTGACCCGACTACGAATCTGTCACTAAGTCAACTGTAACCCGGCATATTGACAAAAATTAGTAAATATAAATATTTTTTAGTTGATTGCTAAATGTATATGATGTTTAAGTAAAAGTTTATAAACTTAATTGGTAAGTGTTGATTTATTTATTAAAAATATAAATAAAAAAATTGAAAGATAAAATTTATTATTATAATATTTTTTTCTAGATCTACGAATAAAATTATTATTATTAAAGAAAGATAATCAGGATGTTAACCCGAAGATTGTTGCTATACAACTGTTTATTTACAAGCATTTATTTTTCATTTATTTTAATTATACTAAAGTACAATGACACTTTATACAATGTTGATACTTACAAATTTATTCCAACATTTATTATATTGTCCAGTGAATTAATTAAATTTACATTTTCAAAATTTTATATTAGCCGTTACAGTTTTGATAGAATTGATTCAAAAGTATCAAATTCAAAATATAAAAAAATATGGCCGAAAGTCTTTAAAGATATTATTAAATTTATAATAATTATTGTTACGTTATTTATTGTATATTATAGTGCAATTGTATTATTTGGAGCACCATTGACAACACATCAAGAAGAAACAGCAATGCTTGCTCTTATTTTATCAGAATTAACTTTTATTCCACCAAGTATACAATTAGGTATTGATGATGCATTGACTCTTTTAACTGGATTCCCATTACCCAGCAATAATATCATAGCAGAAGCAATGGACCGTAATATTAAATCTACAGTGTTCGGTACCTGGTTAGGAGCTATTGTAATTCCCTTAGATTGGGATAGACCATGGCAAGAATGGCCAATACCGTGTGCTATTGGTGCACTTGTTGGATATATTGTCGCTAATTTTATATGTTCAATTAAATTACTGCCAGTTTACAAATTTTTCAGATCGAAAAAACTTGATAGATAATTTAATAATCTGTTAGAAATTTTATGATAATGAAAGCAACCGACGACAAACAATTTTTATATTTTTTTATAAATAAATAAATTAAATGCCCCATAGGCATTTTTGTTGTTGATTTATTATGATGTGTAATTTGTCGGAGAAAACTAGAAAATTGTCTGGCGTATCTGCGATATTCAGAATCATTAAATTTTTTTTATGCAAACTTTTGAAAACTTATGCAACTGATCATTTGTACAGAAAAAAAAAAGAAAAGAGTTGGAGACTTAGTAAGATATTATTTATAATATTTATCTATAATTAATTCAATAAGGAAAATACAACTTTAAACATTAGATTATTTGTCTAGAAAATTTCGAAAGAAATGATGCCATTTATCTTATCTATATAAGTTTATCTACAATTTTATAATGTATTTAATTGTAATTACATTCTCTAATACTGATTATCTTTTAAAATGAATATTATAGTATTTTTTATATTTGATAACATTTACTGTATAAATAATAACTTGAATTAAGTTTCATAAATTAAAAAATTAAGATTGTAAAGAGATGTAAATCCCTGTAAATTGTATTCAGGTATGCAGATCACGGAAACGGCCATAAAAACCTAAAAATTAACGAATTTTTCCAAACACTATATTTATATAATTTAAATAATTGCCGTTTGAAGAATAAGCCAATTGACATATTTATTAAAATCATAAATTGTTTAGATAATTATAGAAGATTTTTTAGAAAGTGAATTTAAAAATAAACTATAATTGTGACAAGAGATGATATATTTTTTTTATTATTACATGGAAAGATAAGGAAAAAATAATCTTATACATTAATAATTTTTCACAATAAATAAATAATCGGGTCTGCTATGAGAAACCCAAGCAAGACATAAATATTTTTTAGAATAAAATTATATTGGCCTATTAAAAAAAAAAAAAGGATTGAGAATTATTCAATTACTAATTTTAAAATCAAACATGTCTATTTTTTTCAAATTAATTATAATTATTATTATATTGAAAGAAACAATGATTGTTATGTAACAATGTTACAATGATAAGTGTGAATGTAGCTGACAATCGGCAATTTCAAAAATTGTAGAATAAATAAATAAAATAAATGTAGACTGAAAAGTAAAAAATAATTCGTATTTAAATAATTAAAGTCAATACGCGTATTTTTGTAAATTTACTTATTTTAATTAATTTATTTATTTATTTAAAATTTATACATTGTTTCATATCTGCTACATTCACACTCATCTACGATGATGTAATATCTAATTATCCTCTATACATATATCACGATCCGGCCGAAATTTTAATCAGTCAAAGATTGTCAATACTCTACCACTCTATTTAATTCAAGAACTCTTGTTGTTGAATAACTAAATAAATACACACAATAACAGAACTGAAAGCGTTGTTTCAACTTTAATATTATATTTGATATCTAATTTCTCTATTTGTACTGAGTTATAATCAATTTATTAATCAAGAGAAATAATATTTAGAGATATAACAACACTATGGCTGACACCGCTGGAAAAGTAATAAAAAATTTAATTAAAATAATTTTTAATTTATTTAGTATTATTTTAATATCAGTATTGATGCAATAATAATATTATTATTATAATTTAAAAAATTCATTGAATTTAAAATAATGTAAAATGTTAATAGGTTATCAAGTGCCGTGCTGCGGTTGCATGGAAAGAAAAAGAAGCATTATCAATTGAAGAGATCGAGGTTGCTCCACCAAAAGCTCATGAAGTTCGTATAAAAGTAATAGCAGTTGCATTGTGTCATACTGATGCGTATACATTATCTGGTGCAGATCCAGAAGGAATTTTTCCAAGTATACTTGGCCATGAAGGAAGTGGTATAGTTGAGAGTATTGGTGAAGGTGTTACTGAATTTAAACCAGGTTAAATATATTTATTTATTTTTATAAATATTTCATTCATTATTTTAAATTTAAATAACATGTTTTAAGGTGATCATGTTGTACCATTGTACATTCCTCAATGCAGAGACTGCAAATTTTGTAAGTCTCCAAAGACAAATTTATGCAGCGTAATACGTGTGACGCAGGGTAAAGGATTAATGCCTGATGGTACTTCGAGATTTACTTGCAAAGGTAAAACTTTAGCTCATTTTATGGGCTGTTCAACATTCTCTGAGTATACTGTCGTTGCCGATATCTCCTTGGCAAAGGTAATTTATAAATTAAGATGAAAAACTGTTGTTTATATAAATACTTATCAAATAAGTCAAAAAGATTATTTTATATAATATAAATATAACTATTTTATAAAATAATTTGCAGGTCGATCCTGCAGCACCATTAGATAAAGTTTGTTTGCTTGGTTGTGGAGTTCCTACTGGTTATGGAGCCGCTTTAAATACTGCAAAAGTTGAACCAGGAAGTACTTGTGCCATTTGGGGTCTTGGCGCAGTAGGTTTAGCTGCTGCTTTTGGATGCAAGGCTGCTGGTGCTTCTCGCATCATTGGCATTGATATTGATGAGTCAAAATTTGAAAAAGGTTTCATATTTATAGTTTTTTTAAATTAAAAAAAAAAAAACACGTTACAAAAAATAATAAATTTTTTAATATGTATGTAGGAAAAATATTTGGATGTACAGAATTTTTGAATCCTAATAAATATGATCGTCCTTTACAAGAAGTACTCGTTGAATTAACTGATGGAGGATTGGATTATACTTTTGAATGTGTTGGAAACGTTAAGACAATGGTAAGAATTTTGAAATAATAGTATACTTAATAAAATAACGGAGCATTAATTTAATTGTTTGTTTTTAGCGCCAAGCATTAGAATCTTGTCACAAAGGCTGGGGAACTTCAGTTATTGTTGGTGTGGCAGCTTCCGGACAAGAAATAAGTACTCGGCCATTTCAATTAGTAACAGGACGTGTGTGGAAAGGTACAGCATTCGGAGGATGGAAGTCGAAAGATAGTGTGCCAAAGCTTGTTGATGAATATATGAAAAAAAAACTTATGCTCGATGAATTTATTACTCACGAAATGCCGTTTGATAAAATTAACGAAGGTTTCCAATTGCTTCATTCGGGAAAATGGTAAGTCACAATAAATAAATCTATAAAAATTTTCAGATAATTATTTTAATGATAATAAAAATTATTTTTTTTGTTTCGTTAATAGTTTAAGAGCTGTTTTGAAGTTCTGAACACCGAATATAATGTAAAATTTGTGGAACTATACGCACAATTTAATTATCTATAAAAAAATATTTTTATAAAAACGTTTGTATTTTTTATCATGCAAAAATTTCAAAATGCAATAAAAATCATATTTCCATACAAATATTATTTATATTTAAATTTATTGTAAAAATTTATCTATCAACAAATATAATGAATATTAATCTATCTGATTATATATTTGATGCTTCATGGGGTGCATTCGGAAATGCTCTAGCTCTAGCTCTAGCCAAGCGTTGCCATGTAGCGAAAACTAGAGTCCAGATCATTTCCTAATGCACTCTAATTAATATAATTATTGATTCAAATAATTTTTAATAAAATGATTAAATTTCAATTTTAAAATTTCGCGCCAAGTTGCCGCTACTACGCGTCGCTGTAGTCGACGTTCAAATTTTTGCTAAAGTGGGGGCGGTCGATGAATCGCAAAATCGATTGTTTTGTATCAACTGACGGTTCGATAGCGGCAGTCAGTATAATCGATAATGGCAGTAGTAGTCTAGATCCTTCTTTTACGTTTAAATTGAAACACAGTATTGCTGTTAAGTCGTGTAAAATTGTGCAGTGATTGTAAAATTTATTTTTTATTAATTCAAATTGTGCAAAGTATCTGTGGTGCAGTTAAGTGTTCAGTGGTAGTGTAAAATGTTGCTGATGGCTGATGCTGATCAAACTCATCCGGCATCGTCTGGTGGGGAAATAGCAGTTAAGTGACGTTTTTTTAGCTGCAATACACTTGGAGCAATTTAATTTAAATCTCCAAGTGTATTAAGACACCCTTCTGCATATTATTTCCCTGCCAAGGTTTGTTCAAACATTCAAGTGTTTTTTTAAAAATATTTTTCTATTATATTCTGCCGCCATTTTATTTTGATTTACGATTTTTAATTTTTCTCCAGTTTCTAATAATTTATTCTTCAAATATTTAAATTTACCGCGCAAATAATGAGAATAATTAGTAAAAATAAAAAATTTCGAATATATTTTTTAGTCTGGATGTATTTAGAATTGCTCTAGCTTTAGCTCTAGCGAAGCGTTGCCTTATAGCGAGTTTAGAATTCCGGCACCAGCAAATTGTTTTTAAAATTCTTCAGCGGTTTCTATTTTCCAGTACATCGCTCATATTTATTCTTCACATAAAACAATTAATAAATAATAACATACCAATAAGTAAAAGATTTGAATTATTTTTTAATTTTGACTATAATCGGGAAATAAATGGTCAGGTATTTATAGATATAGTTTTTTATATTTAAAAAAAGAAATTTCTACAACAATCTTTATTAAATAATGGATTCTTACAGCCATATTTGTAATATATATCAATTATGTATGGTATCTACGGTAGCTTCAAAAATTAAGTAAAAATTTTATTTATTTATTTATTTATTTTTTTTTTTCATCCAGCACATTTTTTTATCATTATTCACTAATAATCGTAATAATAATAATAGAAATATGACGTACAATATAATTTGTCAAGTTACCTATTTATTATTGTATATAGTTATATACAATGCGCAGTATGTTATATTTAATATGAATAGTATATATTTTGCAATCGAATTAATTAGGTTATTAGTCATTGAACTAAATAATTAATTATTGCAGAATATTATGGCAAGATGCTTAATTGGGACTTAACAATTATATTTGATTCAGGTTTTGCAAATACTGATTTATTATATAAAATAATGAGCTTCATTAATATAAATTAAATTAATTAAGAGACAAGTATGGAAGGAATCAACATTAAAGTTAATTGGAAAATAAATAAACAAAATAATCATTAAGCTTCCTTATTTAAATAAAATATTCGATTGTCTAAATTACTTGCATGCATTATTAACGGTACTACAAAAAATAACATTAAAAATAATTAATTAAAATTTATATGGGGACGGAAGAGCTTAACGCGATGACATTAGCTGTACTTTTATATACTCATTGCTTCTAAAATTATTTTCTATTCACATTGTTCACACCAATTTTTATTTTTATTTTTTTTTCTACTATATTTATATATCTATATATATTATTCTTATTCTATATTCATCTAAAATATTAACACAATACTTGCATTGAGTACAAGTTATAAGTAAAAATGGATATTCTTACACAGGAATAAATAAAATGTCAACATCCCTTCTTAATATTTTCGGTAAAATTAATTTTATGTCTCAAGATCAATCATTTAATTATAAATTCAATGACAAAAATAATTTATAATTATATAAAAGTATTCCAATTGGAAATTTTTATAAAAAATCAATTGATATTACAGATTTAATAATCGAAAATATTAACAAGTGATTTTTACAAGTTCCATTTATAATATTATTATTATTTACGGTATAGCTACTGTAAATTTATAAATGAAAATACCTTTATCTTTAAAGATAAAATTTAAAAAATGATTGATGAATGTGAGCATTTATGCGACATTGATTAAGCGATTTTGATATTTGATATTTTTAATAGCTAAGATGGTCGCAGTTTTAAGATAATAATAATTATTATTATTTTAAGGCTGTAGATTAAGTATTGGATTTTGATATCTTGTTCAATATTTATAGAATCTGCAGCGCTGTTAATTTAATGATTATAAATTATATTAAGAAAATCACTTAATAGATTATTTTACTTGTAGAATGTAGTATTGATACTTTTTAAGTGATCAATTTTAAATTACCTTTTTTTTTTCTTCATTATATCATTAAATAAATATGAATGTTTATACGTGAAGGTCGTGCGAATAATATTTAGTGTACAAGTTTATGTTAAATTCTAAACATATAAGAACTTCATTTTTAATATTAAAACCGACCGCTATTGTAATTGTACATCAGCGAAGGACGGCAGGGTGGATTTATTATTAAGTTTAATGACAGTTAAATTCGACGTTTTCTTTTTTTTTTAAATAGGCTCATTTCTATTGATAAGATTGATATTTTATATTATCGAGAAATTTATCATTATGTTTATTTTCCTTGTCAGTTCTTGAAGAAAACGAAAGAAAAAAAAATGTATTTTTAAGGTGCTCTCAATAATAGATTTTGAGAAAAAAAAGAAAAAAAAATTTAAAAATCAAGTGGTTGATCCGCTGAACCTTCGAGATCGTTTCCAGAATCTATACCATCATCTTCATCATCGTCGTCACTAATTTCATTTTCAAGATTCACGCTGTTTGTCTTCAAAGCCTCATTACTTATCTTGCTGATAATTGCATCTGTATAATTAACATTTAATTAAGTAACAATATAAATTATATTCAACAGAAAAAAAAAAAAAAATTAATAATCAAAGTAATACGTACACTTACCGCAATCTGGTTTAGAACCACGGGTACGAGTACCAGCAAATTCAATACCATGAGGATCAACACACCAACATAAACCTAATCCACGATGGCATTGAATACTGCGATAATATCCTCGTGAATCACAAGCTGGTGCGACATCGGGAGAAGATCGCCTGCGAACTGCAGCACAAGGTCTTTCTGCTTTCGAAAAGCATCCACACCATTCTGGACCACTTACAAAAATATCTCTGAAAAAATAATATTTATTATTGTTTTAAAAATGAAATAATCTATTGATAAATGATGAGCTATAATTAAATTACTGACCCATCTGTATCACATGCATCGAGAAATGGTTTAAGACATGGCTCATTTTGATCATGTTCAAGGCTATACAGCTCTGCAAGAGAGATTCGACGATCTTCATCATTATCCAAATGTCCGAACATCCACCTGACTTCTGGTTGGCATCCGATGGGGAAATGGCCTATTTTTAAATTGAAACTACTACAGTAAGACGCAACCTTTCATGTACCCGTTTAATTACTTAAATCTAATTAACGGTAAGAATGATTTATGGTTTGGTCGATGTTTTTGTTGAAAATAATTAGTTACAGAGTTAGAGAAGAGTAATAATATCTTACCCTTAGATTTAACATGTTGACGACGATATTTGGCATCAGCCATTACTACTGAGAACCAGTCTAACAATCGATTAGCCATAGCTGGTCGGGAGGAGGGTGGACAATCAGTGTTTCGTAATCGATTGAACTTGGCTTCAGGGGAATCGAAAGTAGGCTTCAAGGTTGCTAAATTTTTACCGATTTCATTACTCATTGAATGCTTTATGTCTTCTTCGTATTTGCTGTTGATTCCCAATCCCTGCCAATTTTAATATTTAAATATTAATACGTATTTTTATAATTTAACTTTTAACAGTATATATTTTATAAGCTTAGTGTCTAAAGAAAATTTAGTGACTATCGCTTTAGACAAGTAATTTCTGGACACTATAAATTTTTTGTTCCGACGTTATAAAATAAACTTGAGTACATTTACGTCTCAAGTACAAGTGTCGTATTTTACTTTTTGTCATTACGAAACTGTATAAAAAAAAAAAAAAAAACAGCATATTTTTTTTTTTATTTTTAAAATATTGCTGTATACAGTTTATAACAATGGTGCCCCATTGTTATAAACGAATGACCTAGTTATAACAACTTATTATCACAAAATACATGAAAATAATTAGGAGTAGATACGGATTTTATTCGCTCCGCTCCAGAGTTTTAACATTTAAATAAATTTATATCTAGTAGAAATAACTTTTTCATGAGAAATATAATCTATAATCTCTCTGTGCGATTTCATTCTGCGGAATTTTTTTTTTGTAATTAACATTTTCCAAAACTTCCTTTCAGAGTAAAACATAAAAAATCATCCACTCCGGTAATTTTTTACAGTGTAACCTCTAATGAATTAACGTTTTCTTCATTAAAAAGTTTATAAAATAAAATGTGTTTAAAGAAAAATTAAGAAAACAATTATTAGGCAGATAACATTAATCAATCATCAGTTTACCCGCGAAAATATTTTAACGTTAAATTTCTTTTGGTGAAAAATAGTTTATTTAATACTTGTAATGTTTCAGGCATACTCAGTAAAATTTTATTGCCAATTATTTCAACACTCATTTTTCTTTTAAAGTCAAGAAGGGTTTCAACCGCTCCCTCTCTTTCATTTCCTTGTTGAAACTTGTCCTTTGAACCTCATGAGGTCTACACCAACAAATTCAAACTAAAACTACTATTATATATATCATCTACCGACACTTAATAGTTGACTTATATTCCTTTCATTCAAATAATAATAATTATAGGATTAATAATTTCATACTTTTCATGTTAAAATAAAATAAAGCTTAAAAAAAGCTTTCACGGTTGATATCAAGCAGATCTAACTTTGCACTTAAAATTTCTTTAGATATGAAACATCTCGCGTAATTACATGGGCGAATATTCACAGTTGTTGAGAGAAGAATAAAAGAATTCATTCATTCATTCATTCAATACATCATTGTCAGAGAGTTGATACAGATATAGATTTTTTTAACATAAAAAATTCATTTAAATATCATTGTATAGTTAAAATATAAAAGCTTACAAAAATTATCTTAATTTATTAAAATTATTTTCATAAGAAAAATCGAAATGTGAATAAATCATCGTTTGGGCGACATCAAGAAATTTACACTGGCTTAAATATTTAAACATGCAGGACATTGAAATATTGAAAACATTAAATCATTTATAAGGTTTACCTCAGCAAAATTCAATATTCAAGTTGAGTTATGAAAGTTTCAAATAACATAGTACAACGTTTGGCAAATTTTTTTATACTCTCAAGTTATTTCCCAGGTTATTAGAAAAAAAATCATGTATATAATGATATAGATATAATATTATTATAATCCAACTTAAAAAAAAGCTATATTTCAATGGAAAAATATATTTTTTATTTCTTAAACTGACCGATCCAATAGTTTTGGTGCTTAACTCTATAATGGTACTTGACTTGTTAATTAAAAATAGTATATTATCGAGCAAAAACTCGTATGTAAATAATATATATGCGCTTATATCTCATATATATGGAAATAGTTCCGACAACTGAAAAAGAATTGGAATTTTTTTTCAATATGGTTTCTTATAATATTCATTTTATTTTAAATTGAAACGAATAGAGAAAAATATTGTTATTGGACTACAAATGGATTGAGTCGAAATGGATGCAATAAATGTTTTTATTTTTAATAAAAATTATAATAATAAAAAGAAAAAAAAAAGCGATATTATTTAAAATTTCTGGATTATAATGGCATAAAAACTATAAGAACTAAAACAATACTAAATTTTTTTTATGGAATACAATCTAATTACTTTAGGTTAATTTATAGTAAGACCTGATTTGTATTATGATTTACTTGACTGAATCTAAATGAGTACTAAAAGTTAAAACGAACAGAAATGGCCATTTGTTTTAATTCGAATTGAAAATTACTAGAGCGTATAAAAGAATATTCTTTTCTGACAAATTAATCGGGATGGATTATATTAAATGTATTAGTGAGAGTTAAAATGGATGGAAACATTATTTTAGTCATACCTAATCTTTGCGTATAAATTCGGTAGTACTAGTATAATGTCTATATGAATTTGCTAGGGTGTGGCCAGAATAAAATTAAAAAATTGCCATAAACAAATAAACTTTTTTTTATGTACCTTTGGACGTTTGCTGTATTTGAGATACTGATAATGGTGATTATCGTAATTAAAATCACGTGGAGTAAGTGTGATGTCACGATTTCGACCAGCTTTCCCCAAATAAGTTTTTTCAAGTTTTGCTTGAGGTATTTTTTTCGTATGTACTTTAAGATCTGATCCTCCTGGAATAATAAAAAAATAAAAAAATAAAAAAAAGTTAAAAGTTTAGTTGATTTTTAAAAATTGTTTTTATGTCAACAGGCATCTACAAAACATATTTTTAATAATGCAATATTTAAGGTCAAAAATTTTATACGGATCGATCGGTAGTGAAACAATTTTGCGTAAACATTTGTTTCATTGGAACAAATTCAATTAGTGTGATAACTCCCAGTAGAAATTGCTGTGTCAGAGGGTGGTAGTACGAATGTTCTCATGCGTGGATACTCGGAAAATTTAAATGGTTTTTAATAATAAAAAAACCTTCTCGTTTATAAATTTCCCATTGATTATTTTCCCAATGTGCTGTATAACTTATGCACATACATGAATTTTTAAATAATATTATACGTTACTCTTGAAAATTACGGTTCCGTTATAAGTTATGTTTATTTAATTAATTTATAAATGGATTATTCATAATACGTTTCTGTATGTTAATATTAAAATTATTATTTCAATGAAAATGTTTTGAATCAGATAAAAAATTAATTCCACAATGTATTAAGAAACTAATAAAACAGAAATGAAATATCTATTATAAGCGCACTCTCGCTTTGACGCAGTTACCTTTGCACGGACAGAATCCTTTACACGCGATGTGAACTGAGGTATGATGAATGCAATTGTGGTACTCGAGACGGCATGGTGAACTGTATGTGCGATTGTCAATTCCGCAGAGGAAGTTTGGTTTAACTACTGGGCATTCTTGACACCTGAAAATTAGTTAATGTTTTAATCATTTGCTCATCTAATGATTACTATTTATAGTAATTTATTCAATAGTTGGCTATATAAAATATATTATAAAAAGCTTTTTAATGGTTTGAGAATAGAATTTCGTGCATTTATAGCAGGAAAAACTCGAATAGCCCGGAGGAAGAAACTTATTTTCGGGTGGACGAAACCCATAGTTTTGTTGTTTCATCAAGTTTCGTCTTCTTTACACTGTGTGACCATTTTATCCACAGTAGTCCATATCTTTGCCCTTTTTGGGAATAACTACACACAATATTACCATTTTTTTTTATTTTCTACGTATTGCATTTCTGTCTCTTGTAGGAAAAAAAGTTTTTACAACGGGGCCTGTCTTGGCAGAATATTGGGCTGCCGGAAGTTATCATCCCGATACTCAAACAAACTTTAATTTCTAGCATTTCTGTCTCAGAATAAAACTATCTAAGTATTGGGCTAAGTAAATTTTATTATTATAATCTGTGCAATTTGTGATTGAGAAATTTACATTTTTCATCCAACACGGAAAAAAATAATCGGTAGCTGCTACTGATTATTTCGGTTCTCTTGATGAATTTCAGTGGACATCAAAAAACTATTTCTGAGGGATGTGTGTCCGTGCGTTTGTGCATGTGTGTGAGTGCACGTGTGCACGCCTGTGTGATTAATCACTGTATGATTCAACTTTTCATTTAAGAAATGAGAGGTCAAAAGTATTATGGCAAGACAACAAAATTATTTTTTAAAGAATTTTGCTTTAGCCCTCCAGTCCTTTTGGTATCTAACCAACTACAAATATCCATTATTTTGTATCGCTTCGTTTTTCTGATTTCAACAATATCATTATTCATACAGACGTTTTCATTAGTTTTTTTTTTCTTTTTTTTTTTTTTGTTAGTATAAAATTTATGCTTTCATATATTCGACTGTATACATCTAGACACATATACGATTTCAATGACTGAAACACTTTGATTCACTTGAACCGATAGGATTCTATGAATGTGAAATGTATATATATGATTCCCTACGGCATTATATAAAAACTTTATATTTTTCAATTACATTTTTATTTCTGTAAAAAGAACTTTAGTTTTCCGCAAATAGAAAAATATATATATATTTTTCAAGTATAAAAAAGTTTTTTATATTTTAAGATAAAAATTTTAGCTGTAAAGCACATGATGTAGAAATTTTTATTTTCAACAGGTTTTAATAGTTATCACAATCATTATTAAAGTTGAGTTATTCCAAAATATAAACAAAAAATGCTAACTTTCGCTATAAACAGAAAGAAAATTTTAAATTTTTTAAAAACTTTGTTATTAGGCTTTATTTTACTATGGTATAGGATTATAAGGCACATGGCTTTAATACACTTAAAAAATTATAATTAAACTACTTATTCAATTGAATAAAATTACTATCGTCAAACTCACAAATTACAATAAAAACTAATTATATTTTATTTTCACGAAGAAAATTTTAAATGTCCGCTTTTATTTTCCAATTAGAGAGAGCGAGTATACAATTACAAGGGCATAATAAACTAAAATTCATCTGAGACGATACTGAACAATTTGTATATACGAATTAAATACTTGAAAGAATTTAATGAATTTAGTTAAATTTTTGTTTCAACATGGTCTATTTTTACGTTTTACCTCAAAGAGTTTAAATAAAATCGCTTTTCATCTCTTTATGTTTTTAATCGAATTGTTTGAAGCGTTTCCTTAAGAAAATTCAAATAGTATAATGACTTAATGTATTCTAATAAATTAATTCCTGTGAAAATTTAATTGTTCTATAAAGGAAATAAAATAAAAAGTTTTGTATAGCTGGAAAATTTACAGAGACAAATGTTGAAAAAAATAATAAATACCGTTTTAAAATTCACTAAATTATTAGATCACATATTATTTTTATTTATGCTCTCTAAACATGAATTAGTGAAAATAGTGAAAATAAGTGAATATTCACTAATTAAAAGTGCCAATCGTACCACTTTTTGGAATTAGTGGTACGATTTGCACTTTGAATTAGTGAATATTCACTTTTTTCACTAATTCATGTTTAGAGAGTGTAGTTTGAATTTCATCCAAGACAAGTTTGATTTATGATCATATTGTATTGATAAATTTTTCCTATTACATAATATTTTCAAGTTTTTATTATGTATTCGTACTGAACGTCAATAAAAAAAAATAAAATTAATAGTACATTACGCAACGAGTAGACTAAGTCAGCCATTATTCGTCAAGCGCAATGTTTTTTTAACGAGTCGCAGGCGTATACGCATGGAATCTAAAGACATTGCGTTTTACAAATAATAGTTTAGTCCGTGTATTACACATTACACTTTATTCAACGCATATCTAATTATCCTGATTTATAAAACCTGTAAATCCAATTCACAGTTAAAATTGCTAGAAATGTTAGTGTATGTAATTGTAAAACTATTTGACTTTAATGGCCAATTGGGGTTCCCTTTACAGCTGAAACCGTGTATTTGTCGAATAAAAAATTTTTAAGTTTTTAATCTCTATGTAACTAATTAAAAAGAAAAAAAATCAAGTATCATAAATAATACATAAATGGGTTTTTAAATTTTGGGTAAACAGCTTCCTTGAGTCTGTCCAACTATAGAGAGAACAATGAGACTAAGCAAAGGATTCATAAAAAAGTTAAGTAAGATGAGATAAAGAAGTAAAAGAACAAGTTTCTTCTCTCGTCTAGTCATATATGCTAGTATACCTGCTGTAGTATAGTTCTTTCGTTTTTATAATGTACGAGGGTAGTCGCCTCTTTTATTGCCGAGTAAGCTTACGTCGACTGTGACTATATACCCTATATACCCTATATACTCACGCTCCTTTAGCCGTTATTTTTACTCGTCTCGTTTCTTTAAAAATTTTACCCACAACTGGGATAAAATCGTGACATTCTCTACTACCTTTAAACCGATCTCTTTACTTATGTATATTTACTATTTCCTTGTATAGTAATATTTACGGCTTTACTAAATTATTTTCATCAATGTATCGTTAATTATTTTCATTGCTATTTTATTCTCTTTCATTTTTCATTATTGAAAGCTCTATCTAAGCGGATTAAAGTTTTTTTCTTTGCAATATTTAATTTAGTTATATAGTCATTTCAATGATGATAAAATAAAATTTTAGTAAGAAAAAATTGAAAAAAAATATTTTTTCAAGTACATAAACAATTTTTTTTTTTTTAACCCTAATCATACAGTTGAATTACCAGAGCCTATCTGCACATGATGTATATTTTGGTTGATGGGAAGCTGAAAATTTCTTCAATTGTTTTTCTGCGCATTTTAAAGAAAATAAAAGTGCCAAACTAAAAAAAGCCTTTCTTTTGTTTCTGAAACTACAACGTAGAACAACTTGTGAAAAACTTGAAAGTGAATATAAAGAAACATGCACTTGGGTCGATAACTGGATGTAGCACTTGTATTTCACATATTGCCACGGGTTGGGACAGTTTTAGGTCAACTCACTAGTTATTTTTCATTAAAAAATAAAAAAAAAAACGTGCAAAGAATGAAATTTCAAATTAGTTTTTTTTAAATTTAACTTTATTTTTGTCAATGGCACTTACTTAGTTTCATCCTGATCTTCGTCTTCATCATCTTCAGAATCAAAAAAAGCATCGTCATCTTCACTGTCAACTGAGGTATCTGTTCGCATTCTTCTTTGTTGCATGGCTCGTGATTTAGGGATTACAATATCACTGAAATAAATAAAATTGAAAGCTAAAACTATAAATAAACCCGAGCTCTAGTATGTCAATAAATAAATAAAAATTGGCACATAAAACAATTTGAATTAGAGAAAGCTATATAATTAATCCGGTTAAATACCCCAGAGGCTTATAGAGATGATTCTGCAATGTAGTTCGGTTATGCCAACAGTTTGGCAGTTCATTACGGTATTTGAGACTAATACAACCGTTAATTGTGGTTAACAAATGTAACGGTAGTTATAAGTATGTTATGTGAGTATTTAGTGATTTACATTTAATATCATCGAAAATATAATTATATTAATTACTTTTAAAAACAATTTATTTACTTGTGATGATTATTTTTTAATCAACTTTCAAGTCAATGCAATAATAACAAAAAAAATTATATAAGATTAAATACAATAATTTATTAAAATCACAATTACCCTGATTTGTGAAGTTCTTTTTTTGAAACACAGACTGCAGTAAACGTATCTTCCAATAGACATAATTCTTTCTTTTTGCAATTCAATGGCCGACACAGTTCACCTGTAAATAAAAAATATAAATTAAATATAATTTAAGAAATCTCAGGTTTTCGATAAACGTCGATGTTTTTAAATTTTAAATAAATTTTTCATTATTTGTCTGTGTAAAATTTTAAATGTGTAAAAGAATAACATGATTGAATATACATCTAAATATCTCAATAAATCAATCTTCACTGTCTCAAAACCTAATAGAGAAACTCTTAGTTTGCTGACATTAAAATTTAAACTCAAGTCACAAAATATTTGAATGGAAAAATTTTGAATACCTATAACAAGTTAAAATTAGGACCGTTCAGTATCAGTAAATGACCATTGTGACTTTTCAATTCACAGGTTTGATAAATCAGGATAGCCATCAGACAACCGTTGAATAAAGTATAATGTCGTAACGCATGGACTAAATCATTATCCATAAAATACAATGTCTTTAGATTCCAACTTGTGTTAAAAGCCATTGCTATTGAGGAATAATAGCTGACTTAATCCACTCGTTATGTAATGTAGTATTATTATCCTCTTTCGTACGGCCAATTCGAAACCACTCGACACGTATTATTTAGTAATAGTATCAGAAAAAGTGCGATTTTCAGTTTAATCTAAAATGCTGTCATGCTTTGATTTAACATGATTGTATAAGTGAAAACTTTGTAAGTGAATGTAGAGCATGTTACCTTTAATTCGTGCGATATGTAATTAAGTATAAAAATAAGTTTTCAAAAGTTCTAAAGACACTAGGGTAATCGGTAATAATATTTAAAAACGTAATTTCAGTTTTTTTTTACTTTTTTAAATTTTAAATTTCACTTAAAGTTTTTAGGCCACTAATAGAATTAACTTAATTAAAATTTTAAAAAATTTTAAATGCTTCTGAGAGTTTTTATTGAGAAAAAAAAATCGAGGATTCTATTAATTATAATAATGAAAAAAATTAATCTTTATAAGAAAGTTTTAAAGGATAAAGGATTTAATGTACGAACAAAGAGTGATGAATTTCCGTAAGAATAATATTAGATATAAGAGAGAACGAAGAGAGTTAGAAAGAGAAAAAAAATAACTTCTAGATTGGCCATAAGAACAGAAAATCGAATTGTGAAATATAGCATAGTTGAGAGTGCGCAAAGTTCGAGACGTGTGAATTCTCCAATGTAGATAGATGGAAAAATTTGTCAGGATGAATTTATTTATTACATAAACTCGAGAGAAGTCTAGTGTAAGTTTACCTGGAATTTCTCAAGTTACAAATAGAAATTTATTAAAAACTATATATTTTCGAACATTACATCGTCATCTTTGTTATCTTATCAACTTAAATTTTTAATAAAAAAAAAAAAAAACCTCAAAATTTTAATATTATTTGCTAGAATCGATTACTAGAGACGACTGGCCAGTTTTTAGCCTGCATGCAATCAGGTATTAAAATACATTCAAATTAGCACGAAAATTTTATAAAATGACGAAATAAAAAATGTTTTTTTGTAGTAACGTAGACACATGTAGGCTAGAATTTTGATTCGTGTATGCAAAAGACGTATATGAATACAATAAAGGTTAAGAAGCGCAAGTGATAGCCTACAGAATTGAAGAGAGTGTAGGGGAACTGGGGAAACCTGCACATTGAATGTGGCGGTTACCATGGAAATAGGGGAGAATTTTCCCTTTAACATTTTCAAGGCGCCGATGGGACTCGAATTTACCGAGACACGTCAGCACCATCATTATATAATATAATTTATTTTTTTAACATTAGGTTAGTAAATAGTTGCATTTTACGTAATAAAATTTAAAAAAATATATAAATTAAATGACGTTTACAAAATAATGAATAAATCAAAGCTATATATTTTTATAGTTATGACAAGATTTATCAAGTTATTTAATGATAATAATAGAAGGATCAAACACTGATTTCGAGATTGTCAAGTGTATACTCTTAGCTCAATGTGGTTACGGAATCCCCTGATGATAGATTTAGCCATGCTAATGACATGAGAATGACATACATGAGGAGCTTGAACTGTATGAACATGAAGGAGGGTTTGATATCCAGGGTGTATTAGAGAGAATGGGAAAGGTAAAGGAACAGAGAGGCTCGAGCAGCTTGAGACAAGTCAATTGGGATCACAAATCTATATAGATCAAATCAAGACGATGCGACAACTATTCAATAGTGTAAATGCAAAACTAGAGGGATTTGCCATCTTCATATATATTATATATTATACACTCTAGGGAAATTATATGAAAAGGAAATTTCTAAACGCGACAAAGGATAGTACTCGGATCTTTGTTAATATGGATTATAGTCAACAAAGAGATTTACTGAGATTATTATAAGCTTATGTGACTATTATATTTATTTTATAGGATTTCTGTGTTAGACACTTTTATACTTTTAGTATTTAATTACTTTATTTCTCAATACTCTCTTAAAATTAATCAGTGAAAAGTGTATACTCCAATCAGTGAATATTTATTGACAATAGTATTCTTCACTAATTTATTTTAAGAGAATACGTTCTAAAGATAAAATTTATAGTCTCTTGAAAAAAAAAAAAAAAGTTTATCTTTCAGAACAATCTATGAATATAACTTGTAATGAATATAAGTCACATAGATTGAATACAGCTATAAGGACTTTCGAATAAAATGTATTAAATACGTGACTCGACTCATCGTACCTTTTATATATCTTTTTGCGCTTCAATGCACGATCGTTAATTTCTCCAGTTACTATTGATGACAATTTTTTAAAATCATATTGACTATTATATGTTTACTTACTCACAGTAAAACTACTATATTATCATAAATAAGTAGGAAATTTAAAATGAGAAACTATAACTTACTATTTGGATCATGAATCCATTTTTTTTTGTCACCAACTTTCATGATTCTTGTATCATCCTAGAACATAAAAATTAAAAAAAAATACGTTAATACAAATATTAGTTTTGTTTTATTTTCGTAAAGTTAATTATCTATGGTGCAGTCAAGTGTATAAGATAAATATTTGGTTTTACAATCGAATTTTGTTATAAAAGTAAACCAAAGTAATTTTATATTTTACTAAAATATCTTAACTTTAATTTCCACAGGGGCTCATTTAATTTCGCGATAATGAACGAGCTCAAGAACTAAATCCTAAAGACTCTGTTGAGAATACCGTGTTTTAGAGTCACTATAAATATTATAAGGTTTTAAAAACTATATTTCTATATGTAACATTTTTTATGTTCAACTTAAATAAAAAGCTTTCATAGTACTATGGTAACCGTTACCATATATTATGATAATGATTTTCATAATTTATGGTAATAAATACCATAATAAATGGTAAAGTTTACCATAGTAGTTTGGGACACGAATGCCATAATATTATAGGAATATTTCACATATATTATGGGAACGGTTACCATGACTTAGAGGGTTTATTTCCATACACACCCAATAACAGTTCCAATGTGAATATTAGGTTTTACCATAGACCATGTACGATATAGGAACTATTAGCATAACTTTAAGAGTTATTTTCGTAGTTATGGAAACCTTTCTTAGAAATTATTACCATGACATTATAGATTGATATTTCATAAACGTACTAGGAACGGTAACCATAATTTCCTTTCCATATACTTAAAAAATTGAAGAAAAAGTAAAAATTTTTAATTTTCTTTTGCAATAAAAGACGGAAAAAGTAATTAAATATTTTTATTTTTATTTTTATTTAATCTTTTAAAGAAAACATAGAATTTTAATTAATGTTCTAAAAGTTTTAAGATAATGAGAGACAATGAGGTACTTTTAATTCATCGAGAAATTTAATTTATAGCTATTCACTTCTCTTTTCTTTTTATGTGTCCACCATCTAAGTTATCTCCAACTAATTGTTCGGGCGAGTGAACTTTACCAATTAACCACTCTTATGATCCCGTTTGGTTTCATCGAGCTCAAGGCATACTATCGTGGTCTAAAACTTTCAAAATAGTTAATGGAGCAAAGGTATAGTTCATGTGTGTTCGCATTTTTAACAATAAATTCAATTGTTAATTGTTTACCAATTGCTTACTATATATGAATTCGAAAATTTTTTGCTAAATTTGGTCAAAAGTTCAATTTATGTTTTAAGGCGAATGTAAAACTTAATTTATAGATGAAAAAAAAAAAAAAAATAATAATAATAGTATTACATTTGAATATTCTCTAGAAAACAGCTCTTAAAATATGAACTAAAAAAATTAACTTTTTTCTTCTATTCAAAAAATTTTTTTCTTATGTACGGTATTTTTTTTTTTTTTTTTTTTTTTGAGATGATTTCGTAATTACACCGTAATAATATGGAGTACAGCAGAAAAATCAATTGATAAAATACGTGGAATAAATGTAAAAGTATATATAAAATTGAAAAGACTAGGTAAAATCGTATTACATGAATTGCAGTCAAAGAGGTCAGCAGTTTTTCGTTTAACTTTTTTATCTCCATCGCTATTACAATATCTACTATACCATTTATTATGGCTTTGCCTTAGCGTTGAACTTTGCTTGGATAATATGTCTCATCGGCGAGGGTTTATGAATCACTAGTATCATTTCCACGTTATTAACGATTCAATTTAATAATAATTAATTTTTTGAAATGAAAGATCAATCTACTTAACGACTATTACGTTGAGTTTATTTATATAATCGAACTTCAAAGGTTTATTGATATATTGATATACATTCAGATCGAATCATTTCTACAATTTATATATATATATATATATATATATATATATTATTTTTATTTATTTATTGCACTTTTGACTTTAGCAAGCTGTTATTAATAATTTATCATTGTTTTCAGCTGGTTAAAATTTCTAAAATATAGTAATTTTTCAATAAATTTTGTATGCAAAAAAATACCATGAAATTCTTGAAGTGTCGTATTTATAATTAATTTTAATTGGTTGCAAAACGGAAAAAATAAAAATTTGCAACAGAATAAAATTCCAGTTTAAATTCAAATGAATGAGTAAGGACTTATGAACTTGGAGAAAACAAATGTAAGACAAATGGTAGGGTTGAGAGCAGGAAATATTTGTGCTTGTTGTATTTTAGTATAGACTCTATAGACTCTTGGGCTTTTCAGTTCTTGTAGACCAGGAACACCAGGAACACCAGGAACACCAGGAAACACACTACTGCAGTGTGTAATATCGGATGAGGGTTTAAATACTAAAAGTAAGCGTGTGTATATGGATTGTATAAAAGCGATTACGTTGCACACAAATGAAAATGGTGAAAATGGTGATATAGTGAGTATATAGGATTTTAGTGGGCTTGCACCCAGTAAAACGGATTATATGTGTATGTACTTACATATACACATCACATCTCAGTGTACTATTTTATGAACGGATGTCTGTACGACTTTCATACTACCAACATTACTATTTCCCATATTCATATGCTCCAACTGTGGCCTAAATGTAATTATGCTTACTGAATGTATATGAAATTGCAATAGGTTAGAATGTTTTATTTCAATTTTATCACCTCTGAAATTAAGTATTTCATTATAAAATTTTAAATAATATCTCATATTTATAATATAATAATTATTTTTTTAAATTCATAAATATATCGTTAAAACTTTTTTTTTATAACATATGTTTACGGAATATTCCGTAACATGTCGCCAGATGGCGCCTTAAAATATTGTACTTTTCATACAAAGGGTAATAAAGATGATATCTTATCATTTCAGAATATAGTGACGTCGCAAGCATATAAATATATTTTATGTCATATCAGCAGTAACGAAAGAACCCATAAAATACATAAAATGCGAGTTACGAACTAATCATCCAATGTCAAAGTTAATTAGTAAATTACAACAAAGCGCGTTGACGCCAAATAGTTTTAGAATAGCATAAACAAATATATTTAACAATTTTCAATTATAGTCCAATCGTTACGTAATGTACTATTAATTTTTTATTATGCAAATTAAATGCATATTAATTAATGAATATATAAGCATGAAAGGTAAAATATTTAACAATTAGCATAATTATTGATACTTGAGTAATTACGAAAAAAGTGGATAAATAAATAATGTTATTTATTTAGTTTTTAAATACTTTGGAGGAATATTTAACCGTAATTATGGTAAAATTGGGTTTTAACTGAGTTTAAAAATATATGGTATAGCAAAACTATTAGAATACACTGTTATAATATGTAAAGTACGTAGGTACTGTGGATTTAAAGTTCACGACTTGTATATGTTAATCGAGGTGTATTATAGCTTATCGCATATAAAGCTTATGAGAACTTTGAATTCATTTTAGTAATTATAATAACACTGGCCTTTTAGAGTTACGAAACCTGCGATTGTTTATTTATAGTTTAAGAAATTTATGTTAAGCACGTTTTAATGTTTTAGTGATTAAATTAATTTAAAATAGCTTACTATTAGTTTCTATGTTTTTGTTAGCTTTATTATCTTTATTAACAGTTTAATTTGATTTTATTATCTATATAATCTATTTTTATGCTGATCATAGACATTTTATCTACGCATAGATTAAGACGACATTCGAAAAATCCTTATCAGCGATACTTTCGCTCAACCGGATTAAAATTAATTTATTACACCCACCTTATGTCATATTCTGTACGCTAATCATTTGGATGAAAAACTTTAATAAATTTACAGATGAGCAAAATCCATCATTTTCTTTCGAAAAGACAGCCATTAAAATTTTTAAATATATTAAAACACTAACTTCCATGGATTTTCTGTCGAAAAATGTAACAATAGAATGACAGCTTATTTCATAAAAGAAAAATGTTTAAGCTTACATAAAATAAGCTTTAATTAACTTTTTTTTAACGTGATACGATAATCTTTTTTTTAAATTTTAGAAGGGATTAACGTTAATTATATTTTTTTTGTATCATTGTAAATATATTATCTTGATAGCTCTTAGGGTTCTCAATGGGTTGTAATAAAATTTTATATTACTATTATTCTTTAGAAAATTTCTTACCAATTTTAAAGAGTACAATCGATTAATTCCTTTTGAAATGATAGCCTAACATTCTTCTTATTACACAAAAATTAACTTTCTTCCATACGAATATTTGTTTCACATCAGTAATTTAAAAGTGGAGAAATATAACTTGACCAGTAAAAAAAAAAAAAAAAAATTTGAATATCAAAAAATTTACATTATTTCGCTTTGTTTGTTTTTTAAATCATTTTTTACGATTTTATGTCATGTTAACCTCCCACTGGTTGCGCTGTAAGGTATTCCCTTAACCAACACTATTCAACCAGCAATAAGTTGCCGCAATGCAATTGAGAATCTCAAAAAAAGATGTAAACAACAGAAGGTTAATTTCAAGTTACGGGAAAAATTAAAATGAAAATATTATATATAAATTTCAGTTTTTAATTTGTTATAAGATTATTATTTATACATTTGCTACATATTATATACTTATTATGATGGTTATTATTTTCCTTTGGTTTAAAGATTAATCGAATCTAAGTGATAGACATTTGTAAAAACTTTGATATATAAAAAACAGAAAAAAAATTAAAATAACCGTTAAATTAATTAACAAAGTTTTGAGTACAGTCAGGATAAAATGAGGCGTGTCAAGTCTTACCGATAGTTATTGACAACTGGGATTATTGATAATATGTCAGGTATCGAAGAAATATTGACCTTTTAAACTTTAAATAAAAATAGCTAGTAGATTGTTTTCCGTGAATATTTTTAATTTTTATTTTCTTTTATTTAGGGATACTGACGAAGAAGTTTAACGGTAAAAATAAAGTATGCAAGTGACATGATGACGTTGAATTTACTATTTATTTTTAAATCTGTCTAATTTTCGATAACATCATTATACTTTCATGCTTATTTATAATTTACAATAAGTCAAAGGTGAAAGAAAATCACCGAAGAAGTAAGACTTTTTGTGTATAAGAGAAATAGTATTTTAATAGTACATTACGTAACGAGTTGACTAAGTCAGCTATTATTCGTTAAGCGTAAATGACTTTAGCAGAAACGGGAAGCGAATTGTGTTTTATCATACTTTATTAAACACTTTTCTGGTCATCCTGATTTATAAAACCTGTAAATCCAAGTCACAGTGGTTGTTTAACGATATGGTCCTGATTTCCGCTTATTAGATATTTAAAATTTCGCGGTGGAAATATTTTTTTAAAACTATCAATTAATGTAATTAAAAATTGTTAAATATGTTAGTGTATGCCATTCTAAAACTTTGTAATAGTAAAGTCAATAATAAGTGTAATAGAGTGTCATTATGAGCTCATTATGTCACGCTGGTGATAAATATATAAATCGGTATTGATTGTTATTTATTACAGTAAACCGGTTGATAAACAGCCAGAGTTAGAGTTTGTTTTACAGCTATGATAAAACAGGATAACCGCTCATGCGTTGAATAAATGTATAAATGTTGTAGGTTTTAGAAGCATCGAGTAATGGTATACATGTGTAACGTAGTCTTTTATTTGTTTGGTATAGAATTGATGCAGCCAAACAGTTATATTTGTTTATATAACGAGAGTACGGACAGTTGTCTATCAAATAACAAAGCGAGGCGAGTATTTTTTTACCGGATTTAAATTTACATATTTGTGCCAGACATGCAATAAGAAGTTATTCTAATTCCAGTTACTATACGTTATTAAAATTTCTGGTCGGAACTGTTAGGTTCGATAGGTCACCAGAATTTCCTGTGACCTCTGTAAAATTTTAAACGATCGATTTTACTCAAGCGCAATGCGTCGAGTAAAATGTAACGATATAGTTTTTTTATTGCATTTTCAGGGTTAAATAAATAAAATAAAAAATTAAAATGACTTAAATTTATATTAATTGAGCATTTTCTGTTTCCATAATAGACTACTCTGTTAAATATGTATTTATGTAAAACTCGAGTATATATAAACTATAATATTATAAGGTAATATCACGAAGAGCTATACTTGTCATCCTATTTCTATCCTTATGCCTGTACGTCAGTTTCAGTGATAGTATTTCGTATTCGTAGACATTTATAATGTATAAATATATAGATATATCTTAAGCACCATTTCTCAGTTGCAACTCCTAGATCAAGTAATTATGAATTTAGATAGTAGAGAAACATGGAAACTTGTCTCAAAAGACCGACCTAACGTAGACCATTTTCACTTGGTGGCCGCTTCAATTATGTAACGCTACGCGCTTTTGCTTTTGCACTCAAGCTGTTAAGGATAGCTTTTGGTAATAATAGAGAAATTCTACTCTATTATTTACTCATTTTACAATGTTAAACTCTTATTCAACTAATGTATTTATTATTTTATTTTATAATTAAGATTAATCTATTAGAAGAAATATTTTATATACAAACAAGTTTTAAAAATTATAAAAGATTTATTTTGCATTTCAAAAGAGGAAAGTAAACGATTTTCTAATAAGATGAGTTTTGCTATCGACATGAGTGTAATTTCTAGACTCTTGATGACTTTTACTTCCTACTTGTTTTGACGATGCAAAATGATAATATTTATTTACACGTTATATATATATATATATATATATATATATATATATATATATACCTATAGCCCTGTTACTCTTTTTAGATTTTATTAAAAACTATTTATTCGCCTAAAACAAATATTTCCATAAATTTTGACAAAAAAAAAAATACATTTTATTTTTTTTTCATTTATGAAAAAAATATATAGCAAGGTAAATAATGGTATTTGTGTTTTAATTACTTTGCGTACATGTTTATTTTTGTTTTACTAAATGCACCAAAAGGAATCAAAGTGACTGCATTTGACAGGTATTTCTACATCTGCCGGGTGTGTGTTGAGAACAGAGTAAACAGGCGCGGCTTTATATTGAAACTAGTGCGCAGTTATATTTATGTCTTATTTGGTATATGTATATGAATGTACGTGTATATCTAATAAACACGAACATATACCAGAACAAAAGAAAGAACTTTATACTACTATTTCCTAGGTAGACAAGAATTAAGAGAACACGGAGCGCCACTGTACCTTACAAGGTTCCTAAATATACCAGACGATGCAGAGAGAAAACAAGGACATGGGACGAAAAAAAAAAAAAAAATTAACTGAAAATACCGTCTACGGCTTTTACTCAAGAGATTTATTATGAGAATTAATCATTTATGGTGATACTGAGATATAACTATGTTCTTATTGTTCTTGTACGGTAAATGGAAACTTTGTTCACATTTTTCTTCGAAACAAATGAACGTTTTATAAAAATAAAAACGCAGATCACCAGATTATAGAATAATGCATCAAGCCTCGTTCATTATTTTCCGTTTAGAGTTTTTATTTGAGAGAAAAGCTTGGACAAAAACAACTACCGACCCTCCTTAACGATATATAATATATCGAATATTGATAATACATTTCCACAAGTAACAAAAAGTTAAATAAACTTGATTTATAAAAATTTCATAAAGGAATAAGTATTTCAATCAATACGAAACACTTCAATTGAGTATCAATTCATATTTCAATATTTTTTTTTAATTGTTCGTAAATGACGACTATCAATTAGTTCCTTGCTTAAGAGATACTAAATATTTATGAGTGCAAACATTCAAACAGAATCCTGAAAATAGCCAGAAATGTTTTTAGCCAGAATCTCTTTAGTAAATTGGACTGTAGTAATCAATAGCTTTTCTGTTTCCATGATCTTATATTTTTAAAAAGTCATCAATTATACTGTTAATGAATTAGCTTTTAATTGAGTTAAACTGGTATTATCCAAGTTAAAGTTATATATATTCAATAAGCTAAACCAATATCACGATATAGATTCTTTGTGTAGATTTAAAAATTTATAGAAACATGCTTTTCATATTAATTGATTAAAACTCATAAAACTTAACCTTCTGTCAATGAAAGCAATGTTTTGATAAAAAAATTTCCAAATAAAAGTCGAACACACTTAAATAATATTGAAACTTTCACGTTGGGATGATTGGATGAAGCTGAAATAGTTAAATAACTTAAAGTATTTAAATAAATGGATTCGGGTTGTAGAAATTCGAGCGGAATGCAGTATTTGAGTAATCGAATAGTTGGTTATATACTAGACACGGAAATGACACCAAGTACTAGCACGAATTCGATTTAAAATTTCAAGTTTAGTATACTTATGACTTATGACTTATGACATTAATTCATTGCGTAGAATAAACTAAAAAGTTCGATAACTGTATAAACATATGAAAAATAGGAAGTGAATACGGATTTTATTTAAATTCCAACTCACTCGCAGTGTAAAAAAAAATAACTCTGCAAATGGAGTGAATATGAATTTTTTTTTAAGCGGAGTGATTTTCCAAAACATTTTCCAAAAATGTATAATTCACCATAGATGTTAGACAAGTAAAGTACAAGACAAATCAAAGCAACGTCGAATTGAAAAGCTATACATAAATTATATTACCTAGCTAGAAACCTAACGTTATAGAAAAGAAGCTTTCACTAAAACTTTTCTGATTCAGCATTACTATATGCAAAAGTCATTCACCTCGTATGTTTAAAAAGGCTTCACTCAGGTCACCCCTTTTGCTTCTTGCTTTTCACGAGATAGAATGAGTAATGGTGAGAAAGAGTATGAAATAAAGTACACGGATTATCCTCGAGGTTTATGGTCTCAGTATATTCGTTCAGTTTTTCTTTTCGTTCTCATCTACCATCTTCACTATTGAATTTTTTAATATTCAAAATTCTATTTACAACCTATTCTACTTATTATAATTTAACTTATAAATAAAACATATTTCAAGAAATGAAAATTTTAAATTTTAAAATCAGTTTGGAAAAATTATTATGTATAATGTTTAAAAATTCGTCTTATTGAGAAATCCAATTTTAAAAACTAACCAGCTTTAAATTCAAAATAATTTTATTTTTCTATTCTGACTCTTATAAAATATAAGAGTCAGAATCAGGTAATAAGAAGGAATGGAAGAGTATTATAGTATTTGTTATTCATTTATTTATATATTATTCCCATTAGGATATAGTGTTACCCACATTTAATTGCTTTTGCACTTTATTTGTTATGCATATATTCTGTTGTGGTAGGTATACAGAATATCATATTAAGATGACGAATGCCCCAAACAGAGTGAGAACAGTTGCATTGAAGATGATACAGAGATACAGCGAAATAGCATTGTATACTACGCTTCAATGATTACATGTACATATATTCCTCTGTATAATTTCCTCACTTACTATATTAGTAAATGTGTTTACAAACATGTCAGCTGCATATCTTTGAGTTATTCCACTTATTATAAAATCGTACTATTCAATAAAATTCTACAATTAAAAATATAATCATTGTTTACCGGGAGATTAAAAAATATAATCTCTGAACTTTAGAGGATTTTGTATGAGAATTTCACATATACAGTATCACTTTCGAAATTATTTAAATAATATCAATAGTTTTATGCAACAACATTCAATTTTTCAACTATTGGCCGCGACACAATACAGTCGACTGCCCGTTATAAGCCTGTAGATATGCAAAGTACTATTTTGTTTTAAAATTTCCTTATATAAGAGCGATCTTTTCAAGCGAATTGTTATTACCTATGTTCTATAAATATTTTTTAAAGTTTGAAAGCCTTAAAAAAATAAGCATCAGCTATAAGTTATAAGGTCGACGCGAAGTTTCAATCGATTTTGTTGTATTTTATTTTTGTTATCATGTACTGCACACATAAATTTAAATGAAAAATGATAATAATATAGAATTGCGATTTAGTACAGAAAGTAAGCCATGTGCATAAATAAATTGGGAAAACACATTTAAAAAAAAATAATAATAAATAATATAACAAACGTGTATGTTTGTACGAATAAAAGTAGAGAAATGCATGATCATCACTCCTCTTATTGTAACGTACATGTGACTGGGCGTGTGTTAACTGAACCATAAAGTGAGATAGAACAAAAAGGCTAAAATGAGTATGACTGTAGACGTTATATAATAGAAAAAAACAAAAAAAAAAGGCAAAAACTACTGTCAGGATTGCAACAAATAGGAACATATCTCTCATCTCGTTATTCAGTGAATATGAACGAGACGAATTTTTTTTTCTTTTTCCCATTTACATACTCTATTCGGTATACAATACCATACAATTGCGGCGTTTGATAAAACTTTTAGGTTATAAAATATTATATTAATTAATTGTTTACTTTATCCATCCCATAAAAATGACGAAAAATTGTTGATTACGACTGAGAGTTTACAGTTTACAAAAAAATCAGGAGAAACTTAAGTAAAAACAAATTTCTAAAACACAGATGTGAATATTTTTCCAACGATATTGTAAATATTATTATAGTCAACTACTCGTCATAAGCATGTCTGCAATAAGCTTCTTCCCCAAAATCGGCCATAAATGAGTTCAGACAACTTACCCCCCCATTAAAGCACTCTAAGGAGTTTCGTACCAGACATCCCATTATAAGTTTCTGTAAAAATTGTCTAAATTATAAACTAACAATAGGAACAAAATAGACAAATTAATGATGTAAATTTACTATCTATATTTCGGGGAGGAAAATTGAATCAATATGGAGTAAAATATAAATTATTGTTCATAATTGTAATGATTAATTACATTCAAAACTTGTGCTACAATTGAAAAGTTTTATTGAGCATTATGTTGATCAATAACAATTATTATTATTATTACTGTAATTAATATAATTATTATTAGTGTGAAAATATAAACACTAGAGAAATCAAAATATCAGCTTGTCACAAAAGTAAATACAAAGCTTAAAATGATATAAAATAAAATAGGCTTATAACGGGTTGTCGAAAACAAAACTAAACGCACGGCATAGGCTTATGACGCGTACTCGACTGTAGAAAGGATTAGCTTATTGTAATACTTATTGTGGTATATTTTATGAATTTGTTTAAAAACATAAAGTGCACTATATCAAAAGCTTTTTGTCTTATTAATTAATTAATGCTATCTATCTGTCTCTCTACCTTTTATGTTTTTCTTCGTGGCTTCATATACGCTCCTTATTTTGTATTTTGTCTTTTTTCATTTTAAATATTTTTTCTTCTTTTACTTGTTCAGTATTTTCTTTCATTATTTAAATTTTTTTACTTCCTTATTTATTAAATAACTGATTAAGGTTGAAATAAATAATTCTCATCCAAAGCAAAGTGCTAAATTATAATAAAATGAATAATTATCATTAATTAATCATTAAATTTTTTTGATTATGTGTCATATCATTATTCAATATAATAATTTTATAAATACTATCAAAACAATATCATTCATTATATATCAATACTATCACTAATATAAATTATCAGCAATGGCGCCCAACGAACAAAGACCAGTGAAATAAAATATTTAAATAATCTTGTCTAAAAATTTAAAAAGTTTTTCTAAGTATAGGTATCACGGCTTTGTATAAATCGTACGCGGATAAAAATCAATAGAATACTAGCAACGAAGAAGGATTTTGCTCAGAACATCTCTTTTGGCATGGACGTCAGTGTGTAAAATTAAATTATTTACCGATTTATATAATATTTTCAGCATTCTACTTCTCATTAGATTTATTAGTTTACCTTGTATAGTTTTTCATCCACTAGATTCTGTTAATTTTTTTACAATGAAAGATGTGTGAAGAAAATTAAATTTTCTAATATTTTTTTCTAACTGTAAACATTTTTTGAACATATAATTATTTGAATAATCGATGACCTAACAAGATTGTGTGCAATCTGGCAAATCATCACACGAAGAGCAGAATAATTATAATCACAAATTGAACCCTGATGAAATTGCATTACTGTAGGTATTGGAAACTATCAATGTGTATATATACGCATCTTCATATAAAAAATTACGATTTTTTATTCAATTATCTAATAATTAATATAAAAAACCAATATTTGCATGGGTTCGGTTGCATAACAGAAAATTAAAATATTTTGTAAATTTTCTGACAAACAAAAAGATATCCAGGAATTAAATTAAATATTTTTAGAGGAAGCCCGAGTAACATAGCTATTTAAAAATTTTTTATTATCCAATTTAAATTTATTATTATGACTAATATAATTAATTATGAAAGTTTCGTCCACACATTGTCGACATAATCAGGGCTCTACAACGTTGACAAAACGTTGGCACCAAAACAAAAAAGGCGATACATATATCGTCCTTTTTTCTCGGCTCTCATAATTACTACTAATTAAAATGAACATTAATAATAATAATTATTACAGTCCAAGCTCGTTATAAGCAACTCTCTCTTGTCCTACTATTCGTTACGACTTTGAAGCTCCCCCCTTTTTTAGATGCTCAAATAGAATTAAATTTTTGCAAATACATGATATTTCAATTAAATAACATTTCCATGCGTTAACTTTGATTTGTACAGAACATCTCACTGATCCCGAGAACTAAGGTGGAATGAAAACCTAAATTTTGGATTTTTCTAATAATTTTCTCCCCTAAAACTCTTGAAGGTTTCTAATAATTGTATGCATCTTTAACTTTAATTTAAAATATAAATATAATTTTTTTTTAACCAATTCTATGTTTGAATAAAAAAATTTTAATTTAATTTCGATCGATATGAAATATTTCAAACTAAAAAAATTATAAAGATCCGGTCATCACGTAGTACACAACACACATTTATAGATTTTTTTATCACCTATACAATTTTATTGCCACAAGTCTACGATTCAGAAATTATAAAAATTTATCACTGAAGGGATATTGATGGCAGTAAAAAAGTTATGACTATATGGCAACGGTTTTTATTATAGGATTGATAAGTATTGTCCGGAAAGCGCCCATAGAGTGTAACAAGCATCGAAAACATACAAAACAAAAAAAAAAGTCAATAATAGCGAAAGTAAGAGTAAAACTGTATGAGTGATGAATCACAACATCTATATCTATATATCTATTATGATCTTTGTTTTTAGTTTTTGATTTTTTTTTATTAAACTATCGTATCTTTGCTCAACTTTTCTACCCCAAAGGATATATGAGATTAAGAACATTGACGCGTCAGTATTTGAAAGATAAACTGTTATGTCATATAAGTTGGCAGTGAGACGGGTAAAATATTGGCTAGACAGTCGGGCGCCAGCTAAGATGCGTCTTTCGTATTGTCGCTATGGTATTTGGGGAGAGAACACGGAAAACTGAACCAAAGTAAAATGATATTGAATAATACTCTTATATATATATATATTATATGTATGTATATTGAGTATTTCGGATGCAACTGAATAAGTGTGAGAGACACGACCTGTAACTTTTCATTTTTTTTTTATTTTTTTAACAAAAAAACTCAGTTCTATCGGAGAAAAGTATGTAATCGCAATCGGCTCAATAGATTGCTTTTTTATGTAAGTGTTATATATACATATTTTTTTTAACATAAACAGATAAAATGAATTTTCAATTAATATAGTTTTTTTTTTTCTATTATCGGCTCAAACGACTAAAATATTTTTTATATTCTGAAAATCATTAAACGAGTTTGAATAACATGAATTTATTACGTCTCTCCAAATTTGAATTTTATTGATGTCAATTTATTATTTAAATTAAAGTACTTGATTATAATAAATATCAGATTATTTATTTAATTAACTGAAATTAAGTAGTCAACAAATAATTTGTTAATTCGGAAACGCTGTTGAATTTATTTACAATTTCAATTAGTAATACTGTTACTTCCGTGTTAAGAATCCACAACAAGACAATGGGGTATCCGCGTTCAAATTGAAAACTATTTTTACTGCAGGCGACACATCCGTGTCATAGTCCAGCAGCGTCAGTACACTCGAAAGTTCCCAACAAAACTTTTCACGATTTTCTATACTACTTTTATATTTTTCTTAGAAAATTTTTTATACATTTTTTTTTTTTTTTTTTTTTTTTTTTTTTTTTTTTTTTTTTTTTTTTTTATGATCCTCAGCGCAGTCTAACAATAAACTTTTTTTTTTTTATTTCGTAAGCTCTGCGATAAATGTTTTTATTCTAATAAAATAAAAATAAAATTTTAAGTTTTTTGCTCCTTGTTATAAAATCAACAAACGGTAAGAAATATTTTTTTATTTCATATGAATTATTTTAATTCATAGATAATAGATTTTTTTTACCATAAAATAGAAATTCCCTATAAATGTAAGAAGACATGTAGGGCTTGGAGGTAATATATTCCATATATAAATTGCATATACAAGTCTTCTTTAATTGAAAAATTTTCCATAAAAATGTAAGAATTCCAGGGTGAACTTTTGTTTTGGTATTTTAAAAAAATGTGCGTAAATGAACGACGTGTATGTCAATCTTTCGTGCATCACGCACACGTTTTATCAATCTCGTGGGATTTTACTGAACGTTTAGTTCAAGCGGTATTAACATTTGAGGGAATAACGTCAATCCAGCTGTAAATAGTGGGTATGCTGAATGTTGTGATTTGCGCGAGCGAGCTCAACTCATTCCACTGCCAATTTTATGTGCCCTCTTATTTGTTGTTTGCGAAATCAAGCCCATGTATGGAATTGTAAACATTACTGTATATAAAGGTAGAGACAAATATTTAAATAAATGAAAAAATTCAAATTCAAAATGCAATTTTGACTGCTGAGGATAGCATTTAAGTGCTTAAATTCTGTATACATATGGATAATTTCATACTAAATAAATAATAGTTTTTTTTTTTGTAATTAAAAATCAAAGCTTTAGATAGATTTAAGATTATGATATTATTTTGATGCTCCAAATTAATCCTACACTCTAAAAAAATAAAACGATGTACATGACCCTGTGATTTTCGGTGTTAAATATAATTTCGGATGACGCTCTTAACATTTATTTTAGTGTTAATCGATGCTTAAAATAAATTTAATCTATTGAGATATTATAATTTACAGCAAAATCGTTATTTGTAAATTATAATATGGCTACACTGAATAATCCGTTTTATTTTTTTACTATTTACATGGATTCTAATACAACAAAATAATTAAATACTTGTTTATTGAAAGTTTAAACTTTTAAAATCTAATGATTGTTTTTTATAAGTTTTAATGATGCTCGAGATTTTTATACAAGCTACAAACTTTATACTTGAGAGTATTAAATCAATTTACAGAAATCTCTAGGGATATTATTCTTTTGGTTTATTCTTCTTTTAAGAGTTATACGACAGTAGTGACTGCACTAACTTCTTAACCTTTATATGTATACCTTAGATATATATAACACTATGAAAGCTCGTTCGTAGACTATTACACCATTCACAAATGGTTATATCTTGTATAACAACGGCTATATAAGAAAAATAAAAAAATAAAAAAGTTAAAAAGTGAGGCAAGGACTCGTGGAAATCAATATTTTGCAATATAATACAAGTATTATTTTTTTTAGCACATGTTATTTTACGCCTTGTAAATTATACTCACGATAAATCGTATGTCTATGCAATAAATTTACATTTACAAAAGTAAACGTTTTTAAAAACTAGAGGTTTTGATCTACATTATCTACAATATACGCGCACAGAAGAAAGATAACAACTATTGATATTACATTTGACTATTTATTACATATCCAAATCATAACGTCTTAATTTTTTTCTGCCGAATAGTGGGTTTATTATTTCGTATAGTAATTTCTTTTACTTCGGTAATTAAATGATATAAATTATGGATGAAAGTTAATGATTATCATATTAATTATAATAAATTTTTCATTCGCAAAATAGAAAAAAAACATTGATAAAACAAAAAAGTTTTTCTTGATACAAATTAATATCTAAATTTTTTTTTCTCCATAATAAAAAGTGTTAAAAAGGAAAACGCTTGATGTATTTATATAAGTAGACTAAAAAAATAACTAGGCTGCATTAGCTTTTTATTTATTTAACGACAGAAATGTTTTGAGGATTTCTGGAACAGTATTTTTATAGACAAATATTATAAAATTCATAGCTAACTTAAACTCAGTCATTTTTTAATTTTTTAGTCGCAACGATCAGCCGTTTATTTAACGACGTTTTTATTTTATTATCTTTCAGAAAAATTTTCTTATACAAAACGGTCACTAACCGCCGTTTTTATTACCGATAAAATTTTCTAATTTCTTGCAATATCTTGCATTACATCAAACACACATTTCACGAGTAAAATAAAAATTTTTTACCGTACTATTTTAAAATAAAATAAATTAGTTCATTTTTTCTCATGGTTGAATAAACAAAAAAATAAATAAAATATTATATACAAAATGTATGAATTCAATAAAGTGAAAATTAATTGTTGTGAAACATTTTTAAAAATATAAATTTCAAGTTTAGTATCAACTTTTGCATGCTTTCTACAAAATAGGTCACTTTATTTTTTTTTTTCTGTAAATTATCCATCGATAAGTGTATCAAAGTCCAATTATATGTTCACATGTTTGTTATATATCAAAATTAATCCAGGTATCGTTGAAACCTCAGAGAATATGAAAATACTATCAAATGACGCAGATTTAGAAAAAAAAAAAAAAAAAATTAAACTGTATATTTAAAGTTTTTATATGCATTTAGAGACCTTAGCTATATTCTAATTGAATATTCATTAAGATTTATGTCAATAGAAACTGGTTTTTTTTTAAATATTTCTAAATAACTATTATTATTTCAAGGTTAAGTAAACTGATCTTACTACTATTCAAATCAAAGTATTACTGTATAAAACTTTATCTTATTCATAAAAACTATTTGTCGTCAAAACTTTGTCATAATAAGGTATTCGATAATGGCTTTCAAAAAGTGTCATTATGAGTTCATTATATCACGCTGGTAGAAAATATAGAAATCTGCATTGCCTTGTAATTTATTATAGTAGACCATATTATACTGTACAGTAAAATTAACTGAATATAAATAATAGTATAGTTCTTTACATAGTAAAAATTTCAAATTTCAATGTCGTTTTTATATTATAACATCTATTCAGTTATTTTAATCGATATTTTTTAGTAAGGTTTCCCCAATATATATCTCTCTGAATAATAAAAATTAAAAAAGCAAGCTCTGGATAGTCCGAGCATATGGATAAATATAATTTTTTTTTATTTATATAAAATTCTGAATATTTAAATAAACATAAATAAAATAGTTTTATCTCAGTAAAAATAATCTAGTGAACTAGATTAGCATCTGACATAAATCAGTGGGATTTTTTTAGACATAAAAATTAGGTCAGTCTGTGAAACCCAACAATGTCAACCCCCAAGGACTTAGCATGCTTACCTCATTTAAAGTATATATTTTCACATTAATTTAGGAGCTTCCATGTGAAAATACCACTAGATAAAAATTTAAATATATAAATATCAATCTGAGGCTTTTAATAATATTTAATAATAAAAAAAAAAATTAGTGATTGAATCTATAATATGCATTAAAATGATATAATGCCCTTCAACATTCTAACTGTAAATATACATAATATAATGCGTGACATGCATGGGCGTGTAATATGGAAGATTATGTACATTACATTTACTTACTAGATAGACATTGAAACAACAATAATGCAAGCGACTAACATAATGCATTTATTTTTAGATTTTTATTCACTTGAAAGTATTAAATGAAAAAGAAAAAAAAGCCAGTGTAAAACAATAGCCAGTTAACAATGGACTTTTTTAAAAAACTAAATCAGTTAACATTTACGGCCGTTATTTTTTCACACCTACGTATATAACATTGTCATAAGTTTTTAATTGTTATAATTATTATAAAAACTTTGGTCTATTAAATGTAATCAGATTAAAACTGGAACGATAATTAAATAATATTTTATGTATAAAAACAATTAAAATGAATACCTAGAATACCTAGATGTCCTTAATTGAATAAATTCAATTTTTTACTTAAAGTTATCCCTTTGTTTAAAAGTATGTGCTCAAATCAAACAGAAACTATGTATCTGACCGCAAAAAACAGGTTTTTTATGGTCTAAAAGATGCAAGAATGTCCACGTATGTTGTTGCACACTTAATTTTTTTGTTCATTTTATAATTCTGATATTCACAAACTGCTGAATACAATATTGAGAATGTAAAAAAATAATCGGATATATAAAAGAATAATTTATACTTTGTGCAAATGATTTAAGTTTCGTGATAACAATGTTTTTTTCACATTTACACAAAATTTTATATAAATTTTTTACTTTACTAAAAACGCTCATTATAACAATTTTAACTCTAATAATTTTTTAAAGATTTCTATCAAAGTTATAAGAAAATTATTTCTACAAAATTAACAAAGAAACTTGGACGCATCCCAAATGTACACGAAAAAAACAGAGTTAGCCTAACTTAACTTACTTTTATTTTTCATTTGGGATGTGAAGGCAGTAAAAAAAAATGAAATAATTAAAATTGATAATTATGATTAATAATTTTAAGAGAATCTAATCCAATTAGTTCACTATCTGTACAGTAAATTTTTCAGCATCCGGGTCGTGGCTTTAATTTCTGCACCTATCTCAATTAAAACTTGGCTCTAATGCGTTTTTTTACGGTTCTCAGTATTATACTAAATTTTTTAAAATTCTATTCCCAGTAAAGAGAATTGTGTATTTGTGTTAAATTTTTATAATTAAATCAACACATTTAATTGTATTACTCTAAAATTTTTAATCGGTTTAATATTTAACACTTAAAAAATGTTACCCAGTACAAAAATCCAAATTATTAACATTTATTAAGTGTTACTTAAAAATTTATATCGAAAACTCAATCGATAGTCACAGAAAAATTATTATAAATGTCAATTTAACTTTTTAATTTTAATTATTAATATATTAAATTTGACATTTACTAAAAGTTTGAATGTTCATAATACGAATCAAAAAGATTTAATTACCATTAACTTAAAAATGTAACAGATTTAATATGCGTTAAAATAATACACTTGTAACATATTTGGTTATAGAGTTTTTATAAGACAATATTTTCTACTGTGTAGTGTTATAAACAAATTAATAAATAAAATATAAAATGAAAACAACAACCAATAAATCACACGAGATAATTGTCAATAATTAAATAATAAAAAGTGTTATTTTACCTCTTCAGCAAATTCAAAATCGCCGTCGAACTTTCGCTTGCCTTCGGTCCTGGCAATTACAATAAAAAATGCCGTCAAGAGGAACACTCCACGCAGTAACCGCCTCATGTTTTTCACTTAAATAATTTATTTGATTTTTCACAAATTTTTTTAAATTAAATTGTAAAAAAAATATTTGATTATGTCCCACTTGTAATACCCACGATATCATATATCATAAATATGTATATATTATATTTAGGAAATCAATTGTACACCAGATAAAATCATTAGATTAGATAAACTGGGAGTAAATTTTGGTGTTGTTAGCAATATGCCAAGATATAGAATAACTATTTAATATTTAAAATTAAAAAATGGGGTAATTTATGACAGTACGGACAGTACTGATAAAACCGGAAGAATTAGAGTTGTTATTGATACACACGCGACGATACTACACGCACGACCCGCACGACGTAGTAGAATCAAGTAGAACGTACAAGTGTAGAAGCCAGCGACCCCGATCCCGATCCCGATCCTGATCCACGATTGTGTTGTGTTCAGTTGTGTTACTCTCTGAGAGTTGAGAAAATAATGACTGCGAGGTCTGTATGCTGAGAGAAGGGTATGGTTCGTATGGTTACATCGCCGACACACAGACAGCACAGACACACAATACACACAACACACACTTGATGCTATTGGTCGAATTCCAGAGCAGGTAGAAAACGAGACGTCAAGGGTAGGACTGGTAGGAGAATAAGATAAAATGAGACAACTCGAATCGACTGAACGTACTCTAGATAAAGAGAAGAAATGAAAGAGTGCGATCTGCGATGTTGGTTAGTGTACATAGGGACGATCCTCATTTCACCCGTTTCACCCTACGCCATTTCCTCGGTTAGTTTCGCGCGAGCGCGGCAAACTCCGCGATCCAGTCGATATTCGACACTACTCACATTTTGGAATTTCCTCCTTAAATTTTACTTTTATACATACAATTTCATTACTACAATGGAAATATATATCAAACTGTGGCTATTTAGAACAATAAAGTCTTTATGCTTTTTTTTAATTTCCCGCTATGAAAATTAAAAATTTTCAAAAAAAAGGCTATTTATTGGCCACGGTCCAATTTTCCAAAATCGAGTATTCATCGGGAATAACTCAGCACAATATTAACGTCTTTTGTTTGTCATGATGTCCTCTGGTAAAAAAAACCCAAAAAAGTCCTGCGAAAAAATATTTTTTTGACTTATGATGCCGCGACTAACTAGGGAGGATGTAGTCCATATCTTTTTATGATGAGTAGTCCAAAACTTTATTTCTGTCGGAAATTACTCAACACAATATGAAGATTTTTTTATGTACCTGAAGTTCCGAACGTTCATGGAACGAAAAAAAAATTTTTTTTCTATATACAAAAAGAATTCATGTACCTCTCAAAATTTTTTTTGGGAGCGGTGTTTTTAAAATTTTGTTACAGAGCACGTGCAATTAGATCGATTTCTTTAAAAATTATCGTCGGACAAAAATAAATTTTTATCTTTCCAGGGAAATGGATTGTTTTTTGGTCCAAGCGTTTATTGATTTCAAAAAGCTCAAAAATATTTCTATAATAATATTTTCAAGCTCAAGGAGCTGGAAAACAGCGGAGAGCTTTGGGATTGGCTTACATAATCAACCGTTTTTATGATTTTACTTTGTTATTTTTTATTTTTCTTTTTTTTTAATGCATTTCACAACCCCTTACTATTTATGCGGAGAAATAGTTTTATAGCTAGTTCTTTTTTCTATAGTGTAATAAATACTAAAATATATAGGAATAGAATTGGAATAGAAGATAAATTTTTACATGGTAAAAAAATTTAAGCGTATGTTAAATATGTGGTGCATATGAAGGCAATAATTCGCGTTATTCTTCAGCAAATAAACTATCTCCGATGTTATCTTGTCTCGTCCTTCGTGTTTCAATACTAATGTTCACTTTAGATGCACGTAATGCCACTTATCAACTGTAATATAAACGTTTATTAAATTATTGAATTGATGAAAATCTACAATTAAATACAGCCGACTACCAGTCGTAAGCTTGGCGTTTTAATTTTATGTGATTGAATGTCTGAAAAATTTTTGTTATTTTCACTCAAATATATGTAATTATATTTATTCAGAGAAATAGACTCATTACGGGCAGGCTTGCAACGGGTAGTCGACTATAAAAAATGTATTTATCGGTTAAAATTAATTTAATTATTGAGTAACTTACCAACAGGTTCTAGACCCGCTGACTCAGATGATTCAGGTGCATTACTTATAATTTCCTCAGCGGTACTTGCATCAATTTTAAAAGGACTATCTTCTACAGTTACATTAGCACTGTAATTAAATAATTAAATTTAGCAAATCATAAGATAAATAAAAATAACAATAATACTATAAATTACCATGATATTCCTGGAGTTTCAGTGTCACGTTTAATTAAATTTTTCCAATGCTCGTGTACCTCTTCAATAATATGTAATGCAAAGTCACGAGGTTTTGCTTCACCATTAAAAGCAAATTGATTTTCTGGTTTGCCGTCAGGAATTTTATATATTTTAAACCATTCAACAGTTGCTTTTAATAAACCTGGATAAAATTTATCAACATCAGCAACATCTAAAAATAAAAACGTTCCGTCAATAATTAATTGTTAATTTATAATTTATGCTATTGAAAATAAAGTTTACCATTCATTTGATCAGCTAATGGATCATTGACATCAATTACTATGACTTTCCAGTCGGTTTCACCTTAAAAAAAAAAAAAAAAAAAAAAAAAAAAAAAAAAAAAAATGCATTATATAATTTCATCCTTCTTTTTCTGCATAAAAAAATCAACTATTGGAAAAATTAAATTTACGAAAAATATATTTTACCTTCATCGATAAGAGCTACGATTCCCAAAACTTTAACTTTCAATACTTCACCTCTTTTAGCCACCTTAAAATATAAGAAATTTATTTTTAAATTCTTAAACATTAAAAAAAAAAAAAAAAAAAATTCAAGTTGAATAAAACCAAAAACTTTTTACCCTGTATCCAATTTCTAGAACATCAATAGGATCATTATCTCCTTTGAGTCCAGTAGCTTCATCCAAAACTTCTGGATTTTCCCAAGTCTGTAATGAGACGAATAATTTAATAATATTCCAGATGTTAATTTCTTTAAATAATATTATAATTAGTTTTGATTATTTTACTTGAGGTAAAGCTCCATAATTCCAGATATATCCGTGATGGGGAAAGCAATTAGCAACAAAACGAAGTTTACCATTTTTAACATCTTGTTTAATGGGATTCAAGGGTTCTTTTAAATTTATCTCCATTTTAGCGTTAGTCCATCGTGGTACTTCAACCACCATGTGTAATATTTTACTTGATTCATCTGCATATAGCGGAATGTCATGGAAAGGTGAGATAGGAGTTTCCTTTTCTGCAATAACAACAACAAAAATAATCTAGTTTATATGCAATTTTTTTTTTTCGCTATTTTTATAATCTCGATTGAACTTAAACTTTTTACAATAATAATTTAAAAAATGAATATTAATTTTTAAAAGGTATTTTGTGACATAAATGATTAATTAAAAAATTTATATCATATAAAATGATTTTATTATGATTTGAAAAATGTTCAAGTTCATGAGATATGATGGTATTGTGTGAGATATTACAGTTATTATCTTATTATAAGATCCTTCAATTGCGGAAATTACAAGCAAAACCGGTAGTATTGAAGCAATCATTATCACTTGACCTCATGGGTTATAAAAAAATGATTCAACGTAATACTATTGGTTGATATTATAAAAGGTTATGACCGTGAATAAATGATAATACTTACTGAAGTAAATTTTGAAGTCGGTTGTATGCGGAGCACCAGATTCAATGGTAGTGTACGACATTATTAATTTTAGTCTTTTATTTGTTAATAATTGTCTATTGCAGCTGTTTAGAAGTTGTTTAGCGACTAAACTAAACGGAAACGCTAATTTCTTTAAACCGTAACTACGAAACGTGTGCAGGCACATCAAGGCTGCCATCCTGACATCTAACGGTTGTTAAGTCAATTCAATTCGTGTTTTTTAAATTTATCTTAAGATATAGATTTTTTTAAAAAGTCTTCCGTAAATTTATAAATTAATAATTAAAATAATGGAATTTAAAAAAATGAGCAAACTGATTTTTAAATTATCTAAATACGAATTTTTTAATTTTTACTCTACTTACATTTTATTTATTTATTCAAAAATTTAAAAAATTTCTAATTGTCTGTCACATTTACACTCATTTGATTTATTACGATTTTAAAAGTATTCGGCAACTGAAAATTTTAATTTTTTTAAATACGAAGTTAATTGTCATGAAAATTTTTTAATGTCTGCTTTATTAGGAAAAATCCATGACACTGTTATGTATTTAATATTTACGAACAATGTAAGAATGTAAAGGGGTAATATGGTGAAAATTTATAAGTGAGTTTTTCAGTCATCATTAATATTTTATTTAGTTAAATAAATTTTAAACATTTTATAGATAAAAAAATTTTTAATAAAATATTAAATTAAAAATTTTAATAAATTATTAAGTGTATCTAGAACATATTATGTAATTAATACTAAGATACTATAAAATTATTTATAAAAGCATTTTTTTTTAAGACAGTCATGCAAACAAAACTTATTTATTATTTTATTAATAATAAAACTAGTTTTTACAATTATTGAAACTTGTATTTTTTTTTTATCAATAAATTTTGCAAGTATATTTTTATAAGAAGCATAAATCGTTACAAAAAGTAATAATTTAAATAATAATATAAATATATTTTTATTCCAAGATGAATAACTATATTTTATTACTATAATTATTATTATTATTTTTGTGATTTGTTTAATAACACATAGGAATTATATTTAAATATAAATTTAAGTCGTTGAAAAATTTTCTAAGGCTCAATGGTCAATTTTAATTTAAATTAGATGTTATAAAATCAACAAACGCCCCCACTCTTGTATATACTCCTGGTATACCGGGCTCAGCACATCGATATCCATAAGACACAATACCGATAATGTAAAACGCTCTTCCTACTGGATACATCAGAGGCCCGCCACTGTCTCCCTGAAAATAAATTTAAGTAAAATAAACCAAGTCTTAAAGCAAATGCATATACCCCACCCTTTTTCCGTTAAATATTTTTGAGATTTACCTGACACGCATCTTTGCCACCTTTGGCATAACCAGCACACATAACACGATTATCAATTACTGCAGTTTTAAATCGTTTGAAAGCATTTACGCATTTTTCTTGTTCAATTACAGGCAATTGAAGCTGCTGTAAATCTGATGCACTAGGCCCTCGGAAATAAACTGATCCCCAACCAGCAATAAAAGGTACACTATAGACAAAGTCTTTGTTGATAAGCTCATTCACAAATGGTAAACATATCGGCTGCAAATTTGCTGTAATTTCATTTATTGTTTAAATAATGTCCAGTTATTGATATATCTATTTAAAATAACAATATTGATAACGCTTACGAGTAAATTGCACACTTTGTTGTAATTTTATCATGGCAATATCATTGGTATAATGACTAGGACTGTAGTCCGGATGAATAGTAGCTGTATCGATTAAAATATCAACTGGATAAGCTCCGTCATCAACGGTATCGTCAATATTAAGATCACCAAGACGAACGATATATAGGTCTCGACGTTGATAAACGCAATGTGCAGCCGTCAGAACGTGACGTGAGGATATCAAACTTCCGCCACAAAGCCATGATGGTCGATTTGGATGTTTAGTAGATCGATAGCCCAAAGCGGCTATCCAAGGCCAAGCACCTATGGAAAATATAGCTCATCTTCAAACTCAACCGAAATAATTATTCATAGAATAAGTGTACAAGATTTCATAAAATCCATTTAGAATAGTAGACGTTATAGTCACAACAAGGCGCGTAAATATATTAAGTTTTGAACCGATTATTTTTTAAAAATCTACTCGACTAATTATGATGGACTGTAGCAAAAGTAATAGATTTCTATGAAAACAAAGCTAATTACCAAAATATTTACATTTAAAAGTACTATATTTAAGATTTGTACGTAAATAAAAAAAAAATTGAATTAGTTACTATTTATCTAAGATAAGCTTTAATTTATTTTAGCATTAATTATTATAATTATTTTTTTATCCTGAATATGGTTTTTTTTTTCAGTTGTAAATATTTATAACAGATACTCTTTTCTATGTGAAGGTCTCAGTGATGACCTTCAACATGGTCAGTCAGCGTTTATAATTATATATCTGCTGACCAATTCGATTAATTTACAAAAATAATTACAGTTAAAAATAAAATAACGGTAAAGAAAAAAAAAAAGAAAAATTTTTGAAAAGACATTACCAAGTGCTGCTGGTACTCCACCAACAACTTTAGGTATCGGACCATTAGAACTACCACATTGAGGTGGAAGTAGTGGACCATATGATGAGTTTCGTAGTGTGGGTCGTGGTGGTGACGGTGTTGTCGGGAATTCATGATTTACATTGGAATTACTTTCACTTATTGGACAGCATACTTTTGGGTCTCGGCCATCAAAACCACACAGGGAATTCCGTAAGAAATCACTCACAGAAGTACCATAACTTCTGAGTAATTCTAACAGTGGTGAACAACTTCTAATATTTATACATTGTCCTGGTAGATTTATAGGGTTTATACAATTCGTTTCTGAAATTATTTTAAATAAATTAAATGTTTTGTAATTTAAAATAAATTTTAATTATCGAACTATCAGCATTATGCAATACTATTTTTTTAAAAATAATAATACGCAAAACCTATAATTTTATGTATTCATCATATTTAGTTTGTAAATACCGAGTATATGACTTTTTTATGTTTACTTATTTCCTTTTTAAAATAATATAATTATTTATAAAAACATCACTTACGTGTTTTAATAGTTTTAGATTATAAATATAATTATAGAAAAATTATCGTTAAAAAAATAATAAAATAAAATTGGGAATTTTCAAGTAATAAATAAATTAATTATAATTTTTAAATGTCAATATAAATAGTTAATTAGTTACAGGAGTCAATAATCTAAACTATAGATAAAGTAAGATTACACTAAAAACAATTATCTCGTAACTGTACTTGGAAAATTTTTCCTCATTAATGGAGATATTTTTCGTCATTAACAAATTGATAAAAAATACGTCATTGGAGAATTTTTAAATTGAAATAACAAACCATCAGTTCTTTAATAAAATAATGACTGAAGATTATCTACAATAATAGTTATTATTATTTTACAAAATGATTAATGATAACAAATTTTTTTTTTAAATTCCGTTATAATAATAATAAAAAATATAAACAAATTCAAGTATGGATTAAATAAAATCATTGAGGCTTCAATTTATTTGCTACGTCTTAAGTCGTTTATACGTCACACTATCATTTAATATTGAGCCTGTGCCTTTTGCGTTTAAAAAATCCTTGACCTCGTTAGATCTACATTTGATGACGATATACGATTCTAAGTAATAATTTTTCAGCTTACTTACCCTGAGATTGGGTTGATTCGATGATTAATAGAGTCAGGATCAATTGAATAAGCCATCCAGGATATATATTCATTTTCTACATTGGAAAACAATAAATCAATAAAATTATAATGATTTAAGTATATGAATATTCAAAGCTTTTTGATAAATTCAAATAAATTTATTTGAAATAATTATAAAAAATGAATGGAAATTTTGAAGGACTTGCGAGTTTCAGGTGTTAATTTAATGGTTAACATCCTCAAAAGAAAAATTATCGTATGTGAAGGCCATATGACCATTGACTGTTTACTGTTGTAATTAACAAATTTTAATTTATACACAAATATTTCTTATTATCTATTAATCATAACGTACACGCTCAGTTGCCTCAACATCCGATTACAAATTATAATAGAGCATTTTAAATCCTATAATTTACATCCATCGTTTGGGAATCCCTTTTATTTATTTTATTCTTTTACATAAGAAAATTAAACTAATAAGGAAATAAAAAGAAAAAACAGAGTTCAAGGTTGACCGTTTCATTTTTTTTTCATCCCGATGTATATTTTTAAAAACTAGTAAATGTTATGTATTATCCTTGGTATTGTTTTATAAACTTTTTAATAAGTTTGTATTTATAAAAATATTTTATTTTTTAAATCAAGCTAATAATTGAGTTATATAATTTTAATATTTTAAAATAATGCCTTACATTAAAAATTTAATTGTCAATAACAATAAAAATAATTTATTAAGATTATAATTCTAAGATCAATTGAATACTGTTGAATTATTTTATAAAACAACATTTTTATCGTACGACACTTTTTTGTGGTCAAATTGACTGATTTAAATCTACCAGGACATGAATTTACAAGTAATTGTAATAGAAATAAAAAAAAAAAAAATTGTTTCTTTATATTATTTTTAAAGTTACTTAAAAACTACATGACCGATCGATATTAAATTCTAATCAGATTTAAGAATTGATAGACTCCTTCGATTTCCGCAAGAACTATTCAAATCAGTAGATTCGTTCGCGAGATATCGTAGAAAAATATTTTTCTCACACACATATAAACAGATACTTTGACGTCCTTAAAAAAAAAACATTTTTCTAAACTTTAAAAAAAATCTAATTTTGTTAAATCGTAAACGTTAATTTCTTTTTTTTTTTTGAAAATGGTCATAGCGAAAAGTTAATAGTAAAAAAATCGGGACATTGACTAAATTGAATATTATATAATCATAAATCAATAGCACGTGTATAAACAATTCTGTCAGTGCAGAAATTTTTTTCTCTTATAACCGCTAACTAGTGATTTCTATATATATATACAGTTTTAATAGTAATATTAATTGAGATGAAGCATGAAAAAATATTATCGGAAACAATTATTTTTTTATTCAACGCGCAAAATAAATTAAAAATTGTATTTTTTTTTTTTTTTTTCTTTTTTTCTTTAATGAAAGATATCTATAATAAAATAAATTTGTTTTCAAAATTAAGAGCGAATGGTTTATTTGATATAGTAATATTTACACATGATTGAGTATGATGATGAGAAGAATAAACACGTAATAGAATATACGTAATACCTTTTTATTAATTGATGAATATTGATGGGAGAGTTTCAAAATGTAAGTAAAATAAAGTAGTAAACTGCGCGACACAGCCTCGAGATCACCACGACGAAAGAAGACTGTCGATGATCATGCCGACTACATTCTCTTTATATCCAGTAGCGTTTCCACGCCGCACTGGGAATCAGCTCATTAATCGATACTTGATCAATTAATTACACTTACACTTTTATTTTTTCGTGGTCCACAAAAATCTTATTCAATCTATTGATAATATTAAATATTCAAGGTCAGTATAACAAAAATATTATTTTGCTATTTATATTAATACCTTATTATAATTACTGTGTATCTAATTAACATGATACAGTATCGATCCTGGAACTTAATCATTTGTAATGAACATGACAACTCGGGTAATTCCATTAGTTTAAAATGAGTCGCCAATGTATTTTCACGCGAGGACAAAAAATGTCATAAATGCATTTTCAGTTATGATTATTATGTATGATAAATAATAATAAAAATATAAAACACCGGATGATTAAAATTACTATTAATTATTATTATAAATAAATTAATAATGAAAAAGTTTAAAATAAATAAAATACTACAATATATATTTAAGTTTTTTATTGATTTTGAATACGTGAATTTTTTTTTTTATAACTTTTACGCGGCTATTACACTTTAACAGTAAATATATATAAGTAACATTATGTTACATTATTTACTTAAATATTTACAATTTATAAAGACTTATAAATTATGTTGTTAGAAAATTAATTTATTATTATATTTCATTTAATTTCCTACACTCAGAAAATTTTACGGTATATTTTTTACATGAAAAATTTATAGAAAAATCACTACAGTAATAAAATTATAATTTAAAAGATTTTCGATATAATTATCATGCTGGAAAAAAAAATTTGAATTGATAAATTCTCCAACGGATCTAGTTTTTTTTTTCGTTATTTTGTATTGTAAATATTAAAATAAAGTAATAGATTTTCAATACAATAGAGATAATTATTCTCAAGAATATAAAGTTGTCCCACCGTATATTTTTACTGTAAAATTATCTGTGTGTAGATGATTCAACCTTTTAGTCGTAGTACCGAATTTACAAATCTATTATTTACATAGTTTGTAAGAAATGCAGCACCTCGATTCATAGTTTACTATTTTATATTTTTAATTATTTATTATAAAGTTACATGCTATTATTTTACAAAATTTTATATATTAAAAAAATTAATATCAATAATTTAAAAAAAAAAATCTATTTTTGGAGGACTTTATAATTATATTAGTTGTCAATTAATATAATAAACTGTCGGGTAAATCCAAATTTTAATTATCACATAAATTTACTTGGCAGTTAATTTAATAAATAAAAATAAATTTTTTAAGATTTCTATAAAGCTATTAATCGATTATTTCTCTAATCAACTAATTAATATAATAAACTGTTGTTTTAATTCAAATTTTAATTATCACACAAATTTACGTGGCAGTTAAATGAATAAATAACAAAAATATTAAAAATTCATTGTAAAGCTTCGTAATAAATTTGAGCCGCTATATTTATTAAATCAATATTTTAAATTATTAACATTTAAAAAAATTAACTTTAAATAAAATGACAATTATTGCTTTTAAAGTTACAAAATTTATAGTACAGTCAACTGCCCTCAATCACAAGTTACTCAATCCAAAAATTTCCTACCAGACACCCCGTTATAAGCCTCCTTTAAGATTTCCAAAACTACAAACTAACAATAGATAAAAATAGGCAAAATAATTATGGAAATTTATTATTTTTTTAATAGTTTATTGAGCATGTTCATCAATAAAATTATTATTGTTATTATTGCTGTAATCAATACCGTCATCATCATAATTTTTTGAATTATAATTATCATTAGTGTAATAAGCACCAGAAAAATCGGCAGTGGTGTTTTTAATAAATCCTCAATATGACGTTTAAAATGATATAAAATAAAGCAGACTTATAACGAGTAGTCGAGAACAAAACTAATCGCACGGTAGTGGGGAGGCTTAAATTCCAAGAAAAATTTTCCCTACGTCTCCTAGACCAGGCTTATGACGGATAGTCGACTGCACTGAATCGCAAAGCTGTTAACAAAATAAGTTCCACTTACTTCAATATTACAGCTATTATTTAGTAATATAAATATTAAAAAAAATTAAATGACAAGTTTGTTCACAAAAAAATTAAAAAAATACTAATTTATAGTATGGTTTTTACAATTATTCCCATTATTATTTTTTTTATAATTACTATTATTATTATTACATATTTATTTAGAGATAATGTTACGTACTTTATATATTTTTTATAGCAATATTGCTATAGATATTAATCATAGCACCATCGGCGAAATCAACAAATTGATGTGCAAAAATTTTTTCATAAGCTTGTAGGAAATGGTAGTATAATTTTAATAAGATATGATATAATTCTAATTATACACATTCATTATATATTATTTTAAACACCTACTGTTATAATCTAATAATAAATTTATAATGATTCATTATAAATTTATGTCTACACTTTAAATAAATAAATCAAATTGCAGTCTTTACTTATAATTTTATTTTTAACGCTAAATCATGATGCATTTTTTTGTTTTTTTTGTTTTTTTCGACAATTATTACTGCATTTATTAATTGCTCATTATGAATTTTAGCTAAATAATTATATACATTATATTATTTACAAAATATTATTTCTGAGTTTATTTTAATGAATATCTCAGAAAATAATTATTTAAAATTTTACTGTTTCGTATGTTTTGATTTAATACGATTTTGTTCTCAGCATAAAAACTATTGGTTATTACATTAAGTTTTATAAATCCATGGAAATGTAAGGCCGTCAATAATATATATTGATAAACATGATATTAATATACGATAGTTATTGATAAACATTACCGACCTTAAGCTATACACCTGCTGCAAGTTCTTTATGGAGAAACGTTTCAATATCGACTCGACAAATTGGACATCGTTTGTTAGTACATAGCCATTGATCCACGCAGTCTATGTGGAATAAATGCATGCACGGAAGTCTTCGGACACTTTCAAAATCTTCAAATTCTGACAAACATATTGTACACTTTTCCATGGCATCTTCTCCATTTTCAACTTTTTTAACCTGTCAATTATATTAAAAAAAAAAAAAATAAATAATAATAACATAAATAAAATGGGAAATCAAACCCCACTCAATCCCATGTTATAGTAAATTCCCATTATTTGAATTTTTAATTGATTTACTGTATGACAACTTTTGAACCTTATTAATATTATTGTTTAGTAAAATAATTTTTTGGGCAAAATCTCGTTGGCGCGAGAACCGACATTAAATTTAAAAAAAAATGACCATTGATAAATTTTTCACTGGTTAATTGACGTCAATCGTCTGACAATTGTCTAGACAATATATTTGTCTTACATGACTACTTAAAATAATTATTGTAATTAAATTTAACATGATAATCGTTAAATATACTTACGCGTTTGTATTTGTGAGGGAATGTGTGGTTTTCGATAGACTCTTGTGTTGCACCACAACTTATGTGAGACATTCGTCGCAAATCAACAATACGCATATAATTTTCAAAGCCTGTATTCATATGCCTTGTTTGAAAAACAAAGTCAGACAATGGTACTGGATATGTTGGTATCATATCAGGTGGTACATTATTTTGCTAAAAAAAATAATAAATATAAAATAGTTGTAATTAGGTAATTAATTAATTATTAAATAATTAGTTATCTTACTATATGTGGTGATATAATATGTACGTGTGGCATACGAGCAAGATGTGGTCTTCCCATCGGCGGGGGCCAATGATACATATGATGATGTACATGTTGATGAACAGGCATTGGATGCATAGCGTCAGGAGTAGGAGCTTCTATTTCTGGATTACGAACTGAATTCAACTGCAAGAACAAAAAAATAACAATTAATTAAAAATGGAAAAAAAAAATTTTTTTTTAAATTATTAAATAAACTGACCAATACTGAAGATGGAAATATCGGAGAATTTGTTACTAAAGATTCAGGTCCACTAGCTTCTGGGTGGCTGTATACTGTAGGTTGCTGTGGAGGCGGTAGGACAGGATGTTGAGGATAATTATCTACGTGATTTCCACTATCGTTCGCTGCACAACACATTCTGGGAAGACTGCTTGGGCTAGAATTTTCATCCGTTACAAATCGAGCCGGTTGATACATATGAGCATTTGGTGGTGTACAACTAAAATTAAAGAAAAAAAAAAAAAAAAAAGAAAAAAAAAATCTTTTAATAATGTTACAAACTATTGGAAAAAATATTTAAATATATACATTAATTATTTATTAATAAAATATTACGTGTGTACTGTTGGTGAACGTTGATAAAGTTGACGCCGATGAATTTCTTGTATACGTTGCTGAAGAACCCACATGCGTTGATAAACCGGATGCATTCTTGTGCCTGTTAAACCAATTGTTCCAGGTGCATCTGTAGAAATTATACAGAAAACTATAATATAATTATCAGAAAATAAGATTGAAAATTATTAAAATATTAATAAATACCTTGATATGGAGGTCGATGATGATGATCTTGATGTACATGAGGAACTCCATGAGGAATTATGCGAGGATGTTCCGGTGGTCGATGAACGCAGTAAGAATTATTTCTGCATGAATTAAAATTTATATCATCTGTTAAAAATATATAAAAATAAATATATTACCTAAGAGCTGTATTTTCTTGAACTTGTGATGGTACAGGATTTGTCGCAGTTGAATGAGCATGATTTTCATCATCAGATTCAGCAGTTAAATCTACTATAGTCACAGTGCGATCACTCTGTTCATTATCTTGATTTGTATTCTTAAAAAAAAAAAATATTAATGATTATTTTGTTAGATAAATAAATCGGTTAATTAACATACTTGTTTATTGCTGTAATTAACAGTCTCAAGAACTTGAATTGATCCATCTTCATCATCGCTTTCACTACTCGAAGACCAATCTAATTGCAAATCCGGTGCTGAAGGAATATCATCGTGATCTGAAAAATTTTAAAAGTTTAGTAAAATAAATTATATTATAAAATTAGTTAATAATAAATATTTTATTCTCACTAGTCGTTTGATGAGAAGCGCCTGGTGATATTTGAGCAGAAGCAGCAGTAGACTGGATTGAAGACCTATCATTGGTTACTTGTCTTGTTAGATTGTTGTTGGAGTTGTCGTCTATTGTATCAGTGACGTGGTTGGCTGACCCGGTTATGCTACGAATATTTAAGAGATATCGGTTTAAAGTCTTATGTAGTCTTATGTGTGTTATCTTTTTTGAAGCACCGTGATTATGCTGAAAATATTAAACATATAGCAGTAGCAATGTTTTCACTAATAGATTAATATTCACTACTACATCCTTTTAATAGAAATAAAATTTTAAATAATTTCGGGTCTGTTACAACAACAAAAATCGATACTTTTTTTTTTTTTATTTAAACTATACAAGTGCAATCAACTACTCGTTATAATCCTGTTTTAGTTTATATGATTTTTTACACTAATAATAAATGTAATGAAAAAATTTTTTACTTAGAATGTTTAAATGAAAGAAGTTGTTTGGATTCAGTAACTACCGATTGAGGGGACAGACATATGATGGATAGTCGACTGTAATTAAATAAAACTTTAAGTACCTGTAATCAACAGGAGTATCAATAAGTCGTGATGGTCCAGCAATACTCAAATTATTGGCTTGTTGATTATTATTATCTAATTTAAGAGGTTCATTTTTCTTTGTTTTATGCTTTGTTGGTAATTCTCTGTCATACAATATTCTTTTACGACGATAGTGAGCACAAACTCTTTCGTCACATAAATTATCCAATGGCTGTGTTACTTGATCTCTTCGTGATCTTGTTCGACACATGTTACAATTATTAATACGAACCCCACGCCAATATCGTGGATCAGCTATTGGAGCTGATGGTGATCTATATGATGAAAAGACAAGATTATTAGATGCTGTCGAGTGTTGTGCCGGTTGATTTGTGAATGAGTCTACGCGATTTTGTGAATCAGCCTCTTCAATATCACTCTCCGCAAATAAATGTTCATATTCCATTTCCGTACCTACAATTTTATTTTTTAAAAATCTTAATATAATCTTAATATTTTTTAGTTTTTACCAGCAGGACATCTTTGAGGTGTAGGATCAACCGTTGAGGAAAAAGCCGTATCAAATATGTCAGCTAAAGATGTAGAATTTGAATCTACTGAACTGGTAGCAGTATCAGGATTGAAAAGTCCACTTCTATCTTCTGTCTTAGATTTTCTCCAAGCTTCATCAGTATTCTTACCTTCAGCCATTCTAATTTTATAAATTTAAATATTTTAATCACTTTTTTTTTATAAAAGTATATATAACAGTTATCATATGTATACTGATTATAATACTGAAAGTAACAGACATTAGAAATAATTTATTTCTATTAAATAAAAAAAATAAAATACTTTTTTCTCATGTTATAAAATTTTTATTTTACTAACAAGTTTTAGTTTTTATAAAAATATAAAAAATTAAAAATTGTCTGATATCTGGTACTTTCAGTATAATGAAAAAATTTTAGATTCATAAACTAAAAAAAAAAAAAACGTTTATACTTGTAGTCATTATAAATTTTATCAATAATTTTTTCTCTCTAGCTTTTTCCTTAGCATTATCACAATTGTAATGACTGTATAATTTAATCAAGATAAATCTTCGATCGTGTAATGAACTGCCGACACATTAAATATTGAGGTCGAACTTAAATGACCGTCGATATAAAATTAATTTAAAACAATTAAAGTTAAATTTTTAAATTTTAAACTATTAAATTTATTTAAAAAATGGAATTAGATAAAAAAAAATAATCAAGGTCATGGTTTCGAATTTTTATTAACAGCAACACCAAAGTCGACTAGAGTCCCGGCGAACAAATCAATCGAGTTATTACTTTTTTAAATCTATTTAATATTAATTTATAATTATTATTAATTTAAATAAATAAAAACCTTTCACAGTAGCGGCCAAGTGTTGAACAAAAGTGATTTATATATTTTTTCACCACGTCATTTTAGGAACTGTAATTTTTTTCACATCAATATTAATGTCATTAAGAATAATAATGTCGCAACACATCGATACTATTTTAAAACTCATTATTTACAAACTATAAAACATTTAATTGTTTATAATAATAAATATATAGTGAGGAATTTCATGGTAGTAACAACAATAAAATTATGTAGGACCCACAGATTGTCATGGCAAACTTGTAGATCAGAAGGAATGATATATGATATATGACAATATATAGCCTCTATACGGCCCATAAGTACAAACAAGGCTAAAAGTTTACTGTAGATGGAAAATCAAGTATATTAGAAATTTTAAATACAATTCGTACCGTCATCTGACATCGAAATCATGAAAAACACAACCAAAAATTTTCATTGTAAAAAATACCCAGCAACTGTTGATTTTAAACTGATAAAAAAGAATCCGATATTTACTACTGTCAAAAATTTAGATTTCACAAACCAAATATTTTTTTTTTATCGTTGACGGAAATCAACAACTGAAATGAGATGTCAACTTTAATACATCATAAACTTGATGGAGCAAATAGTTGACGTTACTTGAGGTTAAATTTTGATTATTCAAATTTTTTCGCGGAATTTCCTGTCAGATTGAAATTTACATTTGCGCTTCAAATATTTTTTCTGCAACTTTCTGGTTCAATTTGAATTACTATTATGGCTGTTAATTTACGTTAACTTGTAGTTGATATTGTACTCATATTACAGTCAAAATTTGAAATAGCAGAACTTGACGTCAGTTTACTGGAAATACTGAACAGCAAGTTTTTGAATAAAAAATTTTTAGTAAAATTGACTCAGTTTTTGAAATAGAAAATTAATAAACTATTAATTTTCAGTCAACTATTTGTACATAAAGTTTTTACAGTGAACTTGAAGTACAATTTAGGCCGTGGACTTGCATGAATTTGCGATCAACTTGACTACCACTGAAAAAATTTGTTGAGTTAAAAATCTGGTTATCAGGGCTATTTTATAAAAAACATAAAAAATTTATGCACGAGTATATTTATCAACAAGATTGTAAAAATTTATCACATCTTTATCAACAGTAATGATAATTATTCATGAGGTTTCCTTTTTATTACACAGTTTCTGAGCGCCACTAAATCTGTATGTAGTCCAAGTTTCTAGTAGACACTAAATGTTGTATTTTACATTATAAAATATTATTTTTTTTTTTTGTATCAAGTATTTATAAGTATTCCTTGACAATTTTTTATTAGTATCTTATATTGACATCCCATAATTTAAATAAAATAAAAAATTTTTAAATTGAATTTAACTAGTGTAATAATTAAAAATTAAAAATATTAATACCAAGTGATATAATTATAATTATTGAATGAATTGTTGATATATAAAATAAAATAAAAAATTAAATTTATAAATTAAAATTTTTTATTAGGAAACCGGTATCTTCAATATAAATAATTATTGATGTACAGGGGGGCGTTTTAAAACTAGATGTATTGAGGTCCTCTTGCGATATGAGTTTGTAATCGTCGATTTCCTATCTCTATTTCACACTTATTAAATAAATCAAATGTTTACTATAATTTATAATTTAAAAAAAAATATTACAATGAATTTTTTAAAAATTATAAAAAATGCATTTACAGTTATTGTGAATTTTATCAATAATTAATATTATCTTTTAATACCTATTTCCTGTATTAAATAAATTATTAAAATGGAAGGAGTTAATGGACAACTGCAAACTAAATATCAAAAAGTTGTTGCTGAATATTCAAAGGTTATTTATTTAAATTTATTTGTAGCCCTAGTAGAACTTTTACGTAAATCTGTATCTTTAGTCTTCAGCAAGTCTGCAACATCAGCCTCTGAATAAGAAGAATCTTAAGCAAGACTTGATGAAATCTGCTGGAAATAAACTTATAAGATCAATCTTTAAGTTTTGTTTAAATCTTTCATAATAAACTTGCTGAAGGACATTTGTCAAGTCACTTTCTTATGACAATCTACTAGGATAGATAAATAATAAATGTATATTTGGTATTATTTCAGATACGTGCTCAAGCTAGTGTTCTAAAAAAGGCTGTGATTGATGAACAAACACGAAATAGTGAATTCAAGGAACAATTAAAAGAAAAAGACGTTTCATTAAGACGCGCAGAACAAGAATTAGATAGTTTAATTTTTCGTAATCAACAATTAACTAAGAGAGTTACTGTCTTACAAGACGAACTTGATAAATCACAAAATAAATCGAAAAAAGGTAAAAGTAAATCATCTGAAAATAAAGATCAACCACCGCCACCACCCAATCATGTTTATGTAGAAGAATTTAAAAAAAAAATTGTTGAAAACGCACAGCTTCAATCAGTTATTTCTGATAAAGATAATGAAATTGACGAGCTTAGTGATAGAATAAAACATCTTGAGTATAAACTTGATTTGTCGGAAAAATCTCGAATTGAATTGGACAGTAAATATCAAGATAAAATAGATAAATTAGAACGAGATAAAAATGAATTGATTAAAAAATTAAATGATCGTCAAAAACACGATGAAACAGTTTCGTGGTCTAGTATTGAGGGAAAATGGAGTTATGATTGTGATTTAAAAACAACAATAACAAATCATCGTCAGGTTGATCATTCACCTTTTTCATCACCTTCTATTTCTCGTCGATCATCTAAATCAATTGGTGATATAAGATTACAAAAAACACCAGAATATCAAGATGATACCAATAATGAATTTGAATACTCGAAAATTTATGATTTAGAAAAAGAATTAAGTCAATATAAAAGTGACTATTATGTATTGAAAAATAAATATGATGAATTACAGGAAAAAAATAATTATATTTTACAGCAAACTGATTCCAATAATTTAGAGCCTGTAGAAATTAATAATATGGTACTCTTTTTAAATTATTATTTATTTTAATATAATTTATTATAAGATATAAAATCTATATTTTTTTACAGATTGGAAGTTTGAAAGCTCCATTTGCATTACCAGATGAAATTGAAGCACGTGAAGCTAAAATAAAAGATTATTTCCAACGAGAAATTGATAAATTGATAACAGAAAAACAAATTTATCATGCAAAAAATCTTGCCATTGCTGCCAGTGTAAATATTAATAATTATTCATATACTGAAGTGGGACTCAATTATATATTGATTTTATTCAATAAATAATTGTAGAAAAAATGATAAAAAATGTATTTTTACAAATAAATTATAATTTCAGAATCAAGTGATGAGTGTTCATTTAGATACTAGTGAAGAAAAACGTAAAAAATGTGAAACTGCTTTATTGGAAGCTTTGTCGAATTGGACAAGTTCACAAGAAGATAAAGAAGTTCAAGAAGGAAGTTATACAAGTCAACTCAGTACAATGACTGAACATCTCGCGAATATGAATGAGAAACTTATTCAGCAAACTGAAGAAATACAACAATTGAAATATGAACTCAGCAATAAAGTAATTTAAATATATTTAATATGAATTATATTATTAATAATTATATTAATGAATTTTTTTCTGATTATAGAATGAAAAAAAAGGAAAGCAAAAATAATTATAATTATTATTATTATTATTATTATTATTATAAAAGGATGACATTCCATTAATAAAACTATTTAATTAATGTAAATATATGAAAATGCATAACAAAAAATGGAAAAAATAATCAAATAACTGGGTATTAATTTTGTTAATACGTTTTTTTAATTGATCGTTAATTTAGTATATACATTTTTATTTTTATTCTTATTAAATAAAGGATAAATTTAATTATCAATTAAATAATAAAGTAATATGAACAATAAATTAAATATATATATATATTTTTTTTTTTTCCTCGTTTAAAAGACAAGAAATATAATTTATTTTTATCTACTTGTACATATTTATAAATAATTATCGATAATTTATTATCATTAATCAACTTTAATAGCAAAACTAGCACCACAACTACAACCTTGTTCTGCCAACGGATTATTTATTATTCTAAAAGCAGATCTTATTAATTCTGAATGAAAATCAATGGTTGCACCTTTAACATACTCCAATGACGTTGAATCAATTACAACTTTAGCTCCGTCTTTTTGAAATATTCTGACAAATAAACCAATATATTATTAATAAGTTTATTAAATTATATACTAAGGGCATTCTCACACAATACCCCATACTTTTTAAAAATATTCAATGACCTTTAACTTCACAGCCGAATCAAAATTTTATCAATTAATTAAAAAAGAATTTAAAACATTAATTGGAATAATAACAATATAAATTTTTTAAAAATTACTTGCAGTTGTTAATTTGTTAAATAAATTTCAGTAAAATCTTGATGGCAATATTATAATTTTCAATGTCAAATTTTTTAGGGCGACTACTTTGTCGTTTTTTCAATTAATGCTTCTATTTTTTTTCAAATTTATTAATAAAATTTAAATATGGTCATGACAGCTGTAAGTCATTGAATATTTTTAAAAAGTAGGGGATATTGTCTGAGAATATCCTTATTAGCTATTGTGAAATGACATACTTGTCATCATCATTTATATTTGAATCTAAATCAAATTTGTACTGAAAACCTGAACATCCACCTCCTTCAACTGTCAGCCTTAAACATGTGCCGTCTTCAGTTATATCTTTTAATCTTTTTGCGCAACTTTCACTAATAATTAAGTCATCTTCTGTAATATTTGTATCAGCTTTCGTTGTTAAATTTCTATTCGTTTGTTGCTCTGAAGTTTGACACCATGGAGATCTAAATTGAATAAAAAAGAACGTACATAAATAAACTAAATCAATAAAAATTATAAATAGATTTTAAATAAAAAAATAATAATAATAATAATAAAATTTACAAATACTTAAATTAAAAATTAAATAGTTATCAATAATAAAACTTACGATAATAATTTTGAGAAATATCGATTAGATGAAAAATTAGATGACAGTTCCCATACTGAAGAAAGTCGAAATTTCGACATTTTTATATGTTTTTAAGGTCAAATAAAAAATAAAATATAATATTGTATATGTGCATACATTCATCAGCTGATTATGACAGGTCAATTGATATTATCAATGGAGTTTTAAAAAATATATTAGAACATGAAAGATGTCAGCACTTGTACAGGAATTGTCGGCTGAACAAATTTATTGTTAAATAAAATATACTTGATATTTATATAAATGACATCAGAATTTAATATCATCAGCAATTATTTCTATAATAAATAAATAAACAACGAATGTAAAAATATATGTAGCTGACAATTGTAAATTTTTTAATTTTTGAATGAACAAATAAAAATTTAAAAATTCGTATTTCGATAATTGAAAAATCAGTACCCGCGTTTTTTTAAATTTAATTATTTAAAATTAATCAATTGTCTGATATCTGGTACATTTAGGAAAAAGACCGAGGGTCGAAATAGAGAAAGAGAGAAAAAGGGAGGGAGAGAAAAAAAAAGACCCGAATAGAATCGAAGCTGAACAAGCAGAGAATCTGAGAGCGCTGAGAGCCGAACGTCCGAACTCAATATTAAGTAGAGTCGGCCGCAGTCGGCCGTATCCGTTCGTGGTATCTGGTAGTGTCCGAATATATATTTAATGTCGTGGATGTCGTGTAAGCTCGTAAGCTGCTCCATGTATTATTTAAGTATATACTGAAACTGAACTGTACTGAACTGGAAACTGGTCAACTGGTCAACTGGAATGGATGATTGCATAGTAATCGAGTAAAACTAGTATAGAATAGTTAAATTAAAAGTTACAGGTGGATATTTATCTAATGACAAGTGAGGAAATAAAAAAGTGATCAGTGGTGATATGAATCATCTGAGCATCTGAAGGAGAAACTTAAATTAATGGCTGTCAGTGATCGGTCTATCGGTCTATCGCGACGAGGAGTTTTTATCGAAAACTTAACGTGAGGAAAAATAACAGTAAGCTTCTGCGTGATAATATCATCATCCACCCTTGCGTAGTATTGGCCCTATTGGCGCTTCCGTTTCCTTTTCTGTAATGTACCAACTCAGCAAGGCCGCACAAGTAAACACACGACGTTTATTATAATGCCAGGGCGGTTGCGTTGACTTGCGTTGACACTCGGGTGGACTAACAGCTAACAGGGTGCTTGTACTTTTAAATTTAATATATTTATTTATTCATACACGACATTTTTTAATTATTTATATTCTCATCGTCATCATTATCGTCATTGTCAAGATATTAAAAAGTTTTGCCGCAATTCCAGTGCCAAGTGTCAACTATAATATATAATAATACAGAACAAATAAAGGCTACATTGTTATTTGTCATCTCAATATATCGATAGTTTTATATTTTTAAGGTAATTTCACCTCGACAATAGTGACAGGAGATAAAGTAAGAGAAAGAGATAAATTTTGTTGACAGATGACTGTCATCTTAAATTTAAAAATATTTAATTATTTCAAATTTTCTGTCTTTAGATTAAAATTAAAAAAATGTTTACTGGAACAGTTAAAGTTAAAATATGCGAAGCTACTGGGTTACGTGCCACAGATAAACATCGAAAGTTTTGGCAGGACGCACCACCTATAATAGATCCTTACGTTCTTCTTGATGTCGACCAAAATCGTCTTAATCGTACGTCTATAAAAGCTAAAACATATGATCCAGTGTGGAATGAAACTTTCACCCATGATGTCCAAGCTGCAGTTATGTTGGGACTCACTGTCTTCCATGATGCTGCTTTACCACCTGACGACTTTGTGGCTAATTGTAGAATTCCTTTTGAAGAGCTTGTACGCCGTGAAGATGAGACTGCTGATTTTTGGGTTTGTTTTTATTTATTATCATTATTATTTAAGTAATCAGTTTAAGTTTACTCTATGACATAATTTATAATTCTGAAGGTACATATTGATAACACCCACCACATGCTCGTTGATAAATATGACTCAATAATGATAGCATAAAGATATCAGTAAAATTATATAATTAGTTTTATTGTTGTCGTATGAAAAAGATTTTAATTATTTTTTACAGATTTAAATTTAGCTATGAATTGAAGAAAAAAATTTTTAAATCCAATAAATTTTTTTATATTCTTAAATGTTACTAAATATTTATAGAGATTCAAACTGTGAAATAATCTGATTATAATTTTAAAAAATTTAATAAATTTGTGTTATTAAATAAAATTTAAAATAATTTTAGGTTGATCTTGAGCCTCATGGAAAATTACGCGTAAAAATTGATCTAAAATGGAGTAATCAAGGTATATAATGCGCTATTTATATCTCATTTTGAGTAAATAAAACTTAAACTGTGGTGTTATTATTATTATAATAAATTAATTTAGATCAACAACCAGGATGTAGTAGTGGAGAAGGAGATAGTATTGGATCAGTAAGTGGAAATGTTGGAAGTAGTGTTGTCACAGGAAACATGGAACCACGTGGATTCACAGAACGCCAAGGATTTAATAGACGAAGAGGGGCCATGCGTCGTAGAGTACATCAAGTTAATGGACATAAATTTATGGCAACATTCTTGAGACAACCAACATTTTGTTCTCACTGTCGTGATTTTATTTGGTATGTAAACACTCAATGCAACATACACAAGGTCATATATATCTATACCTATTTCTATATAATTCCAAGGGATTTATTTGGGTATACTTAAAACTGGTCACGATGTAATTTTAATTGCACAGCTTATGAAAACTTGTAAATTAAATTCACGCATGTTATTCGTTATATATCTTTAAAAACTATTGATTTTCTATATTATATGGAGTATAACAAATTAATCTTTAAGTAAATACAGTCGACTATCCGTAATAAGTCTTTTTCCCTTAGTCGGAAGTTACTGAGCCCAAACAGAATCGACATTTAAACACTTTTTTAAATTTCATACCAAACAGCCTGTTATAAGTCTCCGTTAAAATTTTCTAAACTATAAACTAACAATAGGAAAAAAATAGACAAAATGAAAATTTCGTTGAGAATAATTCAATCAATATTAAGTAAAACATAATTTATTGTAATCATTAATTACATTAAAAGCTTCTACTACAATTGAAAAGTTTTATTGAACATTATGTTCATCAATAAAATTATTATTATTGTTACTGTAATTAATACCGTTATCATAATTATTATTAGTGTAAAAACAAGTATTTATTTTAAAATAAAATAATCTTATAACAGGTAGTTGAGAATAAAACAAAACGCACGATAGTGAAGAGACTCAAGTTACAAGGAAAATTTCTCCTGCATCCCCTAGTCTAGGCTTATGACGGGTAGTCGACTGTACTTTTAAGATTCAATAGGGAAACAATAGGTATTATTCTAATACATGAATATGTTACGGGAAATCGGAAAGCAATTGCTTTTGATAGACTTAATTTATACATTATTCTGGGATAATTTGCTAATGCTTTTAACTACAGGTGAACATTGAGAATAAAAAAAATGATTAATTATAAATTTTATTTTCAATTAGTATGGGAATTTTTTTTTTACAGTAAGTGATCTTTCGGTACCCTTTTGTCTACACTAAAACTTATATTTTATTTTAAAAAGAAGCAATATTGTGTGTTTTTGATGGGTTATCACGGAGATAATGTCAAGTGCTTTGTCTGTTGAATTTCAGGGGCGTCGGAAAGCAAGGCTATCAGTGTCAAGGTGAGAAAGACACAAGTCATGTTAAGAACCGATTCTTGATGATATTATTATTTTTTTATTTTCATTAATGTTATGGTTTTTTTTTTTTTTTTTTTTTTTTTTTTTTTTTATTAGAAATTGCTTTATTACTTTCACTATTAATGCTATTAAAATAATAAAACTCTTTAATTACTTTTGCTTTTTGTGTGGATTAATTTAATAACAAGTTTTTTTTTTTCTTTTAAAATGTTACTTTATCAGCTTTATTGGTTTCAATTTATTTTAATTTATATTTATAATTATTTAATAAAATGTTTATGTTTTAAATAAAGTAGAGAGTTAGAAAAAAAAAACTTAATATAATTTTGTTACAGTATGTACGTGTGTTGTTCATAAAAGATGTCACAAGTTGGTTGTTACAAAATGTCCTGGTATGAGAGACGAGGTGTGTATTTTAAAAATGTAAAATTATATTTTTGTCGTTTTTTCTTTATGTTTTGTGTTACTGCTGTTTTGCCATAAATTATAATTTAATCGCTAAAAAAAAAAAAAATTTGTGTTATATCAGAAATTGACATAAATTATGTTTTTGTGGATATTTGGCCCAAGCCGAAGCCTATAGACCGGGAATCCGAGAGATCTTTTATTAAGGAGGATAGGTGTATTCTTTTAAAATTAATAATACGATATTTAAATTTTAATTTCTAACTATATTGTCAACTCAATTACAAAATTGTTAAGATTGAGAGATTATTGTCTGATAACATTGTTTGTGATAAGTACTAGATCATTTTCAGTTATACAATTTTTCGGTACGTTATTTAAAACAGTTCATAATTAACAATAAAAGTATTAAGTGGCTAGGAGCCGACTCTAATTACACAATTGAAAAATTATATTTACTATTTTGATTTTACATTACATATGTTCGAATTTTTATTTTTTCATTCGGATATTACTAAACTGAACATTTAAAAATTTATGTAATATTTTAATTGCACGCCTCATAACGCGAAGCGTTTGAGGTAGTGCTCTACTCTCAACACGTCAAGATCAAGCGATTTTCTGGCCTTAAAATTACTCTATTACGTTCATATTTCATCGATAGGATAATATGAGTTCACGTATATCAAGAAAAGACTTGAGAAAACTTATTTAATGTTTTTTTCAAAAACATTTGTTTTGCTAATTTGAAGATAAAAAAAAGTATAAAAAAATTTTACGTGGACGTCCGGATGTCTGTATGTATAGACTTCTTTTGGATGTAGTCATAATTACTGCCGAAAAAATTATCGTATCGAGAGCGGTTTTTTATTATTTAGTTCAGAATTTTCTCAAGATGAACCCTTTTGATATTCACTATTGTAGTTTCTATAGTTTTTTTTTTATATTTAATTAAAAGTGATGACTGATAGCATTTTTGTATACAAAATCCCGTATATAATTTTTTTCGCTGGTGCTACCTCTGACCGATATTTTTGCAAACATATATATAGATATATTCTGTTGTGGGCCTTTTAATGCTGCACCCAAGCGGCTGATTTTTGCACAACACTTTTTTAATTTTGCACGACTCATGATGCAAAGCATCAGAGTGAGCTTTACGATCGAAAAATTTTTTCTTTATATTTTTTTGACGTCAAATGTTGACATAAACAGTGACGTGATAGTAGTGAAAATTTTTTTTTTTGTTTTACTCTTTAATTTAGAAATACAAGTTATTTTGACTTCAAAGTTAAATAAGTGTTATGAGGCGTGCACTTTTGGATTTTCCAAACTTTTTTAAATCACACGTGGTTGAATTATAATTTTATAATTCATATATTAGTAAACTGAACATTTTAAACTTCCATTTAATATGTTAATTTTAAACTACACGTATTCGAAATTTTAATTTTTTAATTCGAATATTTCTAAACTGAACATTTTAAATTTTGTTTAGTATTTTAATTATACCTGGTTGTCCTGAGTGAATACTTGATCAAGTACTTATACTAATACTTTTTCTTTTCTTTTTCTTCATTGCAAAAAAACAACTTGTTCACACTTTGATGATTGTAGCCAGAAGAGGGCGGGACTTTTCTTGTTACTCAGGCCCCTCAGGCCCAAAATTTTCTTATCTTGGTCGGCGTACGCATTATTCTCCCCACTTGTAAGATCCCTATCCAAAAATTCCCATAGAATCCACTCAACTGCGACAAAAACCGCATAGAAACCAATACAGCCTATAGGATTCTATGCGGTTTTTGTCGCAGTTGAGTGGATTCTATGGGAATTTTTGGATAGGGATTTTCTTGTTAAGAGATGTTTTCATGTTCACTTGACTCGTTGAGTGTTAAAAAAAAAAATTATTTTGAAAATTATAAAAATTAATCGGACGTAACATTTGTAAAGTATTTAGTTGCTTTGCATTTTTTATTTTATACGCTTTGTTTGTTTCGTTGTTTGTTTTTATCCGGAATATCCGGACGTTTAGGAAATGGAAACTGTGTTGCAGTCTAATGAAAGTATACAAGGGCAACGGTTCAGCGTCAATGTACCTCATCGCTTTGAAGTACATACATTTAAACGTTTTACATTCTGCGATCACTGTGGGTCACTTCTTTATGGTTTAATAAAACAAGGTCTTCAATGTCAAGGTACTTGATAGTAAACCTGTTATAGTAAATTTTAAAAATATTATTTCGATAAATTAATATTATTATTTTATAATTAGTATGTGACCTAAATGTACACAAACGATGTCAAAAAAATGTCGCTAATAATTGCGGTATCGATACAAAGGCGATGGCTGAAATTTTGAGTACTTTGAATATTTCACCGGACCAGCAATCAAAAACTCGAATTAATTACAAAACAAGTTCAGCCAGTGGGTCATCTCAAAGTCCATCCGGAAATGGTAAACATCAACGACCAACGGATAATACTGAGCCGCGGGATCAATTACAAGACCAGTCTGCATCTGAAAATAGTTCACAAGATGAGGAGAGTGAAATGCAAAAAGTAACTCTTGATGATTTCAATTTTATTAAAGTACTTGGTAAAGGAAGTTTTGGCAAAGTTATGCTTGCTGAACGAAAGGGAAATTCTGATGAGATATATGCCGTTAAAGTATTGAAGAAAGACGTTATTATTCAAGATGATGATGTTGATTGTACTATGACAGAAAAACGAATACTTGCTTTGGCAGCAAGGCATCCATTTTTAACTGCTCTTCATAGCTGTTTCCAAACACCCGAACGTCTTTTCTTCGTAATGGAATACGTTAATGGAGGTATTAAATTCATACAATACATTTAAAAAATTATTAATGTGATTTCCATGAGTACATAAATTAATAATATTTAAAATATTTAAGGTGATCTCATGTTTCAAATTCAAAAAGCTCGTAAATTTGATGAAACTCGAGCCCGTTTTTATGCTGCAGAGGTAACTTTAGCACTGCAGTTTCTACATCAGCATGGTGTAATTTATCGTGATCTTAAACTGGATAATATCCTATTGGATCGCGAAGGCCACTGTAAACTCGCAGACTTTGGTATGTGCAAAGAAGGAATTGTTGAAGGTAAAACAACAACAACCTTTTGTGGTACACCAGATTATATTGCGCCAGAAATACTTCAAGAGTTAGAATACGGTGCGAGTGTAGATTGGTGGGCATTGGGAGTATTAATGTACGAGATGATGGCCGGACAGCCGCCTTTTGAAGCAGATAATGAAGACGATCTTTTCGAATCGATATTACATGATGATGTTCTCTATCCTGTTTGGTTGAGCAAAACAGCGGTGTCTATTCTAAAAGGTTTCATGACTAAAAATCCAGCAAGACGTTTAGGATGTGTCGTATCCAATGGTGGCGAATATGCCATAAAATCACATCCTTTCTTCCAATCAATGGATTGGAGAGCACTCGAAGCACGAAAACTTAAGCCTCCTTTCACGCCAAAAATTGTAAACATTTTTTTTTCTTTTTTTTTTTTTTTTTTTATTATATCAAATTATTATTATCATTTTAATTTAATTAAATTTTTTTTTTTGTAGAATAATGAAAAAGATGCTATGAATTTTGATACTGAATTTACAAAAGAGGAGCCTGTACTTACGCCAGTTCATCAATCAGTCTTACAATCAGTAAATCAAGATGAATTCAGAGGATTTTCATTCGTCAACAAAGACTTTAATACAAGTAAATTAGGAACATCTTAATGAGAATAATTAAATTTTATTATTCAAATTTGAATTATTGGGAATTGGACGGCAACTAGTGTGCTGCAGATTGCATTGGAATTGTTAAAAAAAACTGGATGAGGCTGCATCAAACATCATTGGTAACTGTAAAAAAAATATATATATATATATATATTATTACGTATCGTACTGCTTATCAAACAGGTTGAATCTGAAACATTGTTGAAGATAATTTCGTTTTTGTATTTATTTTTTTTTATGTTGAAAATTTTTAGTACGTAAAAAAAAAGCTATAATTTTGTTTTTGTTCTCCAAAGAATTATAAATCGAACAAAAGTAAAATTATAAGATCTATAATTGATTAAGTGTTTCTTAAGAGAAGAGTAAATTTCACTGTTGCTACAGTTTGTAATCGAGACTTGTCAACTAGAGCAAGTACAGATAGCGGTTGTACGAAAACTTTGCGCGTTTCATTTGATTTAAGTTCAAGGTGTCAAATGTCATATATTTGAATCGTTTGCTACAAACATCTCGGTTGTAGCGAAAGTTTATGTGTAAAAATTGTCTTATAAGCACAATGTCTGTACAGAAAAAAAGGATTTTTTTTTCTGTGTAGACAATTTTTAGTAAAAGATTTAAATAACAAAGGAATTGTAATCACAATTAACACCGATAATTTAAAATTAATTTTCCTGAGTAATGTCTTTTTTTTTCAACTAAACAATTACATTAAATATTATCATTATTGTATTTTTACGATAGATAAATTGCATGTAATCGTGAGTTTAAAAATTATAGATATTACAGGCCACCGGTGGTCTAGTTTAGAGAACCTATGTATACATATATGTATATAAAAGTTATTTTAGTATATGTCTAACTGAGAGAATAGCGGAGATGGTTCGATTGATTTTAGCAAATGAAACGTACGACGTCATATACAAGATTGAAAGTTTAAAATTACCTGGTACTTTATAACTACCAAATATATATATCCTTGTCTTTTTTTTTCTTTTTTAATGACATTGAGCTTTCTTAAATATCTTTAAGTTTAAATGTTTAACTAATTAACTATTATCTTGTTCTTTAAACTCATCGATCTCTTTGTCTATAAAAATAAATAAGTCATTGTCGATATTTTTTTTTTTAAATAATTTTTTGTTGTTGTATCGGAGTTATAACTTGTACATGTTTATTATTTAAACTGAGAGTAATAGATTTACTTGCTTGATAAGTATAATAACTAATAATATTTAAAATAATTAATTTGTAATCGCGTATTACGTAATAAAATATTTAATAAATAAAAAAAAATTTTATCGTGTTGATCACGACATACAATCGCTATAAATAAATTAAAAAAAAAAGGTAAAGATAAAAAAAAATTGTCGGTAAATAATCTTTAAAAATATTATTTAAAATTAATAAATATCTGGCAAAAATAAATATCAAAAAAATACTATTAATAATTAATATATTCTTGTTTATTAAATATTAATTATCGTTAACGCTAGAAAAATATTAAATAGTTTAATAATGTGTGTAATGCAAAAAGTACTTTTAGCATTAAAAAATAATTTTTAGTATAAAAATACTTATATTGATCTGATGATGGTTCAAGTAATTTAAATTCCAACGTTTTCAAGTTGTACAATTTACGTTTTTTTTTTTTTTTTTTTTTCTTGCAAAGTATAAATTTATGATCGTCAAAAGCTTGGATTGAAACATTATTTAATAATATTGAATAATGGTTAATCATACACTGTAAAAAATTTCCGGAGTGAATCCGGAGATGATTTTTTATTTATTAAATCCCAAAGTGAATTTCCCGAAGGGGAATGTTGGATAATATTATAAAAAAACTCCGCAGAGTGAAATCGTTGTAAAAATTCATGGAGTAAATTATAAATACATAGTGAGGTTTGGTTTTTTTTTATCTTATCAAGTTATTAAAACATCTTATAAGTTATAAACATGATGATTATTTATTAAAATAATTATAATTCTCATAAAAAGTTATTTCTGTTGAATAAAAATTTATTTAAGTGTTAAATTTTCGGAGCGGATTGAAATAGAATACGTTTACTCCGAAATCACTCTGGTGAAAAAAAATCTGTATTAACTGCGCATGCGTAGTGATTTTTTTAAAAACTGGAACTCCGAGTGTCTGAGTGAATTCGGATTTAAATAAAATCCGGATCTACTCCCGATTTTTTACAGTGAATAGTAAAAGTTTAAAGAATAATTTTAAACGTAAAGTTTTTATTTTATTCAAACGGTTTTCATACACCTATAAATCTATAAATCTATAAATCTATAAATCTATAATGTCACAAAACTTAAAATATCAAAATGGGGACCCGCAAAATAATTATTGTCGTGATAGTATCATTGTCGTACTATATAACACTATAGCAATGAGATATCAAACAACGTAATTGATATTTTTTTTAATAATAGTTTAGCTATATTTATCAAGATAGTTGTTAGGATTATGTGCCATGAGTTTATAAATAACTCACATCTCCAATAGAATAAATTTAAAATTTATTTATTTTATTTTTTTTAATGCATTTTATTATTAAGTTACTTTATATATTTATTTTTTTTTTATCCACTAATGGTTGTATTTATTTTATTTTGATATTTAAATCACGACGATTTAATTATTTTTTTCACCATTTTAAATCTCCGTAAAAGTATATAAGGAAATAAATATTTTAATAATAAACTTATGAAAAATATTTGATATGAAAATTACACAAGCGTGTAAACGTCGCGTTAGAAGTGAAACAAACGGAGCGAAGATAATCAAGGCTACAATTATAAATTAATAATTATTAATAAATTTAAAAAAGTATATAATTTTAAATTGTGAAATTCATGTCTACTTGTATTGATCGGTGACATAAAGATTGAAAGAAACGGTTAGTCCGGCCTACGTTTAGCATACAAGAATTAAGTAATGTGTAATTTTTAACAAAATAATTAATAATAATTTAAATTATGCTAACAGTAAAATACATTTATATTACGGTGGTTAAAAAAAAAGTATCATAAAAGATGAGTTCTTTCGTCCAAGTCCAAAAATCGCTTTTTGATAATTTTATTTCTCATTTGAATAAAAAAAAAAAAAAAAAAAAAAAAAAAAAAAAAAAAATAATTGCCATCCTTTAAATAGCTCTTATGTGCATCATATATATGACAATTATGTTTTATAATAAAAATTTAAAATACTTGAAGATTTAACCAAAAAATATTTGAAATTTTACGTGAATATAAACTTTAAATAGAGAGCAAAATTTTTCCATGTTATTTAAATAGGAAATGAAAATTTAAAAAGCGAAAAGTTTGACTAAAACTAGAGAGCTAATTTTATCAATATTGTTTTTGAACCACTCTAATATTCATGTATTGAAATTAATTAAAAATTTGATTTAGATAGGATATTCCTCTTAAATTAAAACTTATACGTAATTATTGGAATGCAATACGGACATGTCAAAAGAAATGTTTATTATACTAATAAAAAAAGTAAACGTCCTAGTCTATTAGTCACAAATCAAAATTATTATTTATATCTATAATAAATAATATTATTCAAGTTATTTAGTTTAAATTATATAATTAAATTGATATCACATATTAGGCTTTAATTATTATGATGAATTAAAAAAAAATTAATTAATTTTTGCATCAGTAGTCCTGCAAAAATATTTATATTGAATTATTGCCGTCCTATACACATCGATTCGATGAAAACAAATAAATAAACTTTTAACAATTCGCACAAGTCTACATACGTTCAGTACTCAATTAATTTTTTTTTATTGATTTATTATTTTTCATTTGGCTGTCGTGTAAATTCACTTAAATTCCAATACACGTAACAAATAAAAACTGATAGAAGAAATTGTTGATATTTAATATTTTATAAATCGGCTTTTTTGGACGTTACATTAATTTTTGTCGGCTTAACATCATTTTTTAAATTTTTTTTATGAGTTATTGATAAACTTTAATAATAAGATAATTTTATGTCATCTTTTAGATCGAAATATTTAATAAAGTCTTCTATCAGTCAAGTAAATTTATAATTATTCACAATACTACTTAAAGACAGTACGAGGTTTATTTTTTTTAAATTATTTATTTGTATTTTGTTGGAAAGGGTACGAAAAACAAAAGTATAGTGGACCCTGCTCTGCAATCGTGTGTTAATTAATATATATATATATGATAAAGATAAATAAAACCTAAATGTTTGTGAGCGTATATAAAAATATTATTTAAAAAAAAAATGTGATTGATTTTTTTTTTATCTTATACGGTTTATTGTTTTCTTGATTACAGAATAAAATTTTACAATATTTATGTAACATAAAAATGATAACTGTCGAAAGCTGAGCTTTCGAAATATATACACGTTAATTTTATAATAAAAATAATAATAATTATAAATGTTATAGTAAATCCAGGTCCTTAATTAAAAAATCGCAATTCGACGATATTTTTTATTGATAATTTATATTATAATTAAAGAGTAAAAAAAAAATATGCATTACGTGAAAGAAACAAATTATTGTCGAATAAAGTATTATGATAAATGTCAATATGTCTATTACGTGCTTATATTTAGAGGGTCGTGAAATAGAAAAGAAAAAAAATATTTTTATCGTTCGGAGAAAAAAATCCATTTATTTAATTCAGTATAACAGATATAATATTAGAAATTAATAAGTCACATGTGTAAGCAATCCAATAAGTACTTTTCAATCTCACTGATTATTACAGATTCATTTTTTTTATTTACTTTGACACTTAAACAAAAATTTATTAGAAGAAATAAGTCGTGTTGTAGATCGTCATTATTGGATTAGCTGAATAAACACGTACAAATTTATTTATGCTTTGCTTTCAAAGCTATATATATATAAATAAATAATTGAAAAAAAAAACAAAAAAAAAAAAACAAAAAAAAAAAACTATATGTATAGACAGAAATATAATTAATGGAATGTCTTAAAGTTTTATAATGCAGTGCAATGCCTACTAAAAAAATTAAAACAAAAGTTTATTTATTTTTTTTTTTATTTACAAGAATAATAATACCGTTGAACGGATTGTTTTTATTGATAATAATTTTTGAGATTACGTATAACCAAAGATCTCGTACATTATTAACACACTGAGTATTATATTTATTATTATTTTTTGTATATACAGTATAATTTTGCGCCATTTTGCCGAAATTATTAACATAATTCGCTTGCCAAAGATTACTATTTTGTTATTTAATTTTTTTTTTATTCTAGCTTTACTTATAAAGTCGAAAGATAATGAAACTATTGCCCGACATTATAAATTTACTACTTAATCAATTATTTAAACAGGTAAAAAACAAAAAATTTAATTGACAAAATTATTGTCAATTAAAGTTTTATGTTGAGTCAATCAAAGGATTTGAATTATTTTTATGTTTATTGTTTACTGTAAGTTCTAATACACGTGTCTCTGTCAATAATTTATTTACAAAGATAAGATTTTCCAATATGTTGATCTTAAATTATTGACGTTTGATATTAAATAAAATTATTTTGAGTATAATAAAAATAGCGGGAATTGAAACAATATTTAATTCTACTATATTGATTTAAATGCGTAATTATGCTAATTGAAATTGTCAAGCTGTAATAATATATACTCTAAGTAATTGCCAATATCTGATATATATTCAATGTAATTTAAATGTAAACCTTTTACTTGTATTGAAAAAAAAAAAAATTGTTCTTGCCAATAGTTATTATGTACTTTTGCTTATAATTTATTGTTGAATATGTTGTACCGTACAAAAAAAAATCTTGAGAAAATGATATTTAAATGTTCTTTTATAAAGGGACGCCAAGTTGAACTTAATAGTACATTGCGCAACAAGTGGACTAAGTCAGCCATTATTCGTAAATCGCAACAGCGTTAGCACTAGTCCGAGGCGTATACGCACAGAAGCTAAACATTGCGTTTTACAAATAATGATTTAGTCCACGTGTTACACACTATACTTTATTCAATGCATAATTGGTTATCCTAATTAATCAAATCTGTAAATCAAAGTCAGTCATCGTTTAGCGATACGGCCCTAATTGGCGCTTATTCCACGGATAAATTATTCTTGTTTGAAATGCTATCGTGTCATAGTAAAACTAGACCATGCTGGAATAAAACTGGCCACCTGACGGAAATTCAAATAAACACATACAAAATTACTGTGGCAATAGTAATTTTTGCAGGTGGCCAACATGGTCCGACTGTACTATGACACTATATCTCTTCATAGTAGAAAACATGTAAGAAAAGTATTCAATAATGAATTGAAAAGAATGTCATTATGGGCTCATTATGTCATGCTGGTGATAAATATAGAAATCTGCATTTTGTCACTATTATAGTAGACCACTCGATAAATCTTCTGGTTAGAGTTCGCTTTACAGCGATGATAAGACAGGATAACCGTGAATGCGTTGAATAGATTAAAATAAACTAATGTTAGATGTTTATTCTAGTATTTGTAGATTTAAAAATATACTTATTAACTTTTTTGCTCTTTAAAAATATCTATTTGTGCTTTTTAAGTAAAAATATATTATTGCAGGTGGAATTAAACTAAATTGCCTTAAAATAATATTTTAAGTATCTTAATTAAAAAAAAAATAAATAAATAAATAATTAATAAAAACAAAATTTTTTCGCGCAAATGAAATAAAACATGTACCTTTTCTTTATAAGAAAATATTTATAAATCATTGATAAATTTATTATTATTATTATTATTATTATTATTACTTTTATTATTATTCTTATTGTTACTGTATTTTAATAGATATATATGGCATTTTTTGTGTTTGTTGTGGAATGGATGAAAAATACTTTTAAATATATAATTATTAATAGAGTAAATAATATATTAAAATATTAATGCTTTTGATGTTTTTAAATATATAAATTTATTAACTAATATAATAACAACATAATAAAAAAAAAAAAATATATATATATATATATATATATATATATATATATATATATATATATGTCCTGAAACGTGTATAATTTAAATTGAAACTCAGTACATCTAATCACATACAAAGTGTAGATACATAATAAATAATAAAAGAGAGATTTAAAAAATAAATAATTGATGCTGTGAGATAGTAAAAAAAAAAAATAGTAAACAAAAAACCAAATTAAGTTTTAAAATCATAAATATAATTGAAAAAAAGAAATATACGATCCCATAATCTAGTGTTATCCATTTTTTATAAATAAAAAAAAAATAAAAAAAAACTATCCATATTAATGCGCCAGCTATAAATTGTAAATTACGAGAACATTGTATGCATTACTTATAGTTTTATTGATTAATGTTTAATTTCTGACATTTAAAATCTTAATTATTGATGGATCTGAAAATTTATTATTCAGTAAATGTTTATTACAAAATACTATTAAATATTTAATTTTTTCGTGCCAAAAATAGGTATAAATAAATTTTAATTTCATTCACTTATACAATGTTCTCAAAAATGGTAGACGGAAAAAAGATATTGCTCCTGGAACTATATAAAGTATAGCGACTCATAGATCGTTACCTAACAATACGTATACTTATGGGGCTCACAATACTGATACTGTATTGCTGCTGTAACCATCTATCGTATAGCTGTGGGACCTATGCGACTTTTTGTAGTCGTCAGCTCAAATGACTGTGTCTAACATTTATTTTCGCGCCAAGTGTCATCAGTTAAATTGTTGCTAGACGTTTATTTAAAAAAAAAATATTTTTGTCTTATTAAAATCATATATTTATTAATGATGAACATTATGAAGTATGAGATATAATTTGCAATACGCAAAACTACAGAAAGGTCTCATAACTATACCGTATAGCTCTCAGCTATCTAATGTATTGTCGTCAAAACGTCATATATATATATATATATAGTAGATGGTTACAGTAGTAATCTAGTGTATAGGAAATACGTATTGTTACTGTAACTATACAATGTATTTTTGAGAGCTATATTTTTTTTTCCATGTAGTCTTTATCAATAAATCCATAAAACAAAAAAATCGTCAACACATATTGTATACATGATACTTTTTCCATTATTCTAACTCTTTAAAATTAATTAATTAATATACAGAATGCTTTGAGATATGATTGATCGATAAAAAAAAAATATGCAGCAAAAAATATAAAATTATATATTATAAAAATAATGTAAAATTAAATAATATATATGTTACATAATTTGAGGTAAATATGTAGTTATATGAGTGAATATATGAGTTAACCATGATCGTAGCGGTTAAATAGATAGTATAACTATTATATATAAATATATATTATGAACGTACACGTTTACCTGAATGGTTGTCCGTGAATACGCATTTTTATTATGATTTTTTCAGGAGCCTGTATAGGCCCAAATTAATAATTGCATTAGAACTTGATAAAGTTCTGTAATAGATTAAAGATAAATAAAAGTTATTCTCAGAGCGGCATCGTCATGTACAAAAATGTTTTAACACGGACAATTGTTTGACGGTTGCGCTACACTGTTATTTGTCTGATTATTGTATAATGAATCATAAATAAATAAATATATAAATATATATATACATATATTAATCAATGTATGTATATATACATATATTATATATAAAAATTGATTTTTTTTTATTTTAAAAATGTATTTAGAATTCCTATCATGTAAAATGTAAATTTTCAGAGAAAAAAAAAATTATATGAAATACCAACGTCCGAATGATGGTATAAAAAATAAAATAAACCAAAAATTAAATTAGATTCTGGTAAGTGGAATGTTTATAATAGAAATCATTAAAACAAGTTTCAAGCAAATAAAAACTTTATTGAATTTTATGAGATAGGTCAGCATAGTAGACAGCTAGTGGACGAGCTTCAAAATACGATGGTCGAGAGTTCAAGACACGTCGTCACAAAAATTTTGAATGAATTTTTCAGATAGTAAGTACTGAGTATGGAACAATACCGTCATTATAAGCTAATTCAAATTTCAAGTATTTTTCCTGTAGTCTTGAATTAAAACTCAGACCTTTCGCTACAATTTTTACTGATATTCTGTCCACTTTTGACGCAAGACATGCGTTAGTATCTGCAAGATTAGCCAAACAAATTTACTGGGAAATATTTTACACATGAATAAGTTTCAAATTAATTTTATTAAATAAATAAATGATAACATTAAAGAAATACAAGTTATATAGAAATATGTCAAATCAATTGACTTATTAACTTTTAAAATCTATTATTTCATATATTTCAAACTTATTATCATTAATTTTTGTACCAGACAAGAGATAATCAAACTTTTTTTTACTCATAATGGTAATTCAGGGAAGTAATATAATTAAAATTAATTAAAACGAATTTAAATAATCGTCTAAGGAATTATATTAATCACTTAGATTTTATATGTTCATATTATATTAAACGTGACAACTACATTTATACTTTCATTAGTCAAGATGCTAAGGAGACAATTTTTTTTTTTTCCAGCAAAATATTACAACTTGAATCTTTAGCATCAATGGGTAGATTTCTTCCTCTAAAAATTCTGCTACGATTTAGGCCCTATTTAAATCATAGCAGCAATTAATAGTTACTTAATCTTTTTCCCCCAGTATTTATCTCTTCCACGAAAGTATTCATTTTTAAATCTTTTAAAGTTATAATTAAATACAGTGAAAATAATTGGCTTGCAAAACAGTCAGTGAAAGATTTTATAATATAATAATAATGATTAACATAAATTTGTTCAATCATACAGTCGATTACTCGTCATAAGCCTGGTCTAGGTGACGTAAGGGAAATTTTTCTTATAATTTCAGTCTTCCCACTACCGTGCGTTTAATTTTATTTATTATGAAGACTAAATTATATTTTACTGAATACTGATTCAATTTTTCTCTTCGAAATATATAATAAATTTTAATGATTTATAATTTAGAAAATTTTAACGAAAGCTTATAATCGGCTGTCTGGTACAAAATTCAAAAAGTGGTTAAGTGGGGGCAGATTTTTTATTCAAAAACTTCTGATTGACGCGAAGAGGCTTATAACGGGTAGTCGATATATTTTTGAATTAATTAATACACAATTGCATTATTTTTACTTAAAAGTTGTAATTAAATCTTATAAAATAATAAAATTTTTGATTGATTCTTGATAAATTTCTATCAGAATGATTCGAAATTTTTAAATTAAGATCAACTTGATATTACTATTTATGACTGTAATATTCCAATCTTGTCTACAGTACTTTCTAGCAATTACTAACAACTATAATTACGATTTTAGAACTAGACAAGATAAATAAGGGTATGAAATACTTATATTAACGTACGGAGTTGTCTTAATCTACGATATAATTAATTTGATTTATCATTATTATTATTAATTAATGCTATTGATATGTATGTATTGCATACAGCAATATGATATGTTTATTATTTTTTATTATTTTAGGCTAATAGTCATATATATATTAACTTTTTTTTTCTAGCCAGTTAATTCACAATTTATTTAACAAATAAATTTTTCTCAAGCTTTTTATATGGATATCAAATATAATTTCTGTCATATGAGTCACATACGACCTGAAATGATATGTTTAGTACCGTAAAGTATTTAAAAGATTATTTAATTAGTGGAAGAATTAAATGAAGAAACTTTTATTATTAAATAGTACCATCTGGCCATAGACCAAATGGAATAGTAGATTTTTTTAATTATTATAAAAATCATCTTTTAAAATTAACCCAAAAATTGTAAGAATTATTATTTGGGCATAATTTCGATAATAATTAGAAATTTTATATAGCAAAGTTTTATGAAAATTTCGTTATAAGACCCGGGTATATTGCAATAGACGTAATTCAATAAGAAATCTACTTAAAAAAAAACATGTATATTTAAATTTTTGTCAAATACATGGTAAAATTTGATTTTAAAAAATACATTTTTTAGTTCATTCCTTTGTGCTTTCAAGGCTGACCTCGCAATATCAACCGTCAACAAAAAAATAATATATATTTAGATGTAACTTTTACTGAGTCCATGGCAAAAATTAATAATTGATTTCATAGATAAATATATCTTCGGTTTTGTAATCTGATTTTCCATAAATTAATTCTGAAAAGGGTTTAAAATAATAAAATTTTTGAAAAAGTGCATACGGTGCACTGACAGGTACAATTATACTTATATAGTTGACATTTAATTTAAAAGTCAAATGTCTTTGGTTAAAAAATATATAACTACAATAAGCGTACACACTTGAGATAATATATTAGTCAATTGTATTGTGCAGCTGATATGTCCACGCAAGTTTTTATATTAATTGAAAAATAAATAGTTTTTTTGCTTCATTACACAAATTTCTTTTTTTTTTTTTTTGTTCAGTTTGCAATCTCTGTACCCAGACAAAGAGGTAAGAAAAGTCATAATGTGACTGAGTGCATTCAAAAGTTCACTGCATGATTTATAAATAATGAAAAAACTTCAAACTTGTTGAGTTCTTTTTTTAATTTGTTTTTGTTAGAAAATTTTTCCTAATCTCTGAAGAATTGATGATAAAAAATTGACAAAAAAAAAAAATGCAGTTATTTTACTCCATGTGTTGGTAAAGATTGAGATTTTTCGGAAGTGCAATCAGTTAATGTTTACCCTGATAGCGAGATTGTCTGATCAGAAAGTTGATATCAAGTTGACGCCAACTTTGTCGCTAACTTTCCGTCAGGTTGACTATCAGAAGCTGTTCCATTTAATCTTTCATTATAATGATTATATTATGTCTTTATTTATACATGTATAGTTAGGAAGAAATTTAATTAAACGGAAGAAGTTACTGACAAAAAAAAAAGTCATTATAATAAAGTAAAAAAAATAAATTGCATCACTTAACTTAATTGTAATGAATATATGATATATTTTATAATAGAGTGTGCTACCGATAATAATCTCAGTAGGCCATCCATATTTATATTGTTATTATAATTATCATGATGTAATGATAATCATTCCGACTCCAAGATAGATATGAATTTTAAATGTTTCATTTTCCCACTCTCCCTCTCCCCGTAAATAAACTGTAATATTAATGAATTACATTATACGCAAAGCTAGTGTAGATAAGCTCGAATAGGAAAGTTGTAAAGATTGTATAGCAAGATATTATTTATAAAGAGTAGTATGAGTTATAGTAATGAATTCCCCAGTTTAAGATAACCGTAGATTCAAAATGTATATGTTCAAAAAATTTTTTTTTTAAATTACGACAAAAAGTTTTTTGTGATAGATAAAAATAAAAAAAAATAAACACGAGTCCTTTTTTTATGTTCCTATAAAATTAAATTGCATGGCAAAAAAATTCAATATTTATTTTTATACTTGAACTTTTTTTTTTTTTTTTTTTTTTTTTTTTTTTTTTTAATTATAATATACGATCGATTATTTTTAACATCTCGCAATATTCAAAGATATGTATATTAATATTTTTTAACCGCGCAAAATATAGCAGTGACGATATTATTTCATTAAGAAACTGCTTTTTTAAATTTTCTTTAGTCTTAATCACTCTAGTCAAGGAAGCCTGTGTTTACAAGCTTTTCAAGGAAGAATTTAACGTCACCAAGTTCGGAATCTTTAATTCCCAGGGATTTTAACATTCCCAAATCACCATTTTCAACTGCCATAAATACGGAACGCAAATGCTCAAGATCTGAGCGCATTAAATGTAATGCAGCTCCAAAATCTTCAATCGTTTGAGATTCTGAAATCATAAAAATTTTTTTATATCTGTAATAAAAAGGCCTTTTTATTATCTCTTTTACTTTTATGAATAACACTTTGCATAAATAAATAATAAAATAAAATAAACTTCACAAAGTCGTAAAAAAACAAGATTATAATATAAAAAGTTATCAAATTTTTAACAATCATATTTATGTGATTTTTTGAGTAATAGTTGAAATAATATTTTGAAAAAATTAAAAAATTAAAAGCAAATATACCCATGTAAAAAAAACAAAGTTCGATCAGTAGACTTTTAAAATTTTCGATATTTGAAAGATTTTTCGAGAATTTTCTTGGGTACAAAAGTTTTAAAAAAGTTGAAATTTATCTAAAATTAAAACTTACCAGAGAGTGCAATTGCCACCATGTTAACGCCACCCAAGGGTGCTAATGCATCTCTCGCTTTACTACCAAATAACTTTTCGAGGTAATTTGGACCATGACTAGCTAAAAGAGATTGCAAAAAACTAGCAGTTTCTTCAACGGGTGGTCTTCTCGCTATAAAATAAAATTAAAATAAATATTTACTTAAAATTTACATGAGTAATTATCAAAAATAATTAAAGCTTAGACTCACCAGCTGTACAAAGCCGAGGATCCTCGTCATATCCGTCTTGACAATCTGGTGCTCCATCGCATAAATACTGTATAGAAATACATGTTGCTTCTCCTGGGCATTTAAATGGCTCGTAAGGGTGGCAAGCATCCCCTAGTATAATTAAATAAAATATATTATAATTATTCCTTTAACTCAATTCATGCCAAAGACAAAAACTTTAAATAAATAATAATTTATCAACTAAATTTTTTTAAAAATTCGAAAAACGGTTGACCCTGCAGGAAAACCCCAAAAGTTCCCGCTGTTTTCGATCTCAGGGAGCTGAGTCTAGATTATCTGTATAATTTATATAGAATTTCGTAGAATTATTTTATTTTTTAAAATATTCTTCGGTCCTTTTTTTTGTTCATATACAGAAGAGTCTTTAAAACTAATGAGTAAAATTTAATAAAAGGATATTTAATGGAAACTGAGCGAACCCATAAATTATCGAGAAAGACCTTGTTGAGACATTAATTTTAACTGCCGGCAAAATTGATGACCTTGAGAATTTACGTCGTTAGACTCGGTCGGATCGACAGTACCTGACCTAATTTTATAAAGCTCTTTTAAATTTAAAATAATATTAAGGATACTTAAACTCTTTTAACTCAAAGTAATGAATTATTTATAAATAAATTTAATTTAATTTATAAAAGTTTTTATATCAAGCCGATGTAACCCGACTGTTATATATATTTTCCTTAAAGCAGCAACTGTTGCTCGACAGTTATATCATTATCACGGTGTATCGATCGAAGAAGAGCATATATAATAACTAGCATGCAGGAAAGGCACTCCCACTTAATTCAACAAAAAAAAGTTCAAGTATACAATGTCACATGATATATTTTTATCAATCGATTAATTTTTAACTAAGCGGTAATGACTCATTATTTTCTTAAATTTCATTCCATACGAAAGGCTTAAATCCGTAAATTTTGGATTTTTTATTCGTTTAAAGATTTAATAATTTATTTTTTCTAAAATTTCAATTTGTCTTTGAGAAAAATTATTTTAAATGTCCATTGATTGAGGAAACATTACAAAGACCGTTTGATTTATACATATGAGTATCAGATAAGGGATGAGCTTTTTCTACTTAAGTAAAAATTAAAAATGATTTAAGACTTACCTGAACGTTTAGAATGAACATGTCCATAAAATCGGCTGAGATCAATAGTTACAGCTGGTCGGAAGTAAGTACAGACAATGAAAGCGAGGCTGATGATCAGATTAGTGGACAATGTTCGAATCATTATTAAAAATTTAATAATCTTTTTTGCCAATGATTAGTAATCCAGAAGATTATTTATTTGGTTATGAAAATTTGAAATTTTTTATTTAATAATCAGTGTGTCTATTAAACGTTCGAGAAACGTATTTGACAATTTAACGATAGGTGACGAATAAAATGTTAGAAAATATTCCGACAACTGCCGCGAGCTCGTGCGCGGTTACTGATGTCAATCGTGCAATGCCGCTTTGAGCTTTTTCCATATTCTTGGAACAGGCGCCAAGTCATGAAACTGATAGCCAGATATGTGATAGCGAAGAGAGAGGGCGACCAATGAAAAACGCTAGTAGTGGAGCTTGACGTATCCTATAACCGGACGCCTTCAGAGCTTACCCCTTTGTCGCTTCTGTTCGCTGTTTTATTTTATTTCGATTTATTTTTTTCATTGTCTAAAAGCACTGACATATCAAATCAACCCACGTAAAGCATAAAAATAGAATAGTGCAACATATTAAAGCATCCCATTACTTTACTTTACTCATTATCTTAATGGCTAAATGTACAATTGACATTTTAGGTTTTCAGAAAAATCGATATTTCATGAGTGTGGATTTTGTTTCAATTATTTATTTCACATGCAGAAAACTCTATGGTAAAAATTACCCTAATAGTAAATAGTATAGGGGCGAGGGGGGCAAAAAGGGGTAGGGTAGGCAAAACGGGGTACCCCCAAAATTTGGTGAAAAACAAAATTATTTTTTTTCGTCTAATTACTGTATATCCGATGTATTTGCGCATTTTAAGCCCTACGCATGACACCTGGGGCAAAATGGACCAGCCGAAAAATGGAAAAAATGATTCTTTCAAATTTTTACCGTCAAATTAAAGAAAATTTAATATATTTCCGCATTTTTAGCCCTACCCATAAAACCTGGGGCAAAATGGACCAGCCCAAAGTTCTGAAAAATGATTCTTTCATATTTTTATCGTCAAATTAAAAAAAAATTAATATGTTAATTCATTTTTCGACTGATTTTCTATAGTTGGGGCAAGTTGGGCCACTAAAAATATTCGGAAATAATATTTTATTTTTTAATTGATAACAATTCAATTAAAAAAAAAAAAAAAAAAAAATTATCATTTTTTGGAGGGGGGCCTCTCTGCCCCACAAAAAAATTTTTTTCTGCCTTCGTATCCACCAATGTTGTAAAATGTAATTTTTCTTTATGTATTTTACATAAAAAAAAATTTAATTTAATGAAATTTGATCAATTTTCAGAATTTTTTTTTTCAACTTTTTTTAAGGGTACCCCATTTTTCCCGCCAAAAATAAAAATTTTATTTTATAACGGCAGCTAAAAATTTTATCTATTTACCTAGAATGTCATTAAAAACAAAAAGATTCAGTGTATTTTAGTCATCGAAAACTTAGTATTTCCATAGGTACCCCCTTTTGCCCCTCCCCTACTCCCTAAGAGTAAAAATTTTTAATTGATTAAAATAAGAAATATACTTTTCCATGGCCGGATGGCACTTTTTTAAAATTAAGGCAATATATGGTAGTAATAATTGGTACTACATTTATTTTCAATTATAAAATGTTTATTTATATAGGTTTAACTAAATATGTTGACATAACTATCAACAAATTTCAACAATAACGAAAATATACAATAAATTAAAGTATATATACACTTATATCGAAAATAATTTAATTATAAGAGGACATGTGGCAAGTTGAGATTAACAAAAAGTAATAATCCAAAATAATTAAGTCGCATTGTTATCCTAAAATTATGATCAAAATTGAAAAAAAAAGGATGGCTTATAAATTTTAATTATTTTCAACAATTTTACTTATCGGAGTTTTAATTACTTCATGTTATCACATTTTATGATATTTTAGGCTTCGTACACATCTTTTACTTCATTAACATTTGTTTAATTAAAAGAAACAACAATTAACTTCATTCAAAACCTTTGTATCAAGAATTTCCAACATTTGTTTAGCACAAGTGCCTCCATTTGCTTCTATGCTTTATTTTTCTAATTGACAAATTTTTTTTTTTTTTCTGTTACAACCCTAGTAGCAGCGATGTCATGCAAATTGCTTGAGCAAAGTATACTTGAAAAAAGACTTGAACGAGCATTCTCTGCAAAGCATTCAGCAAAACTTGTCAGAATCAATGCAACAGAATGTTGCCCTAAACTTGCTCAGGAACTTCTCCAGAAATAAAACAGATCAGATTTTTACTCTCCGTCATTTCTTTTTTCACAGAATGGTAAAAAGTATACAACATATATTACTCTTTAGTGCAGCAAAAAAAGATAGAGGAGAGCTCAAGAGTTTTTGCGATACTTTAGCGCAATAAATTTTCAATATTTGCGTAAAAAATCTGTTTCAAGTCTCTTGTACAAAAGTTGAGTCAATTTTTTACACCATAATTTCCAAAGTATTGTAATAATTTTTATACAAGCAATGCTCAATATTACTACTAGGGAAGTTCAATAAAATAATAGCAACAAATTCAAAAAAAAAAAAAAAATTTCTCTTTTCTTACTGTCCTCAACAATTAAAATGTTATACTAATTATTTAAATTTAATCATATCGTTATTTACATCTAATAATAGTAGTATCATTAATATTAATCATCTAATAAGTAATCCCTTGGTATTGTTACCAGCCTTTAACCTCACCCATTATTTTACCCCTTTTTTCCATTTCATTCTCTTTTTCCCATTCCTTCATTTCCCTCAGGTATTTATATATTTCCCTAATTAATTTTCCTTATTTTTCGTTATCAATCGGTTGTAATATTTACTAAATTTAAATTATTTACATTTATGATATTTATTAAAGTCTATACGTGTATATACAATATCAAGAAATAGTTATTGTATATTAAACACAACCTATATATTTATATATAAATTATATTTATGTATTTATATAATTATTGATCGAATCCATTTGATACGATATGCATAAGAAAAAAATTATCTTTAAATTTTAGATAATATTGTTGACATTGTCATTAATATTCATGTATAGTAACCTGAATACACAAATAATATTGCTCCATACTAATACATATATAATATACGGACACTTTTGTATCCTTGGAAGAATATATCGATCATACATTAATAGTACATTACGCAACGAGTGGACTAAGTCAGCCATTATTCGTCAAGCGCAATGTCTTTTTTACGAGTCGCAGGCGTATACGCATGGAATCTAAAGACATTGCGTTTTACAAATAATAGTTTAGTCCGTGTATTACACATTACACTTTATTCAACGCATGTCTGATTATCCTGATTTATAAAACCTGTAAATCCAAGTCACGGTGGCCATTTAGCGACACGGTTATAATTTGCGCCTATTAGATATTTCAAAAATTTACCGTGAAAATATTTTGTCAGAAGTATCAATTAATGTAATTTAAAATTGTTAAATATGTTAGTGTATACTCTCTAAATCTGAAACAGTGAAAACCACTGAAAAATAGTGTATATAGACTATTTCAAATTTAGAGAGGATGTCATTCTAAAACTATTTGGCGTTACGATTTTGTAATAGTAGAGTACATGTAAGAAAGGTATATTCAATAATAAGTGTAAGAGAGTGTCATTATGAGCACATTATGTCACGCTGGTAGAAAATCTAGAAACCTGCATTGCCTTGTCATTTATTACAGTAGACCGATAGGTAATTCGCAATTATGATAAAACAGGATAACCGTATACACGTTGAATAAAATATTATAATTAGATTGTCTATAAAAATAACACTTTTATGCAGAGCAACAAATATTATTATAATATCTAATGGTAATTTTATCTACTTCCTACACTACTTATATCTACGTTACATATATATATCAATAGGTTGCTTCTTCATAGAGTTATTATTAAATGAGAAACATTTAATATTCATATTCATTATATTGTCATCGTTTATACGTATTAAAACCTCCATGGAAACAGTATACGTGTGCACTTAGTGTCTGTCATCAAAGATAATTTATATATAAATTATCGTCATAATCGTCGTTGCATTTTTAGATAATAACTTTTAAAAAAGCTTACAAGCTTATGCTAATTAGTATCTACTTGATTGAAAAATAAAGAAAAAGTAACAATAATGTGCGTCTCGAGCAAGATAATTATCATGCAAAATATACTACGATAATTATTTACCTAATATTAAAATTTTTATTTTATTTTATTAGTTTTTTCTATGTCAAAGTTTATATAAAATATGTTTATTTGAATTGTTCTACATAAAAAGTCGAAAAGACGTTTATTAACTCCACTTATTTATCCGATTTTAAAATCGACAAATTCGTCCACAATTTATTATTAGGGCAGTGGCAAATCACTTTCTTCCGGCTTTGTTTAAAAAGTTATAACTAAATAATATACTTTTAGAGTTAGTTTTTTCGATTACTTGTTTGCTTTGTCTAGAGAAAAATTGGCTATCACGAGCCTCAGTGCTACCTTGCATTTGATAAGCAATAAGTTATAGAATTGACCTTCAAAATTTATCATTAATTTTTTTCATCAGTTGCGTGCATTATTAATTTGTTAAACAACTGTGTAATATTTTTTCTGTAATTAGTTTTTAAGTGCAAATTAATGACAAATATTCTCGTTCAGTCTTCTATCAATGACTTTAATTTAAAACTGTGAATTTAAGTGAAATAACAATAACTTAAAAACTTTATACACGGAAAGAAATTAATGGTAATAATTACATATATTATAGAAATGATTTCCATATCGTATGGTAACAGGTTTTTTTCAAGTATTGATTATAGAAATGGCACCCATACTAATTATGGTAACTGTTCCTATCTATATAAGTTTCATTCCTATACGATATAGTAATGGTTACCGAGTAATTACTACTATAACGTTATTGGTTGATATTTTATAAATGTACTAGGAACGGTTACCATAATTTTCTCTCCGTGTAGTTTTTAATGAATTCAAATTTTACGTTGTTTGTACGAATCATCCAAGAGTTTTTTTTTCTTTTTATTAGTCATATTGCACATCCCAAGAAGAAAATGGAAGTGTACTCAACAATATTCGAAAATAATAAAAATAAATTGTTTCAACAAATTTAAAAAAAATAAATTGAATTTAGAAATTCACTGAAATTTTATCTGTTATTCCGAGCTTCTCATCGATACTCAGTTATATAACAAAAAAAATTAGATATAGGAAATAATATTGTAAATTTCATTTAGGCCAATGAAAACATTTACTTTTTATATGAAAAAATTAAACAACCGAAAACATAAAAGCAGAATCTAAAAATTACGATTCTAAAAGTCTGTGTCAGTAAAAGTAATATTTAGAAATTTACAACAGTAAAAACATGTAACAGCCCCTATTGTGCATGTAAGTATTTTTTATCTGCATTTTTTAAAAATTATCAACCAATAAATAATTTTATCTCGTTAATTTAAAATTTATATAACAATTTAATAGTCACACTTAAGCAGCCACGAAGTGCCTGCGGTTTTCTGGTAGTAGTGATTATAATAATCATAATTCCTAACATAAGTAACAATTAAGTAATACATTATCGTATTTATGCTTACTCTATGTAAACAAGTATATTATAATCTAGACAATTTATGAATGTATCTAAATATAATTTTTTATTTTTTTATGTATAATCTATTTTTCAAATGAGTATTTAAAAAAAAATTATTTTACACTTTTTTTTATAATATAGCTTTGGCATTCGATGTCATAATATATAGTCATATATATTTCGTCGTCGATAAATGTTTCATGGTATCAATAGTATGCAGTTTTGATATAACGTCCCAAGAGTATACCCATCTAACAATTTTCATGGCAAGTTGCTGGTCAATGTACTGATCACGATAATCTTTTAACAGATACTACATGGACTTGCTCAAGATGTCGTACACAAGACAATCTTATAGTAGTCTTGTACTATTTCTATAAAAGTATCTTGCAGAAGACCTTTAGGTGTCTACGTCTTTATATCTATCAATCTGTCACAAGATCTCAATGCAAGATTCTGAAAGAAGATTGTTGCAGGACTTGCGTATGTTATTGTACAAAAAAATATTGAAGATGTCTTGCTCAAGATTTTTTAGTAAAGTTACTTGCGCGTACCTTGAGCCTTGCAAGAGAAATTACATGCAGATACTAATACATATCTTGCGCCAAATCTGCGCAAGAAGTTTCATATTTCAGTATCTACCTCACTTCTATCTCTGTCACCCCAGGATCCTGTGTCAGATGTGGATAGTGGGGATAAAGTGACAGAGGCAGAAGTGGGATGTAGTGAAATATGTGACTTTTTAAACAGATTTTGCGTCCGAACGAATTTTTACTGTACCAGTGTCTGCGACAAGATCCATAGTTATATTAGAAAAATAATTTTTCAGATTTTGAATTTCCCGAACGGGTGCACGGGCAGCTTTGACATGGACACTACAAGTTTCGGCGTCAGAACAGTTGATGTATAAAAAAAAATATGGAGTTGATGAGAAACTTAATTGACTTTTAAATAATTTACGAACTACAGCTCGTAGGAACCTAAAAATAGGCTCATTCTATTCATTACTTTTTTTTCTTTAAATTTTATTCAGGTTTCATTTATCTATGTGCTGTAGTTTGTAAAATATTCGCATAAAACTGGAGTTTTGACCATTTTGTTATAAAAAAACATTTACTTTTAGCACATTTGGAATCACTCTCTGATAAAATTAGTCGGCTAGAAATTTTTACCAACAGGAAGCTTTATCTCGACTGGACTATAAAGACGTGGACAACTAGTGTACTGGTGACCAGGCTTGGGCAAGATTGCTATAAGATTGTTATATGGGTACTTTTTAATAAAAATTATAAAAACAAAGTATTTTTTTTTTTTAGTATTTGGCAATATTGTTAAGTATACAAACCTTCGTGCCATACATAAAGTTTTAGCTTTATAAAAATTACAATAGCTTGTAACAAATAAACTTTGTCGTTATAAAGATCAAAGTTTTTTTTTATCTATCATAAGTCAATGTATGGTACGAAGGTAGGCCTGGCTCAAGATGGCCGCAATCGGATTCCTTTTTTCCCGCTGCCAAAAGTAAACCACGTTCCGACTTTACGGCCCAATGAATTTGATGTATTAGATTGGAATGCAGGCATCTCGTATGTTTCCCTCTTATATGTTTTATCTAATAAAGAATAATAAATATATTATCAATTAAATCGTCAAAAAAAAAAAATGTTATTTGTATTTATAAATCCAACATACTGCGAGGTTTCAATGGTGGTCTGCGGTGTTGCTGCCTCGTTGCAGCTAATCGAGCAAGTTGTCTTGCAGCGGCAGGAAACTCCAATCCATCATTACGGTCTTTTTCAACGAGCCTTCGTTCTTCCGCCATCGCAGCAAGCCACTTGCGTTTATCTTCAGCTGTTCTGCAGCAAAAGAGGAGCCATTTATCCCGCACACAACTATACACTTTGAGACAATGTCTTACAGTGACACCAAGTTGATGGTCTGTAATAAAAATTTATTTAAAATAAAAAGCTGAAGAATTAGAGGCTCTTGTAAGAACAAACCTTTGCCATCGGGAACATCAATCACCTCACTGGTATCTAAATAAATCCGACCTTTATATACATACGTATCACGTTTAAGAATGTCTTTTTTACAGTAGACAAGTTGATGATCAAATAAAAAGAGAGTGATGTTATTAGTCCACATTCCAGTGGTTACTCTCATAGCATCACCTTGAAAAATAAGCTGAGATGACACTTCTATGAGATCCTCACCCTAAAAAAGGTAAACTTGTTATTGATCAATCGTAATATTTTCATAGCACACTTATTTACCTCCCATCCCTCAACTCTCAGTTGCCAAGCTGCGAGCTTCTCTAAGCTTTCCATCCGTCTTTTCCGTTCATTTATGAGAACTGCAACGGTACGCATTGCATCCAACGCTTCCCGTATTTTATGATAATCCGGATGATCGACTTTGGTATACTTAAGCAACTCAGCAAGCTGTAGTGGATACTTGCAAATTCTTTGAACAGGCGTGAGAAGATAACCATCAAGAGGAATTTCGATGAGGCCGCGCATCAATCTACAGGCTTCGAAAAATTTGCTGTATCGATTGTGACGATAGAGTTCTTGAAGCGTTACGATTGCCATTGGATGACTGTTGCAATATTCCGAGTACATTCGAAACCCGTTACGCTAAATATGATAATATAATTTTTAATAATAGTATTTTATAAATAGATGTTTATTTTATTAAAAATTCAACATACATGAATAAGAAAACATTCGGCAACGCAGCTTTTGTGTGCTGCATTCCAATCTATACGTGCCTCGAGATCTTTAAGAAATTCTGTTTGAAATTCTAGAAGATCTTCGATATTTATAAAAATAGTTTCTATTTGATCCTCAGTAAACATATCAATACGCCGGCGACATTCAGCGACGTAACCTTCCGTAACATCACGTAACACTTTTACGAAATCACGTTCAGTTTGTACAAGTTCGCGTACTACGCTACTTCGTACTTGTTCATTTGAGAGTAGGGATATACTAGTCCTTCGTCTAGATTGAGAGCTTGATGATGCACCAGAAGCCATCGCTGCCAGACAATCTTCTACGGTCTCTTCTTGACTTACTCGTAACTATTTTAATAATTTATGTTCATTTTTAAATTTGATATTATGATTAATTATTATAGTGAACGTACCCTGACAAATGCCGCAGGAAACCAGCCATGTTCTCCTCTACAACAACCCCACCACCAATCTTTGTCTAATGTATCAAGAACATCAATTAGTTCTCCAGCTCTGAATGCAAGCTCTTCAGGTTCAATCGCTACATGATCCCATACAGCTTCAGCAAGTATTGCAATTTCTTCATCCATCGGGTGTTCAAATGATTTTTTTACCTCTGAGAATGAAGCAATCGACGACTCTGAGTCAGACATCATATCATCATCGGATGTTCCAATAACGCCAGTACCACCGCTACCTCCTGATTTCAAATCCTGTTCATCTTCTGACAGGACGTTACCACCGGGAAATTTTACACCTGATATTTCAAATAGTATATTGATATTTCTGTACGGTATCAATTAAATAATTCTGTTAAAAAAGACTCAATTGAACATCAAAGCGAAGGTTGAAGATTCAAAATCATTACATGATTTTGAATTATATTATTTATTTAAATTATGAGATTATAAAAAGCGTCAAAGTAGAATTTCGGAATTTACTTTTTATTTCGAAATAAATATTTATTAAATATTTTCAAATCCTTCTATCAGTGTATTATAGATTATAGATAAGAGAAATAACTACATCGATGAGTCGAGGGTATATATTATTAAAATATAATACTATAAAGTTAAGTTAGGGATCAACTCAGTGTTTAATTACGCGTGCATCATTACAACTCATTATCTTCCATAAAAGCGTGCAAATAATATAGCAGGATATACTTTAAAGCAAAAAAATACTCGTCTCATCGATCGTTTTATATTATATATAATAAAAATATGTATGTATATATATATATATGTAATTTCACCTTGAGTTTTGGTGCGCATCAATGGAGATAATTGATTTATCCCGAGTGGTTGACTCAATGATCGTCTTAAATTTGTCCGAGAGTTTCTCCCTCTTGCGTTACTGCGATTAAATTTATTGTTAATAACAATGTTTTTTAATAATTATTTAAATAATATTTATTAAAAAATACCAGTACAAAGGGTTTAGTGAAAAGAGCACTGTAACTTCGATGATTCATCAAGGGGTTTTAAAAAATAAAGGTGATAATCAACTGGGGATGTATAGTTCATTTGAAGGATTTCATAAGCGTGTTAATAAATTACTTAAGCTTGATCAATTACATTACATTCAGCAGCAATATTACGGTTAGGCGTTAAATACGACAAATAATACGGTGATGTTATGACAGATTCAGATAGAATGATAATACCAGGGATTAATTATTAGTATTGGTAGTAGTATTAGTTATTAGTAGTATTATTAGTATAGTTTGGTGCCCGTTTTTTTTACCTACCACTATTGTCCTTCGATTTACTGGAAAGTGTCGAACAAATAACTTTTAATTTAAACCGAGGTTAAATTTTTAATAGTTAAATATATAGGGAGATTGGCAGTGAATTTTATGTATAATGATTTGATTTTATAAGATTATTATTTCATTAATTGTATGTTAGATACTAAAACTTATTATTGCATGATTTAAAAAGCATCAACATTTAACATTTAATTAGGAATGTAAAAAAAAATCTGTGTGAATATTAGGGTATGTCACAAAATAAAATCTTTTTTCTTTCTTTTAGGTCTCAAAAGTTACTTGAGACCAAAAAAAAAAATCAGTTCAATATTCTGAAAATTGCTGACGTTGGACAAATTCATTTTTCCATTTCAATTCGTTAAAAGTAAATGATAAAAAATTTTTCATTGATTTGATGGAGAAGAAGCAAAAAGGAATGGGATAGAAAGATATGTTTTTGATCTCGAAGTAACTTTTGAGACTATGAGACCTAAAAAACGTATTTTTATATTATGACACACCCTAGTGAATATACTCATACTATAACAATGCAACCAATTATCGCAATAAGCTGCTTTTATTTCTTAGATACAATTTAGCTGCATTATAGTGTACTTTTTTTTTAAGCTTACAGATACTTAATTAGTTTTTTTTTAAATTCTGTAACAAACATCAGTGACCGGAATATGAATTTAACACGATGTTTTTTTTTTCTTTTTTTTTTATTAACTGGTAAATAAATGAAATTTAAATTAAGCCTGATAAAATTAAAAGCCACGTTAAATTGATGATGATGAAAAGAGGATAAGTGAAACAACTGGGTAAGTTAATTGAATTGTGTACCTTCTTAGTGTAACGATGTCATGAGAGGAGTGTCTCGGACTCAATCTTGGAGGTCGTGACTTAATGGGCGACGGTGTTGACAACATTCTTCTATAATATAGTTGACCACCGTAGGATCTGTTATCCCATTGAAATAGCCTTTGTCCACCAAGATCACTGTTCGTTCTTCTTACGTTGTATTGCCGCGATGAACGATTTTGTTGAATATCCGTCTGCGATAATAATTTGCATAATTTATAATATTTTATATGATCTAAAGTATCTGTTGGGAATACCATTTAAATTTTGTTAAGGAAAAAGAACACAGCAGTAATGAAATTAAACTTATGAACTGAATATAAACTAAAATGAAATGTGTTATGTTTCCTGTTTTAAAGTTTGAGGATGCGGTCGCGATAGACACAAACAAAACTGATACAACGACGCATGTCTGATAAATAACTTATAAGCTAAATTTATTTATCTTAAATTAAAAATTTAGAGAATTAAAATTTATTAAAAATAATAAAAGTTACCTTGAACTTATCGATAAGTATTTGGTTAATGAGCTCAGACTGTGGCCGAGATTTTTCATTAACTCGGCGACGGAGAGCTGGAGGACTATCGGTTTCATCTGGTGCATCAGTGTCGTGTGATTCAGAACTATCACCAGCACCATGATTTCCGGCACTGCTGCCTTCAGTGGACGGTCCTCCAGTTATCTATACAATAACAGTAATAATATTTTTAATATTCTGTGAGCATCAAAAGCTTAAAAGCTGGCAGCATATTAAATTTTTTAATATTTTTACCTCAATTTGAATCCCACTGTCACCACTATTGCATTTAGCATTGCGAGCGGCTTTATTGCTTTTTTTTCTCTCTTTACTTGTTCGCCAGACGAGTGGCCCAAATCTATATTATTCATATATTTATTAAGGTCTTGTTCTAGTCTTTTTAATATAATTAAAATACGCAACTTGATAATTAATAAATAAAATTTATTACCAACCGAAATTTTTGATCGGAATAATCTTCTTTATGTTGTTCGATTGTTGGAATAGATTCTCTGTGGTCTTCTACATTGATGCATGTTATTGAAGATGGATCTCTATCATTTTCAGATGGCAAAAGAAGATTAGGATGCCCATCAACTTCAGTACTTCCATCTTTACTTCCACGTTTATTAAATCTCAATGAAAAACTTTTTCGAAATTTTTGAATTACACTTTCGTGCTGATTCTGCGATAAACCATCTTTAGAAGCATATGATTGAGCTTCATTGTGCGTGCTACTATTGCTAGATTCTTTCTGAAGTCGTGGGTGTTGTATGAGTGGAATTGAAGCTTCTACTAACGGATGCTCTGTATTTAAATCTCGTCTTCGAGGTGCGTCGTCATTGACGTACTGATTTACATTACTTGGCCATAATTGACTACATACATAATAACAATAAAAAAAATTTTAGAGACTTCAGGGGAATAATAAACGATTTAGAAATTTTTACCTTTCGTCTCGGTCAAGAAGTGCCGGAGTACTGGAAGCTTTAATACGTCTTTGATTACGACTTATCCCGAGAGTTTTACGTCTTCTTTCTGTGGATGTCTCTCGAGAAATCGAATGATGACCGTGAGATGGCTGAAGAAACACATAAATACATTAGTTATATTCACTAGAGATACTTTATTCTTACAATTGATTCTCTATAATAAATATTATAGATAATATTACAGTTTCTACCCGTTAAATCGTATTGGTCTCAACTCGATAAAGTTTTGAAAATAGATATTTTGTATTAAATATTTATTTCTGTTTTTTGAACGGTTAAGATTTTACAAAATTTGAAGCGATTTTTCAAAACTGAAGCTAAGGGCTGTAATGACACATTGTTGCGGACAAGAGATAAAATAACGCAAAAACACATATGGAGCACTATAATTATTATATAGTTTTCGTTGAAGGCAACAAAGAATCAAACTTACTGAACCAGGAGCTGTATGAGGGAAAGACAAGTCATCAGGTTTTAACCGAGGACTTGGCGTTGATCGTTTTGAGCCGTCGGTACGGTGTTTAGCTGAAGACAGCTCATCTCTATAAATACAGAAATAATAAAATGTGTAAATAAAAATTCATTAGGACGAAATGGGAATGATTTGATTATTCATTCATTTTTTCGAGGTTTCGAAGCCGATCCTAAGGATCCTCAATTAAAATCCCGATATAATTTTTTTTGACCCAGCAGATTGAACTCTACGACTCAGCCAATTTTAAAACCGATCCATCAGTTTCAGAATTTTTTAGACCCATTTAAGTTGCCGGACTAGTGATTTCATTCGATTTTTCGAGGTTTTGAGGCCTCGTATGTATTTCAAAAATTTCTATGTTATTGGTAATTTTTACCGTAATTCGATACTGTTCTTCTGCTACTATTACTGTTGTAATTTTTATATATAAAATACCGTAAAATTTTCTGAGTGTATATTTATTTTATTATCCTTCCAGTGGCATTTTTCACGGAATATCTTCCGAGTATTTTTATGTCAGACATAACTTTTATTTTTTAATAAAAATTTTTGATAACTTGCCAATTGACAAATTCAATTTATTTAATGTAAAATATAAATGAGATTCAATGTTTAAAGATTACTGATTCGAGAAAAATAAATTTCGAGAGACATTAAATTTAATTGACCTACGTCATATTTTGTTCAGAAAGATTTCTCAAACTCATACTTCGAGCAGTAGTGATATTTAATGATGTGTTAAACGCCTCTTTCTATACAACGTTACTCTAGTAATGTCAAGAATGACTGAGTACATCTTTAACCTCACTGTCAACTGTATTCACAGCTATAGAAATTGAAAAAATTTTTCGAGTGAAATCGTTACGAGCCCGATAACTAAGACGGTAAATAGATTCCATTCAGTTTTGTTTCGAGTGTTGAAAAAATATCTTTTCTTGGTGGTTTGAATGTTAAACTAAATCTTTTTAATACAAAGATACAAAAAAAAATAAACAAGCCAATTTCTTTTTTAACCTTTCATGGATTAATGGCATTATTTTTTCAATTGATTTGTATTCTATGCTAATAGTTGTCCTAAAAGCCTCATGACTTAATTCCCACATTCCTCCTCTTAAACTGGAGGTGTAGATGTAAAACAGAAAGTTTTAGATAATAAAAACATCAATAAAATATATATTCGCAATGAGAACAAAAACTTTTTCAATTCCATTTAATCCAGATTTTTTTTTACTGTTAATTCTCAAATTTAATAGAAAACCGAGAAGTTTATAACATTCTTCAAACAGTTCAATATAAATATATAGATATACGGACGGAATAGATATAATCAATTGTTTAGTGGCACGAAAACCACTCTACCTTTTATATATAAACACACGAGGTCATAAAATTTATTCTACAGGACATTTCGAGTTTGGTATAAGGATATTTTATCAAGTGTCGATTTATCTTTTTATTCAAAGACGTATATACATATGTATAAACAATCTAATCCTATAGGATAAATCGACTGGAGGTCGAACAAGTACTTCGTTTGGTAGTTCGTACACGTCACGAAATTATATCGATCCAAGGAATAATAATAGACATGCACTTGACTACATGCATTACGATCAGGCTGTCACAGTTCAATAATAAAATATCACAAGATAAATAGAAATTTTCCTATTAACTTAGTTTTCAACTTATCATCATAACAAAATCAAATATTTTCACCAAAAAGAATAATTGATATACAATTTTAACTTTTTGCAAAGTGACCATGGTCAGAAAATTTAAAATTAAAAAAAAAGGAGTGATTGCTTTCAGTCCGATTTTTGGAGATCGAGTTTTATTCAGATATCGATGTTCTGAGATCCTCGGAAATATTCAGACTATTTCCAGAATGATAGGTCTGAAGTCTATTTCTTAGCCGTTGAAAATATGACAACCCTTCAGAATGTCTTACTTTATGTCAATGCTGCAGACATTATTGTGGTGTATCGATTTAAGCCATTTCTAATCTGCTCTTATTCGATTTACTTGTCAAGTTTACATCATAATCTGGCCCATATTTTTATGTATACCATTTCACCCAGATATATATTTTTTGCGTAAGGGGGTTGAACGATATAACTGAAAAAAATCTAAAATACGATCACTCATTATTTATAATCAGAAAGTAAAAACAAAGAGTAAGACATCAAATCGCTTTAGCTATCAGATTTTTATATAAATTTTCAGAGGATTATATAAATAATTTAACTCGAGCCTGAAAAATTGTCTGGGGAAAAATTGATAAATAAATATAAGAAATAATGTTTTTCTGTTGCAGAAAAACCCTCAGGACTTGTTCTATATTTTTTACGATAAACTTGTATTAAAGTATAGATCAATGACCTTGTCTAACTTGCTGGTTACGTGCCCGCTATCGATTTCGTGAACCAGAAAGCTCAAATGCTACATGAATTACGTAAGTCGGTATCCAAAGATACGTTGAATATTTTCTCTTTTACAAGCATCAATGTCCATAATTATATTGTTTTCCATAATTAGATATGCATTACTATAGCATCCTTTGCTTTGATCGATTTTCAGTTAAATTTGTTACATCAAAAAGGGTCAAATACATACTGCAGAAATTCACTTATCTATAACTATATTCAATAGACTTAGTGACCTCAAATTTCACGTAGTTACCTACGTATTTTAAGGTCACTAGGTTTTTTCTATAGATATGTTTATAATTAAACAACTCGTGTATAAAAATTTGCTAGTTTTTTTTATGTAAGAAACGGGAATATTTCCACTGTAAAAAATTGGGAGTAAATACAGATTTTATTTAAAACGAAATTTACTCCGCTCTAAATTTTTGTTTTAGTTAAACTTTTTGTCTATTGTAATATCAATAATCAGAAGCTTCTCTGATATTGACAGAAGTTCATTAGATTTTGAAATTTTATGCACTCTGTCATTTCTTATGAAAAACTGCATAAAAAGTAATGATTGGTAAAGGTGGGCTGCATAATGTACTAACGTTTTTTTTTATTGACTGTAACAGGAAATACCTGCCCAAAAGCATTGGTCTATTGCTCAAACAAAGGGCCATTTCCCTCTCTACACTAGTACGTAGTGTACAAAGGTTCAAGCAGACCGGCAAAACGTTTAGGACGAGACCACCAACTAGTTTTCAAGTACAGCAACTCTGGTGCGTGACTGCTTCTCTTTCCCTTTACTTTCATCTGCTATTCCGAGAATACAATACCACACAACCGGATGCCGGTTCCAATTTCATTGATAACTTGTGTTTTTATAATATTTTTTCCCTCCATTCCTGTTATACGTGAGTGAATAAAAAATTCATATTTGATGACAGTATTAATCACAACGCCTTATTGTAAGTATTCTTCGTGGTTTTTTTTTATTACTTGACCATTCTTTGTTGCATCTTCGGATTATTTTCTGTTAAATCAACACATTTCGCTGCAATACTTAAAAATTTTAAATTGATTTACTATTTACAGCCGGTATCAAATATTACGTCTTTTTAAATCTTGACTCTAATAAAAACATTGTTTACTGTCAAATCGGAAGATTTTCATCATTCGAGTAACATAATTAGAAGAGTAATATCAAAAAATTCGGTTAATACTACCCTTTAGACGTCAATTATTTAAAATGATTAAATAAACTTAAAATTATGTAATAACAAAAACTATTTTCTACCTGATATCATTACTATTGTTAATTGGCTGCATATTGTTAAAGTTATAACTAATAACTTAGAGGTCTTTCAACTCGATGTATAGCAGGTGGGCGCAGGTGGCTGTGCCAATTATGTTTAAAAGGTAAATTCCGTTGAGTCGTTTTTACAGTAAAAAAACTATTACTACCGTCACACATCGTCTCAACCACGTTAGTAAAATTTAATTCATACTAAACACATTCTATACCACATGTGAACTTTTATTTTTTCCCAACACGAGTGTAATCATTATAATAAAATATTAATAGAATTTATCGATGCAATTAGTCATTAATGAAATTTTCACAAACATAATTATGATTTCACCTGAATATAATTTTTTAATATTCAAAAATTTAAAACGACGTGGGTTGCAATTGTTTATAAGCCGTTTTTCGAGTATGAAATATAAATAAATAATCGCGTGAGAATTTTTGTTTTTAATTGTAATAATAAAGTTAATTGAATGCACTTTTAAAAACAATGAAATATTAAAAAGTTATGCATTTTTAGAATTTAAAAATTTAATATAATGTTCTCGATTCAGCGGTGGCCGACTGACTACACTTTCAATTCTGATTGCAGCGCCACGCTGAGCCGTTACCACCGGTGTACTTGGTGTATCATCTTTTTCTTTACAGGTAGGTAGGAATGTCATCAATATAAATAAGTCTTTTATTATTTACTTGCGAGTATCATGGATGGCAATCATTATTTGTTTATTTTTTAGATCTGCGATTAATACCACGTGTGCCGGGACTATCCAATTAAATAAATTCACTTATTATTCTGATACATAGATACAGATATAAAATAACCGACAAGGATAATCTCTATACCTGCCGTGATATTGGTTACCTTTATTTTTTTTTTCCTTTTTATTTAAGAATGAATTTTACGTGAAACCATCCACTAATTAGAGGTTTCAAAAAATAGATGAGTTATGAAAATATGACGGAAGGCAATATAACGATCAGACGGTTTAATTAGTATACTGCTTATATAAGTTATGCTTTTTTTTGTGTTTTATGAAAATTTTTTCAAATACAGTCGAGGCTTGTGAATAACTCGATTATTATTTTACTATATTAAATTTCTATCGTTTTTTTTTTGCAAAATAAATGATAGTAAATATTGATTATTATAAATTTAGATATTATGAAAAATATTTATATGAGTAAATAAATAAATAGTTATTTAAAAAACTTAAAAAAACTTCTTTCAATCATAACTTTGCTTTTTATAAATTTATTGAACCGATCAGTTGAAATCGCACAGTAAAAAATATTGTGTTAAAATGAACATAATCTGTGTTTTAAAAACGGTTCACACAATATTTGTGGTATATTTTAACACCGACTATTGGTATTGAATTTAAACACTAAATTTGTGCTAAAAGTTCAACACAAAATTTTGATAATACCGAAGGTAAATTTAAGATTTTTTAAATGTCAGTGGTGTCAAAAAAATGTTAACTTTTACATTTTATTTTTGTATTATGGATATTAATTAAATTAAATTTATACATTATTTTGAAAATATCAAAAGTGATAACAATTATCATTCAACATTCAACTATTTTCTGATAGTAGAACGCATTTTTATTAAGCGAAAAAATAATTTTTCATTAAATAAAATAAATTGAAATTTTTTTGATGAGTATGATAAATATTCCAGCTTTTAGTAAACGGTATATTTTAAATATTACTAATTAAAATTTTTAAGTTGCATTGACATTTAAAAATGTCGATTTCACTTAAAATCGACTCAGTTTTCAACATAAATTTTGTGTTAATTTTAAAGTAACTCTTAATAAATGTTGATTATTTCGATTTATGTAGTAGGCAACATTCTTAAAGTGTTAAACAGTAGATCGATTTATAATTTTTAAGTATCACAGTGAAATGTGTTGATTTAACAAAAAATAATCAACACGAAAAATTAAACACAGATACAAAATATTTTTTACTGTGTAATAACATCATTGCAATTACGTTTTAATACAACGTTTGTTAATTACATTAAAATATTACTAATTTTAGTTCATCCGCTGGAGGGTATATATAATGAAATATTGGTAATTTCGTTAAAATATATTATATATTGGTTGGAAAACGCTGTATTACATATGTATTTCATCGTATATGATGAAATTCATGCTGATCGACATCGAAAATTTATTTTACATCGGGGCCATCTATTAACAGACATGTGAACAACCTAGCCGGTATATTCATCTCCTCTTATTATATAAATGCTGACCTTATTGCGAGAAATTCAATATTCGGTTTAAAACAACTTTTCACGTAATACATAAATTTTAATTGCCATATCAACATATCAATTTTTTAATTCAAATTTCTAAACAATATTGATCTTTTATAATTTCAACTGAACCAAAAGTTAAATGGATATTAAATTGTGACATTTCAAAATGATCAATGTTTCAATTATAATACATAATAATGCATCGCAGCAGCTGTGTCATAGACACATACTTAGACAATAAATCTCGTACTAATGAGATGCAAACAGGCGTCTGTGACTCTGTCGCTTGACATTATATGAAATATATTAGTTGTATCGTTCTAAATATATTTTATGACAATGACTTAATATGAATTTTAATGAATCTTTTTTTAAAAAATTTAACACGTATCCAGTATTATACTTTTCTAATTAACACAATTGTTTTCATACATAAAACTTGTATTAAAAAAATCTTTGAATAAACAGAAATAAAAATTTACGTAATAGACGTAAACTTTATGGCGTTTTCTAAGACTCGTATCAGAAATCGAAATTTATTACAAGTATGCGTACACTGATAAAAATCGTGTTTTCTTCTGAAATACGCCGCGTATTTGGCGTATCCGCACTTGAGAACTGAATTTCAATTGATTCAAAAACATGGAAATTGAAACAAGTTCACATGGAGGTTTGAATAAAGGATTATACGGTTTTAGCTCAAACTAAGTTGACTCAAAGGTTTCTTTTTATCAGTATGTGCACTTAGGGTCTAAAGAAAAGTTGACATTTAACTTAAATTGTAAAGTTTATGTCTTGGATTATCGTGTCTATTTTTTTATATCGCAAACATCTTATAATACTAACATCATATTCAAGCCAGAATTGGTACAGGATAGCGCTAACTCAACCGATTCTACCGGTGCGCGTATGTACAATCCGCGTGGGACGCTTTGAAGAGAGAATACATCACATCCTTATACACAGAACGAATAAAGTTCAACGGTCGTTTTATTACGCACGTGATCTGCACATACTGTTTTGTCACGTATAACTCGATCGTCCACTCATTTTTACTTATAGTAAAATGCAAGTTTTAAATTTTTTCTATACTTCTCATGGCATGACAAAGCGTTTTATAAACCGGTTAGATATTCGCTTCTTTTATATCGACCTGCGAGTTAAAATAGTATTTAATTATCGCGTCAAAAACAATATTTATCTTATTTTTTTCCTTTGTTACTTTTTTTTTATTGATTTTTTTTTAATCATCTTACACTTTGCAAGTTCAATTAAGCTAATTTCTGTTGATCCAAAGACTAACAAAGAGAAAGCAAATGAAAATAGTTCGTTATTCCGAATCCGTTAATCTCAATTGAATTTTTTGTAATCATCATTAGTTCGTTATGACATTTCCTTTAATGAAGCTGCATATAAAATGTATACTTCGTTAGGGAAATAATAAAATTTTCATCATTTAATCATTTTAATAGAGGCCTTTACTAGAAGTAAAAATAAAATTTATCCGTTCTGACATTTATTATAAAACTTTAGTTCTCTTACACGCCAAATGTGGAGGTTTCAAGGATTATTCCAGAGATATATGCCTTGATGAATAAATTTAAAAATACGATACGTTTATAACAAGTCTACTGGCACTAAATTATAAAACCGTTATCCTAGTTATTACGTAAAGATATTTAATAGCTTTTCAGTTCTTACTAGATTTAAAAATATTAAAATTTTTAATAATTTAAAATTTATTACAAATTTACTTCCATGTTTAATTCAATATTATATGAAATCAAATATTTATAATGGATTACTAATATTCAAATATTTGGCAGCTCTAAATAAATAATATACAACCCTATTATATATAGATTTGATAAATATATACATCAGAGTAATATATTTCAGTTACTGTAGGGTGAGTCTATACTGTGATCGGGGAAAAACATTGAAGTAAACTCGACTTTCTATGATGTGAATTGTACAAGTTCTAGTCGAACAGGCATAGCTCGCTACGAGAGCAAGCTTTTGTTATTACGTCATTATTTTCCGACGTCATATTCACCGTCTCGCTTGAACGAAATGTATTGACATACTATATGTTATAAAATGAAATTGTTATTTAAGTATCACTAGAATTTTCATCAATTTTTTATAACTTTTTTTAACAAACTGCAAAGTGAATGAACTTGAAGAGAAATGGATTTAGATGTTTGTTTGTTCCATTACTCAACAATATTTTATTTTAATATTTTTAATAAGTTGAATGTACCCACTGAACATAAAGATATATAGAGGACCATACATTGTACTTTTTGTACTTAACAGCATGAAATATGTTCGAGAGTCTGTATATTTTTTCTTCTATTTCATTCGTACACTAATCATTGGGCGTGACGTTTTAGTAACAGTACGATTAGTTACCCGACAATTTAGTCTGATGTACTGCTTTATATTATGATGATAAGCAACAATTCATTCTTATTTTCAACAATTATAAATTTAGTTTAGAACTAAAATAAATGTTAAAAATTGCTGTATATTGAAATTAAGTTTGATTGTATCTTTAAAGATAAATTTAAAATGTTTGTAACCAATAAAATGATCAAAATTTTATAACAATATAAATATTAAAATGAAATTAACAAATGATTTATTTAAAACAAAAGAAACCTATTTTCTCTTGAAAAGTATTTCTTAGTCCTCGGTCTATTGGCTGAAAGACTGGTGTCGAATAAAACTAATTTAAGCTGATATTCAAATTTGAATTTAGCTGGAGTCTGCATTTATCTAGACATGTCTTAATTGTCATCTCCGCATAGATCTAAACTATTTTTTTATGGATAATTTTATTTTAAGAAGATATGTACTCACCCATCAGCGCTTGATTCATGAGTTAAAAAGGATTTCGGCAAAGAAGATGATCTTTGATGAGGCTCAAGATGTTTTTCTTCTTCAGGAGAATTTTCTCTTTTAGCTGGTGCACTTCCAGGTCTTGATAAATCGGATTGAGGATCTAAAAGAGTTTTCAATGATCCTGTTATTCCATCATCTATAGGAGTTGATCCTCCACTACTCTTAGGATTCTTTGGACTCTTCGTTACTGTTCTGTCAGAGGTTGTCACCCAGATGTCACTGCTTGAGGAGGATGAATTAGTGACAGATGAATTACCTCCACCGTTAGGTGATCTTCTAATTGTTTTGGATTGTATTGGTGACACACGTCGGCTTATAGTATCACCATGAGTATTTCGATATTCCCATCGTGTAATTTGATCTAATTCATTTGGCGAGCCTACAGGAGACTTCCGAGTTTGTTTCAAAACACTTTTAGGTCCACGTTCTTCGTGTTTCAACAATGGAGGATAATATTCTCCTCGTTGACGAGATTTCCTCATATCTCGATCCTCGACTACATCTAGAGCTGCAGGAGAAGAACAAGCGCTGTCACGATCTCGACTAGTATTATTGATAATATTGTCAGTAGATAGTCGACGATGAGATGGATAACTTTGAGATAATTTCATACAAGTTTGACTCAGATTAGGTGAGTACAGAGTCTCCCGCTGGGTACAGTGAGGCCAAAAGTTACAAGTGCTCGTATTACATCGTGTCTTGGACTCCGAAGGTATGACTGATGAATTTGTATTTGGAGTTGTTACCCCTCGTTGAAGTATTCTTGATGGTCTGTTTGATGACTTTTGCTGCTGCTGCTGCTGACTGTAATTTACTACTGGCTGTTTTTGACGTGGCTGTTTTGCTGAAATAAAATACACGTCGCATGCGCCTGTTGTACTTCGCCGATCAATTTTGTCTTCCCGATTATCGTAACGTCCTGATTGAATATTTCTTGTCATTGGTCTACTTCTTGTACCGTAAAGATATTCTGTGACTGTTTCTGGCTCACGATGAATTTCAACGTTTACTGTTTCTTCGGTTGACTGAGTTTTGCCTGAATAGAAAGAAAAAAATCAGCAACGAATTAGTAATATTTCGAGATTGGTTTAAATAGATGAGATAAAAAATCCAGTAACTGATCAAAAACCAGTGTCCGATAATTGCATGGATTTCTAATAGAAATATACAAATAAATGGAGTGTTCGGAACTGGTCCCTGATCTGCCACTTGGTATTTTACCTCACAAGATAAAAAAAATTTAGAATTACTTACGATTTGGCATTGAATGTTTTTTAGTTCTTTCCACACTTTTGTCGTTGATCATTTTTACAACGACTCTATTAGAATCATTTGCATCGTAATAATGCTCTCTTGATGATTGTTGTTGATGATTGGTAGATCCTGGGGATCGTTTTTCGGGTAATTGAAGACTTTTAGAACGCCGAACTCTGGAAGCTTGCAGTGAGTCTGGAGATAGTGCAAGAGTACCCCGAAATCCTTGATGCTGTTGACGGGATTGATTCGAGCGTTTGAAGTTATTAGGTGTTGGCGATCTTTCTGTCCGCTCAATACTATTTATAGATGATGAAGACGATGAATAAGAATCGAAAGATAATTTACCCCCATCAGAAGAACCTGGTGACCTCCGTGATGTTTGTTGACTGCGCCCTAAGCGCGATTGCCGTCCAGATGGTGATAATCTTTCATGGTTTATTATTATCCCATCCGGGGAAAAGTCTAAAATGGTTCCCGGTGAGGAAATTCTATTTAATAATGAATCCGGATTATCGTCTTCATCTCCATCTTCATAACCCTCAACTGAAGAATCTGTGTTCTCTGTTAAGCATGGCATTGCAATTCTGTTGACACAACTGTCAAGGCTTCGGAATCCCATGGAAGATGAAGAAGATGATGAAGACTCAAAATATCTTTGAGCAAATTGTGATCTTCGAGTACTTGATTGATCTTCCAAAGATTTTGCTGATGCAAGTCGAGATTGTTTACTGTCTTGCTTTGATTGTAAGACGACGACGGAATTTCCGGATACTTGGGAGGTCGTCTGACATCTTGATCGAGACTTATTGGATATGTTAGATGTTTTTTTGGATGTCGATGATGTTGATGAACACCAGTTCTTATTGACCAGTGGTGAAGGTGGTGGACTTATGAGATCACTGTCGATAATAGCATTAGATCGCGGAAGAAAAGGGGCCTTCCCAAATGCAGTACTAAATCGTGACGAACGTGTTGCTCTTTTCTGAAGAGCGTCTTGAAAGGCTGGCGGTGGTGATATGATTGGTGTTATTGAGGGTGGTGAGAAAGACTCAGGAATACTGCGAGGTGAAGCACATCCACTCGGGGATTCATATTCGGTACTATGAAGCTTCAGGAAATCTGGCCGGTGGGAATCTAAAGTATGACTTCTTAAATATTCTGAACGTTTTCCTGGTTCACTGTTGCTACAGTGATAGTCTATAAGTTTTACAGTCGCTCGTCGTGGGAGTGGAATTGTACCAGTCACTCCACTGCTATTTCCGCTACATTTCGCTTGGGGATTGCTTTCGTATTTGATCTTACGATTCTCATCGAGGGACCGTTGCTGAACTTGAACCCACCCAGATCTCCCGAGATATACTCCATCTACATCGTGGTCACACCAGCGCACCGGAGATAATTCTCTACTACAATTCCCGCTGACAAATAGCTCACCTGATGTACTACGACCTCCCGAGAGAAATGAATTTGTTGCTTCACGTCGCCGTTGATTTTGCGATTCTTGACATCGATTATGATTTCTCGATGAAGACGTATTCCCAATAGTTACACTACTTGTCGTAGGTGTTTCGTGCCTTTTTAAAGCTGGTATTGAACTCGCACGGTTGTAGCTCTTCGATCGGTTTCCCGTTAAATTCGACGTTTGTCGACTTTCCCAGGATTCCACTGAAGACGTACCGCGAAGATGAACAATTGAAACACTTGTCGTCCTGAAATTTTATTATTATTTTTGTTAGGCATAGATTACAATATCATTTAATTAAATATTATCATTATTATTATTTCTATTACGTTCACCTTTTACTTGGCATCTTTGAAATTTTTAAGGCTCATTAAAACTCACTTTGAATTTAAATAGAAATATCCAAATAATATAAATATAATGTTCAATAAATGAGAACATATATCGCAATAATTGAATTCCGGCTGATTATGAAGAATTGATAATTCCGGTATTTTATACCTCTCTGTTTTTTCCCTGGTTCCAATTGAAATTGTTGATGAAGAATTGATTTCTTTTGGGTCTGACGCGGGACTAACCCGGCGAGGTTGTTGGACTGATGTTGTACTTCCAGAACCGCCCACAGAACCCACGTGGCTTCCCCCATCTTCTATCGAATGTTGTTTTGACGACTGTGAACCTTGAGACGGCTGCGAAACCCATCGACGGTGTTTGAAATTTGCAGATGCTGATCCCGAATTTGGTTGCTGGCTGGATGATGTAATTACGGTAGCTTCTCCTGCTCTACCGTTTAATGAGACAACCTGAAATCAATTTTTTTACTGTCAAATCGAAAAAAATTTTTTTTTTCATGAAAATTATTCATTTTTCGGATAACAAATTATTAAAGATTCAAGTGAAGTGAACCATTAAGTAAAATTTAAATTCTTCTTAGCGTTGACAAACTTTCGACCTACGTCATAATATTCATTACTGTTTAAGAAGTTAAATTTTTACTTAGATATATATAGTAACAAGTTAAACAGTCTTTAAAAATTGCCATGTTGAGAAAGATAAATTTGAATAAAGGAATTGAATTTTACTAATTTTAAAAGTCAAACTCTCAGTGGATTATTGAAAGTTAACTGCGGCGTGTCATAAAAAGCTAAACCACAAAATAAAATTTTATCATGAAATCCAAATCACAATTTATTTCTCTCAATTGTTCTTACTAAAAGTTTCTGTTTGTTTTCTGTTTCTATCAGTAGTTTTTATTTACATTGTGGATGGAAATTAGAAAAAAAAAGTATTATAGTCAGTATAGTAATTTACTTACGTTAAAAGGTTTTTTCTTTGTCGTAATCGAATCCTCTGATAATCCTCGAATATAAGGATGAGCGATTACTTCAACGAGTTTTGTTTTAGTCGTCGAAGTGTTATTAGAATTTCCTGGATTGTTTGATTTAGCTTTAGAAGATAAAGGTCCACTGTGACTAGCTAAATTTGGATTACTACCCTTACGATTTGGAAAAACAAGATGTTCAATGTTAGCCGTATATCCTGGATCGTTCCTGACGATATCTTGAAGCGTAGTCCGGGCATTGATGCTGCAAAGAGTAAAATCTGTTTACAAATTCAATAAACTTGTAGCATAATGATTATTAATACTAAAACAAGAAGGATTATGTAATCCGTACTCGTTGTCATATATCCAGCGAGTGCTTAAATCCACTGATTGAAGGGTAGCTATAAATGTTTGTAAACCATATCGCAGATCTACTATACTCGAATCGATAAACCAGTAAGAACACACGTTGAAAAAAAAGCCTACATACAAAAAAATATATGTCCGGATATATCCAAGCCAAACTGTATATATGAGACATACATTTTTATATATGGCATATATAAAGTGACACGATTTGCACTATGAGTTAGTAAATATTCACTATTTGGTATAGTGATTTTCATTAATTCATTATTAGAGAGTATCGTTACTTATGTAAGTTACAAAATCTATCACGTGATATTTAGCTTTATATTTATTCAAACAAGTGTTCACCTTGAACTGAATCCGTGGGACGATCTTTGGCCTCGTCTTTTGCTACTTCCATGTCCAGGTTTGATGTTAGTTGTTTCGGCAAGTTGAAGTAGACGATTACAATGCTGCCGAAGCAGTGGATCTTCTCGCCGATTCATTTTACACCTTTTTTTTTCATATCAGAGAGAACACCGATCTAGAAAATAAAAAGATTTTATCTCAAAGTGCTGAAAGAATAATTTCAACGAAATACTGTAATAAATTCTTTTTAAACATAATTTTTATAAATATGTTCACATTTATCTAAAAATTTAGTTGATATATTTTTTTTTTGCGCACATATGTGACACGTAAGGGGGGGGGGGGTACCCCCACAATTTTATAAAAATAGTTTGTTTTTTAAACTTTGAATATCATTGAAAAAAAAAAAATGGAACTTATTTGAGTCCCTGAAAACTTAGTATTTCATTAAGTACCCCCCCTCCTCACGTTGTATATGATTTTCACATACATATTTTCCATGCGGACGCAAGCCTAGAAAAAATGTTTACATTTGATTATATATAATTATATCCGAATGGTTAGATGTAGCTATATGTATGTTTGCATATATTTTTCTCATATATATATTTCCATGGGGATATCGTGAAAAATAATCGTAAACGAAATTTTAAGAATTGCTTCTTTTTAATTATTTTTGATTTCTTTTAGATTTTTTTTTAAAAAGCACGTACATATCACTATGATAGCTTTTTTTTATTAACATGAGAATAAAAATTTGATGGATTAAATTATCAAAATCATGACCAGAAATACGTTTATTATTTTGTTTTACAAATGATAAGCGTACGAATAAATAAATAATATGATAAATCTTTCGAACCTGCTTTGAAACAATCAAGTGTTATCATGAATTGAACTGAATTCGTATTGTATGATAAAAAGAATTTTATCAAATGTAGAAAAGTTATTATTTTTTGTACCACGTGATTAACAATCGGGTGCATAAATTGGGTGGGACACAAAAATACTTAGCATTCAACGGCAGAATTTATTTGAGAGCAATCATTTACGCCTAAAACGATTCGTAAAATGAAAGTATTCAGTTTCTTAATAATTTTAATTGTTTCAATAATTCTGTCATCAAAGATTGAGTCTGAAGTAAGTATATAATTATTTTTAAAATGCAAATTATTGTATCAAAATATTTTTGTTTTTTAACTAAGGCATTTGTATGGAACAATTGGTTTTGCGATTGGATAACAAATAAAAATAATAATGGAGAAACTACTACAACTCTTCCTCCTGTCACAGATACTCAAATCATTACTTCTCCAGCTCCTGTAGTAGCTAATAACAACACTGAGACAGTTTCGATTAGTAAGTTTTTTATTCAGTCGCCTTTTTGACCCTATGGAACATAAGAATAAATACATTAAAACCAGAAACAGAGTAGTAATGATATACAATAAGATCGTGTTTAAAAATGCCTAGCAAGTATTGGTTCGAATCACACTCGGATTATTTTTTGATTTTTTTTTTTCGGTTTATCATAATCTGTAAATAAAATTGTTTTCTAAAATTTCATGGTATTTTTTTCCACAGCGATTTTAATTACATTTAATGCGTAAAATTTGATTAATTTTCAAAATAGACTCTTCAATAGAACATAATATCTAAAAATTTTTAATAGTTGTTCTGTGTGGCATTATATGATACAGAACAACATTTTTATTGGCTTAAAATTTTCGACTATTCATCGTAATTTATTTCATTTTTATTATTACTAATGACATATATTTTTCCGATTTAGCGAAAGATGAAAAAATGCAGGCGATTAGTAATATTTCATCCAGTATTAATAAATTTTCCCTTGAATTACATAAGGTAAGAAAATGATTCAGTAAACAAGATTATATGATATCCCATAAAATAAATAGATTACATTATAATATATAATTATATAATTTAAATATTATTTTCCAAAAAGGCTATGGGAGAAAAAACAAATGGGAGTTTTATCTCATCGCCATTAAGTGCAGCAATGGTACTTATGATGGCAGCTTATGGTGCACGTAGTGAAAATGCCGATAGAATGAATTACATGTTACATTTCGATACCAATAATAATATTTACAAAAAAGGCATATATTCATTGATTAAAATGTTTGATGTAAGTTATTAAATTAAACGAAGCATTACAATGAAAACTAACTTTTGATATTAATATTTATTTACTCAGGCACTCAACCCAATAGGATTTAAATTAGCAAATAAAATATATGCTGGAAAAGATCAAGAAATCAAATCAGACTTTAAAAGCTTAGTAAGTTCAATATTCAAATCGTCAATTGAAGAAGTTGATTTTGGACTTTCTGAAGATACGAAGACGAAAATGAATAATTGGCGTGCAGAAAAAGATCATCAGCGTATTACAAATGTTATTGAGTCAGGTAAGTTATTTGAAATGTACAAATCTGCAAGAACAATTCTATTATAAATTATAAATAATTTGCTATTCATAAGCTATTATCAATGATTTGAAAGAAATAATGACTACACTGTAAAAAAGTGGTGTTAAAATTAACTCACACTGTCAACCGGTTAAAACGGTGTACAAGGGCAGTAAATTAACTCCGATTTGAGTATGAGGGTGTAAGTATAAGCGTTTCGAAATCTACATAACACAAAAGAAATAATAATAATATTTCGTTAAAATAATAAAATTAGTGTTAGTTGAGATAAAATAAATCTTATTGCATATAAAACAATCTGTAAATCGGTTGACCCTGTGGGCCAGCCCCGAAACTTCCTGCTGTTTTCGAGCTCAAAGAACTCGAAAACGTAATTTTCAATTTTTTAACTTGACTCCAGATTTTTTTGTATTAGAAATACAATTCGACTTCTGATACTTGAAAAATAAAACCATTTTTTTTTTTTTTAACTCCGAGAAAATCGTAACACCGCTACCTCATATTTAACATCGGGATAACGTGGACTTAGACCAATTTCTAATTACAGTGCATTTTAAATTTAAAAAAAAATTGTCCATTGTTTACAGATGAAATAAGTGCTGATACGGATTTTTTTTTCATTAATTCGTTATATTTTTCGGCATTATGGAAAACAGCCTTTAATGAAACAAATACTGAACTAATAAAGTTTAATATCAACAAGGAAGAAACCATAAAACAACCGATTATGTATATATATAATAAATCAAAAATCGGTCACAATGTTCGATTCGGTGTAGATTATATGATATCAGATTTCAAGGTATTATAATAAAAAATCTATTGTATTTATCCTACAGTTAACTTGATTATTATTTTCTTATTTTATTTTCAATTTTTAAAAGAGGGATTCCGATGATGATGAACTAATGAGATTCATTATACTGTTTCCTGATCATGATTTTAGTAGTATTGAACTTATTGAAGAATCTTTACCTGAATTAAATCTTTCGGATTTTGATGAGGGCTCAAAGACATTTGATGTATGTGTGCCAAAAGTCAGAGTTGAAAGCACAATCAATTTCGAGGATATGTTTGATCAATTAGGAACTAACTTTTCCAGTATTTCAAAGCAAGGTTCTGAACTAAAAATGAGCATGGCAGTTCAAAAATTTATTTTAGAAATTAATGAATCGGGTATTAAAGCTGCAGTTCATAGTGGTAAAAAATTACACAATTTTTTAAAATGAATCATCTACAATTATGCTATGAAAATAATTATTACTTTAAATGTAATAAAATTATCGTTTCAGGAGCTTCCTTCGCCAACAAAACAGGAAGTAGTGGTCCACCATTAAAACAAGATCCAATATTTAATAATAAATCGTCCATCTTCTTTATTACATATAATAACACTATTCTCTTTACTGGACGTTTTATCGGAAATTAATTTTTTAATCGTTTGATGATTATTTAGAAAAATTTCTATTTTTTATTCAATATGTTGATAACGTATTAAGAAATTAAAGATTTATTAAAATTATTATTTTACAATTATTAATATCGTAACATTTATTTCAAGTTTTTGAAATATGCATACGATGACTATATGTATAATTAAAATACGAAAATTATTATAATTTTTTAATGAATCATTGAATCTGACGCATGATAAAAAATCAAAAAATTACAGTTTAAATATCAAATGTATCCATCCGAACCCAAATATAAGGAAAAACCCGTGAAAGAATGAACCCTGATTCAGAAATCTAATTTGGAATAATTCAACCCATGTTAGAGTATATACCTATATATAGTCAATTTTGCCAACTTTGAATTGTTTTGGATCGTATTTGAATCATTTCAAATTAGATTTCTGAATCAGGGAAACGATATATTTTTCATAATTATTTAGTCACAATAAGACCATTTTTTAGGAAAATTTTCCTCAATAGTGTAATGCAAAATAATAAATCGAAAATATTATATAAAAAATAAATGTGAAATATTATAATACAAATTAAATCTTACAGAAAGAAATTGTAAACACACAAAAAATAGTTAAATTATAAGATAATTAATAATACGATTTTCTGTAATTATATCAATAAAAAACTTTAAACCTGAAAACTAAAACTAGAGTAAGGCAATAAGCCCCTGGATTTAGTAAAAGCAAATGTATATACTCTAATACTACACAGAGGAATTATTCTTGTTTGAAATTCTATTGTTTCATAGTAACACCGAACTATGTTAGCCCCTAAACGGAAATTCAAATTTACGAAAAAAATGAGATTCAAAAATATAGCCTTGCTGTCATAAAAATTCGTTCAAGTGTTTTTTTTTTTTTAAACATTCTTCGGATGATTTTTCTACGTGTCCAGTAAGTTGTGACATAATTATTGTAAATTTTATTATGATCATTCCGAATAAGAGTAATACCTCGGGCACAAATCTATATTCAATGAATCCCATACTTATTTATAAAATTAAAAAAAAAAATTTTTATTGTTCTGTATGCATGCGTGTAGATCGAAATGAATCAAATAAAAGACAGAAAAAACGTAGAGACGAAAACCATCCGCTTTTCTGTTCTGTCAGTGAAGAGGAAAAGGAAAGAATGGTTGGTATTGGCTTCATCCAACAGCAAGTAACACATCAATATTAAAAGTAGGGCGATGTAAACAGTTTTTATATATGCATATACATTTATATTATATAATATACCGGGACAAGATAGAAGCCCAAAAAATATTTATTGCACATTTTTTTTTTCATGCAGTATTTTTTTAAATTATTTCATTGTTATTGTTCATTTAATTGGAAAAACGATATCATAGCAACGAAGCAATATTAGTGATAAATTTAGTAAGTATAGCTGGTACGTAGATGAACAACAGAATGTAAACGACTTCCTAAAAAATTAAAAAAATTTTCAAATACATACTTTTATATTTATTTCTCATAGAATGGGTAATTTTATTGGTTTTAAATATGGACATTGTAAAAAATTTATGGAGTAATGAATATTCACTCCCGATTTCTTACAGTGTAAACAGATTAGACATTTTTTTTGAATGAATCTTCTAACTATTACTCGATTTTTTACTTTGATAATCACAAAGGTTAATTTGAAATTTCAGTCCATAAGATAAAAGTAAATGTAATTATAATAGTTCATAATTGTGTTTTATATACCACCTGTCCTGATGTGGTATACTTTATAAACACGCAAAAAATGATGCTTTCGTATGCGTTTATTATCATCCGTTGTTTGACTTTTGTAAAAAAATAAAAATCACAGTTGTGTATACTAGCTAATATTGTAAATAATTATTTTTACTTTAACAAATAACCAGAAGTTTACATATATGGTAGAAAACGGTAACCGCGTCGACGTTCAATAATGGACTTGCGGCTTTTGGTTTTCATTTATTATCTGCACATTTCATTTTTAATTCGTGCATTAATTAAGTTAACTTAATTAATCTGCTGGAATATTTTCACAGATTGAATTAAATTTACTAAAAACTTAACAGACGAAAAAATAATGCTTTTGTAATACTTTAGTACAGAAAATAAAAACTTTTATAATTACATAACAGATATGAAAAATTAGTTATTCAAATATTGAGATTTCCTGCGAACACATTCACTGTGAAAATTAAAATGATAACAGAAGTAGAGAGATTGAAAAAGTCTATTGTAAAAAACATCTTAAAATCGCAAGCTATTAATCAAAAGTTGCGTCTCGTTCTGATTTTAAACAAAAAAAATCCGATGAAAGTACACTATTCAAGATGAAAGTTTTCGGTGTATGAACCTACAAATGTTTGTTTACTAATAGAAAACGTTAACCTTATCAACATGGCTGTGAAAAACGATATTGGTTTTAAAAGTACAATGTGGAATTACTTGGTTGCTTGTACTTAGTAACGAAATAGTACACAGTATTTGGCACATCGCCCGTAAGGGACCTACATCCCCATAATATGAATTAATCTACTGTTAAGCTATCAATCGTTATTAATCTCTTAATTAAAATTAAACGAGATTGATGACAATAATAATATTCAATAGGGTTACGTTTAATTAAGAAATTCAATGCTAATGTACAAATCAGGTCAAAGAATTTCAGCTTTTGAAAGAAATCATGTGTACATGTATGGAATCTCTTTTCTTAACAACGTTAATTGAAACTACCCATGTAAAAAAAATTTTCCTGTGGAATTCATTAGATGTTCTGCATCATGAACATTTCGCTTGTAAGCCATTCAGGAACATTGACTAGTTTTTTCGAGGCACATGTTAATTATAGAGAAAAAAAATCATAATTATGCAGAGATAAATTTTCGGTAACGATTACAATATATTTCCTCTAGTTAGAAAACCTCATGGAACCCGATAAATTCTCATAAATTCTCGTAGAGGTATTATGAGAATAAATGAGTTCTATGAGACAGTGCTGTGGTTAAGTATAGGCCCCATACACACAGCTATAAGAATGTATGGTTTTTTTTAAGCAGACATAGGAATGGTTCCCGTGATATATAGGCACTATTACTATAAGAATTGTTCCCATAATTATGGGAACTTTTTCCAGAAATTATTGCCATAACATTATGGACCGATATTTCATAAACGTACTAGGAACGGTTACCATTATTTTCTCTGTGTAAAGATTAATATTTAATTTATTATTAAAATTCCAATGAAATTACTGACCATCACTAAATTATTCACATTACATTATAAAATTGAATAATTATTTTTGAGAGAATCTATTGACTCATTTATAACGAAAAATATTATGAAAGAAACCAATAATGTGAAAATTTCAATAATTTTAGGTATTTCTACAATAGGATAGTAAAAATATAAATAAATATTTCTAGCTATGTTAAAAATTCTGTGCACTTCTATATAATATCGAATAAGTCAGGAGAATTTTTTAAAGTTATAAAATATAAATAGAAAAAAAATGTCTCTCATTTTTTAAACGACAAAAGTTATAAAATTTTTAATACACTGCGAAAAAAAAACATTCAAGTTTTTTCCCGCAACTTAAAGGCAAATTTTTTATTTAATCTGCAGTTAAAGCAGAACTTGACGTTAACCTGACTAAAAACACTGAACAGGAAAATTTTGAAGAAAATTGTGGCTATTAGGTCAGGGTTCACATTGCAGCTCTGATAAAACAGAATAACCGTGGATATGCTGAATAAAAAATTTTATTTTTCACACGATTGTTTTTTTAGCTCATGTCGTAAAATTCAACCATCTAAAAGTTACAGCCATTTAAAACTCAACGTTGCCATCAATCACTAGTTACTTTTTAAATATTAACCTTAAAATTTTATGCATAAATAAAAACTTTATTAAAATTTCATTTCATTTCGCAAACATCAATTAAAATGTCTGAAATAAATATTTTAAGTGTTACAAGCTCTATAAATATATTTTATTTCATTTAACATTTTATATAAATTAAATTATAGGTAAAGTTAATCCTATAGCTTCAGTAATTTGCAGTTCATACGTAAATTAAAATATTTTTTCTTTCACCAAGATGTTTTCGAGTGACTGGCAACGTCTTGTAAAAGGCACTGGTTTAGTATTTTATTTTCAGAAAAAGGTTGACTCTTAACTATTTAATTATGAATGCGAAAAAATAGATAAAAAAAAATTTATCATCAAATTATAGAAACGCTTTAGCAAAATTTTTATATACTTAGTGCTTTTTAAAAATTATTTTAAACTCTTTTCATTTTTATTATACGAGATATAGAATAATTGAATTTAAAATTTATCAACTTGGTTTTTATATCAAAAGCTTAAGGAAAGTTAGTTTGCCATTGAATTGTAAAGTATACTGGTGAATTACATTAAAATAAAATTACAGTATACTAAAAACTAAAAGTTTCTAAAATATCTTGAAAAATTACCATTTCAAGTTAACAATAATAACGAAAAAAAATGTATAAATATCTTATTATTAATTACCTTAATAAACCGATTGTGGAACCGATGCTCCCACTGCTGAATGATACATTCTTTCAATTCGTCCATTTCCTTTAAAAGTAGCCGTGTTTTAAAATTGCTCGAGGCTTCTATCATCGTGTTTAAGGTGTCGTTAAGTGTCTTTTCAATATTTTTCATCCCTCGAGGTCATTCGAACGATTCAACTCACACTGCTGGTGATAAAATTTCGTAAATGCTTCTAGGGTCACTCAACGGTTTTTCTTCATCTCTTTATTCTTTTTATCGTCTACACAGAATCGCGTTTAACATTTTTATACTTAAATTTAATTTATTTTCAGTGATAAAAATTTTTAGAATCTTAAAATTTTGATGACGTGTAGAAAAAACGTTTTTAATAATTGAAAAATAATTGAATTCGAAAAGTCACGAATCATTAGAAAATTTTCTAATTTGTCAGATTATTTAAAAATTCAATTCGAATACAATTCGCACACCTCTAAAAACAATGTGAACTCAGAAGCAACACGATAGTGGAAGGTCGTCGACCTGTAAGAGGAGAGGGTCTGGGATTGTGACGGCGAGTTCCTACATCATTTCCTCGTGCGCGCAAAATTTTCGATCGATTTATCTCTAGTCTTTTATCACTCTTATAATAGCGATTCATAAAAATTATATCACTTCTCATTACCAATAAGCATCGATTACTAGTAAATAAATTTTTATTATCTATTCGACTCCTAAATTACATAAAATGATATTCAATCATACGACTTGCTAGTAATCTTTTTAAATCACTCAACAAAATACTAAATACAATGATTTCTTTGATTAATTTATGAGATACCAGTAAAGGATAAAAAATATAAATTACATGAGAAGTAAAAAGATAAGCTCTAATATAAAAGGTTTTGTTGGAGTAATGATTCAATAAGTCACCTTTAATGTTAGGGGACGAAATGCCCAAAATCATCAAGATAAATATCTTCAAGCTTCTTACATTTATCACAGTAAATATATAGATATATATAATATATAATAACAGCTTAATGAACTTGAGATAAGTTAGATTCTACACTTTTCTAAAAATTTTATCTCAAAAAAAATGATAATTTTTAAATTAAGAGCAGAAATTTTGTTTCCGACGATCAGGAATCGATAAATTCGTGTAAAATCGAACATTTGTCACAGAAGACATTACTTAGTCTTTATTATTTTGATATAACGTTTTCTTGTTTTGCAGCATTGCATCGAACTCCACATTGCCTATAGCGTCTGTCCTCTGAGATTTTATAGACAGCAAACCACGTGGTACGATGATATTTACAGGAATTTTAATTATTGAGTGATAATTATAATAATGTTTCTAATCGTGGTAATAATAATGAAAAAATTTATGTTATAAAAGTTGTGATTGATAATAGTAAAAAAATTAAACAATTTTATCAATATCAGCGCTCACGTATCCTTTGGCCCGCCGGTTCGACGATGACTGCGTCGTTTGCGCTGTCTCGCGTTCCTCGCCGGCTCGTCTATCGATTTTTCCGCGCAGCCTCCACAACTGTGAGGAAGAATAAAATCGACGGAGATGGAAAAGTAAAGTCCTCCGGCTTTCTTCGTCTGCTAGTTCTTGTTCATCTAAATCCTGGTGAGTGAGTCCTTGCACCTGTGGACTTTCGTTGAGCTTGCGTACGTATTAAGGAATGTCTAAATAAAATAAATAAATAGGATCAGCAAGTTAGAGCTGAGATTCATCTGATTCATTATTTGTACATTAGAAGCTCCAATATTTCCAAGATTTTGCTAATTTTTTCATTCAATTTTATTCCACCCGTGAAAAAATATTTTTATTAAATTTCTTTGATGAAATTTTATAAAATTTTACAGACAGTAGTTATTTTAATAGTGAAAAAAAATTACAACTAGATTATATATATCCATCTAATGAATGAGAGCATTACTGAGACAGATTAAATATTATTTTTAATGACGAAAATAATCCCGGCGACTGCTGGGCTCGAACCTGGATCCTACTGACTCCATGCCATTGCTGCTATTCACTGCGTTGGCCCACAAACGTAATCACGTACTAATAGGAAGTATATTTATCGAGACATGAAGTTTTAAACTTTTATAACAAGTTTGATGAAAAATTTACACAATATTATGATTTTACGAAATTTTAGAAACTTTGATGGAATTTAAAAAAATTCTAACAAATCATCTAAGGATCGGACTTAAATTTCATACAATTTTACAAAATTTTACCAAATTCTATAAAGTAAATGTTCATGAATTTCTATGGAATATTATAAAGTTTTATAGAATTCTATAAATTTGATGTCGTAAAATCCTAAAAATATTACAGAATTTTATCCAATTTTCTCAAACTATTAAATTTTAAAAAACGCCTTTTTCACGGGATGAATATAACATTGAACAAAACTTTTCAATTGTAGCAGAAGTTTTGAATGTAATTCATGATTACAATTATGAACAATAATTTACATTTTACTCAATTTGGTTTGAATTATTCCTTCCGAAATAGATAGTAAATTTTCATCATTAATTTGTCTATTTATTCTTATTGTTAGTTTATAATTTAGACAATTTTAACGGAGGCTTATAACGGACTGTCTGCTACGAAACTCCTTAGAGTGTTTGAGAGGGGAAAGCTCTTTGGACTTAGTAACAGCCAATTGAGGGGAAGAGGCTTATTATAGACAGGCTTATGACGGGTAGTCGACTGTATTTCAATAGTATCTATCAATATATATACATATCTTTAAATCATATAAATGTTCCAAAAGGTATTACGTTTTATCCAGTCACAGTATATCAGAGAAATATATTTATATCTCTTAACATTTTATCTTGTATCTCTGAGTAAAAAAAATTTCAAGCTGAAAGATGAATAATAAATTTTTTCTCGGCTGAAAATTGACTGGTAAGTAGTACAGGGATAGTGAATAAGTGGGCAAAATCCTTATAGACCTAAAATGACCGAAATTTGACCAACGACCAGGTCTAAAAGGAGCTCAAATTTAGTCGATAGTTAGGTCTAAAAATAGCCAAAATCTGGCTGACGTTAAGGGACGAGTAATTTAACTGATTAGATTAGTAAATAAAATTTTTTTAGTCATTTTCAAATAACTCATGCTTTTAAATACATTCACTATGAAATATGCACTTTATTTATTTAGCTAAAAATACTTTTGAAACACGTTGAGAAAAAAAGTACCACAGACAAACATACGAGCTGTTACCACAGAGCTTAACTCCTATGTCTACGGTCGGTTGGATGGATAAAAAACATCACGTTGTCGATTTCTTATTTCCTTCCACTCATCAGTAGTTCTGCTCAGTTTTTGGTCAGACTGAACAAAAGTGATTGATCGGATTTCTTTCATAGAAAATTTTATTAATTTAAAAAAAGTAATAATTCTGTAAATTCAATTGTGCACTAAAAAATTAGCAGAGTGAATTTCACTCTAAAATCTAAAGAATTTTTAAAATCACAAATAAAAAACTAGAGATTTTCCTTTTCGACCTTTAATTTTTTTTAAATTTAAAAAATTTTTTTATTTAATTTATATATATTTTTTATATCTTCATATAATTTCATGACTGCTTCTTATAAAAAAAGAACAAAGTACATAATTAATTTCGGTGAAATATAAGCACTTTCCTTAGATTAATTATAATATTACAGAATTTATATTTAAAAGTATTGAACTGCAGTAGGAATATTCGGTAGGTTTCAAATATTTATTTTAAAACTAAATTTAATTAACACTTTAATCCAATAATCCTGAAATAAATTTTTATCGTTTTACTGTAAGGATATTTTGTTTGGGTTTATAACTGTATGGTTATTAATGGGAAGTTGTCATTTTTTTTTTTTTTTTTTATATTATTTGAAAGAATTGGGGATTGCAATAATAAAATAAATTTCAGAATGTCAACTAACTTGGGAAAATAAAAAAGAGATAAATTTATAACTGTGTTCTTTGATAGAATAAATAAAGTTTTGAATGTCTCTGCAAAGTCTTTAATATAAAGTTAGTCCATCTCAGCGGGATAGACTAAAGTGATTGAATCAACAAATGGCAGGAAACCCCACAGGCAATATATCACATCTCTAATAAAGAAATTTATAAAAAGTAACACACTGAGATAATTAATTAATGATTTTGTATATCATTTAGATTTGATGTATATTGTAAAAATAATATACGAAAAAATGAAGACAAAAACTACACAGAAAAAAAAGGATTTCTTGCTCTGAAAAATTTTTACTGGCCCCGATAAATTTTTCGCATAATGAATTAAAAAATAAAATTTTGTTGAAAGAAGAAAAAATTTTTTTAGCTCAGAATATATAATAAATGCTTAAATGTATCAAAATAGTTGCTGTTCTCTTTTTCCCGCGCATGTCGAAATTAATCAACTATTACTAATTATAAGTCACTAAAGTGTATATATTTTAATTAAATGCAATTAAAAGTAGAGAAAATAAACAAGAAATATAATATATCCATAATCCTGGCAGGCTTTCCAAAAGTCGATAGAGCCCTAACTAGTAAGTTAGGTCAGTAGGGGAATATGATCGGCCAAGGTCGGCGTTTCCCTCATGTGGGGTTTGCGCATTATTTTCCAAGTCCTGATTCGTTCACCATTTTAGCCAAAGTTCAATGTTAAAAGTATTGCATTACATGTGAAGCTCGGATGTCGAGGCCGGGTCGACATCAAAGGTTAAACAAATATAAAATAAACAATTTTACTGATCAAAAGACCAAAGCTAATAGCTTTTTGATGGATAAAATTATTTTTGTTTTTAGATTTTGGATGAAAGTCTATTCGCTGTAAACAATGTGCAAATAAGTGCAAACTAACTTTGTACAATATATTGTTTTTAACCTTTTTTTTTTATTTAACTCAACTTCATTCACCTAATAATCTAGTTATATCTCTATTACAATCTGAGTTTTGAACTCATCAGTAACTTTACAGAAGGAATTACTTGAACCAAACTACAAAATTTGAATTAACAAAGTTAAAAAATAGAAAAATCAAAACTCTAGATCAAATAAAATAATCCTTAGACGGGAAGAAATTTATGGTAACCATTTCTATCCATGTATGTTTCATTCCTATACGATATCTGAATAGTTCCTATAAAATTATGGTAACCGTTACCATATATTATGGTAATGATTTCCATAATTTATGGTAATAGCTGCCATCCTACCATAATAATCATTACCACAGTCTTATGGTACCCATTACTGTATGTAACGAACATTTATCATAATTTCCCCTCAGTGTTGATATTTTACAATAAATTAACACACTGGAATTAACAATTAAATTTGTTTTTTTTTTCACATAAAAATTATAAAAATAAAATGACGTAATGCTACATAAATTTTGAGTATGTTGACGAAAATTGATCAAATAAAAGTAGAGCACGCGAAACTTTTAACGTTTGAGGTGTGTAAAAAGAATAAAGAAATTTAAATGTTTTGTTGAATCACGTTCAAAAGACATTAAAAAGTCATCGAGTGTGGATAAAAAACGTATAAGAGGATAATCTATACGGTTATTTTTTTCTTGTTTAAAAATTCTTTAAAGAAACTGAAGGAAAGGAAAATAAAAAAATTGGATATGTCAAACTGGGTTAAACATAAGCGAGTTTATGTACACTTGGTACATCGCAACACATGCTTTTTTTACTGAGCATTGTCTTCTTTATACAAGATATAAGATGGCCCTCGATAGAGTCTCGATGATACGTGACCTGAAATATTGCTAAAATTTTTATATCGTTCCAATATTAACGGAGAGAAAATTTTCTCATTGCTCCGAAATTAAGCGAAAAATTTTCAATAATTAAAAAAAAAAAAAAAAATGTCCATTTGAACGGTTTTTGAACATTTGAACGTAACTACGCCCAGTGGTTTCAGGAGTCACCACTATGCGGCGTATGAGCGCACAGACTTCTTCCTCAGACACATGCCATTAACATTTTAACACCCGTCCAAATGAACATTTTTTTTTTTTTCGTTCAAACAATCTCTATTAATATATGAGCAAATCATAAAAATTATATTAGTCTATTTTTTTAATTTAATTTTTTTGATTTAAACAATCACTGTTAACATGTGTACAAATTGTATTATACATTGCCGAGTATTATGGTATAATTTGTTAACGGTGATTTACCCAAGGCCTGGGCATACCTACGTAAGTAAAGTACTTACGTAGATATGCGACATCTATCATATGATATTTGTTGTGGATTTATCTATCGAGGGCGAATAGAAGTGCGTATTTTACTGCCGTAATACTAATGTATTAACAGAACATGAAAATATCTAATACAATTGAAATTAAGCGTAATTCTGTAACTTTAATTAAAGTACATATAATTTACATAAATCAAAGTACTTTGATAACAATCCGATATTCCGTTAAGCATCGGAATTTCTAGGGAACTCATTTATTCGCCATCTGCCGATACATTTATTCAATTTCATTTTATATCAGATCTTAGTCACTGTCTGCTTCTCTTTCTTTATCATGTCATTTTTTATTATGTGTCACTTTCTTACTTGTTTGTCAAATGCTCAGAGTGCAACGTTCTAAAGAAAATGTCTATTGAGATAACCACTACTATATTCCATTGTAAGTCACAACTCTACAAATGCGACAGTTCACTATACTGATATAGTTGTAGACTACTTTGGGAGTTCGTTACCCTGTCAACTTACAGAATATATACATAGAGAAGTATGATAATAGGAAATAATAGAAAAAGGGAGAGTATGATTTGGTTAAAGTGATAAAACATTTCTTGATGAAAATAAATAATATGTTGACAAGAAAGATAATATTCAGTTAGTTTAAGACGAACTTAAAAATGCTACTGAATGATAAACGGTGGCTCAATGGACATAGATAAATTGAAGGGGATAAGGCATTCGGTGCGTAACCGACATGGCCTGGGTTCGACTCTCAATTCAGACAAATGGAAGAGAATTTGGCAATAAATTTTCTTATAAAGTAACAAAATCCTTAAATGGCTCGTATAAATATCACCTTGTTCATATGTATAAAAAGATAAGTGTCAATTTCGCATATGATTGTATAACTAATAACTTCATATAATGATTATATATTAATTAATAACAATATTTAAGGATTCATTTATTCATGACTTTTATTTAAATTTCTTGCTTTGCAGAATAATCTTGACTATACAAAGCGATTACCAACAGTTGAGTTAATAAAACTTTGTATTAATAATTATCTTTATTTCTATTAAATCGAATAAATGTGATAATCCAAGATAAAGGCGATAATTCAGTCATTTGTTGTCTTATAAACCTTGAATGTATAATTATATACATATATATATAGACTCGGATGTCTACTAATAATAATAAAAATTATCTTGTATTTTATATAATGCATTAATTATTCATGTGAATAAGAATGAATGAAATTTAATGAATTAATTATACGGCATGAGCGCACCTATAGTAACATGGCTAATAATAATAATTAATCTTAAATAAAATGGATATATCCTTTAATGGACAGACAAAGCGATAAAAATAAAAATTATTCAAAGATAACGTAATAATTACTTGAAATTATGGGATATATACGCCTATAATTTCGGAAATAATTATTATAATTAAATACCATAATTTATATGGATGCCATTCCTATAATGAATTTTCAAAACAAACTTGTTAGCATCCGATATGGAAACCTTTCCCATGTTATATTGTAATTGTTACCATAAATATCATTAATCTTAAAGATTTCAAATTTTTGTTAATTTAATGATAATTAAAAATTACTATTTACCCTTCAGTATAATTTACTTTTAAAAAAGTAAGTGTGTGCTGAATTATTTAATTAGTAAACTTTATATTAAAAGAGTTTCTCGATATTATTTATATCGGCTATTCCTTATTCACTTCAACAATCAATTGGAACAAATTGGCTCAATATGCGGTAATAACTTAGTCCCGCACAGGGGTTTGAATTTAATATAGAAAGCATTATTTATTGAAAAACACGTTGTTAAAATTTTAAATTGATCTTGAAACCATAATAAAGTAAATTTATTATTTTAATTAATTATTCATAAAACAAATAATTATTTTTCCCATAAATATTTCCTATTTTTTAAAAATCGAAACTTCCAGCCCCGTTCTCCCCTAAGGACATCAACAATGGGCATAAAACTAATTAAACGCCCTCATCGCTCCAAGGTATTATGCAAGAGCGTGTAGTACTTTTTATTTCACCAATTGATATTTTTATAAAAAGTTAGAAAAAAAAAGGTTATTTATTAATTTAATATTGATATAAATTTCATTGTATGCTGTTAGTACTACAACTGATTTTTACGTGACTATGGGAACTATTCACATGAGTATGGTAATTATTACCATAATTTAATTACCATACGAACTCTAATTACGTATATTCACGTGGGATAATTTTCAAAAATTATAAGCAGTTAAAAATAAAAATTTCCACTCTTATGAAGTTAAGGAAGTTGACTTTTCATTTTCCATCATTAATATAATAATTACGCTGAATCACACAGTGTCATACCACGTTGGTATTCGAATCTACAACTCGAAATTTTTTTACTCTCTAATAAATAAATAAATTTTTAAAAAGCATAAAGTCACTACCAAATATTAGTAAATGAAACTGCAAATATTTACTTGTGTAAATATTAAGTATTTGATTTTAATTAATACTATACATTTATATTAATATTTAAGCTCAATACGCTTTTAATTTATCAAATGACGTCGTTCGAAAGAATATATACTGTATCGATAAATTAATTACTATGTTGCGAGAATGTTGACTGACCTGTATAAAATAAGTATTGTTTTAATTATTAATAACAAATTTATAAATTAGTAAGAGAGATTAAAATACTAATTAAATTTGATAAAAACTTATACCTCTATTTAATACGATTCAATGTGTAATGAACCATGATCAGTAATAATTTTATACTTTTCCAGTTATTGCCATTTATTTAAAACACCCATTGAATAAGCAAGCGCATCGAAAGGTTACACTATAGAAAATCAGGAGTAAATACAGATTTTATTTAAGTCCTTCCGACACGGAGTTCGGAGTTTCAAAAAAAAAATCAGTCTATGCGGACTCTATTTCAATTTGCATTTACTCCGTTTCGGAGTTTTAAATAATAATTTCACAAAATGCATAGTACGTTATTTCGTGGTATGGAACACCCTGATTAAGAAAAATAATTTGAAATGATTTAAAATAATTTGAATCGACTATTATATAGATATACACTTAGCATGGATTAAATCATTTTTTTTAGTAAGGAAAATTAAAAAATCTATTTCTTTAAATTCATAAGCGTAAAAATTTTCATTTTCAGCTGCTTTGAATTTTTTTTAAATTATTTCGCGTAAATTTATGTAAAACAGGCTCGCAATTACTTCCGTACTTAATATAAATGTCGAAATATAAAAGACCTGACCTCACTATGTATTATAGTAATTTAATGTTCGCCTTTTTACTACAATTTCACTCGGTCGAGTTTTTTTCTGATTAATATATTTTCCAAAACTCCCTTTCGTGGTGAAATTCACTCCGAAGGGATTAAATAAATACAAAATCATTTACTCCGCGTTAACTTGATAAATTTTTTGTATTTAGATAAATTAATATATGTCAGATTTGTAAATAAATTATAATTCACTAATGCTATTAAAGATCAATTAGTATTCATTTCCTACATTTTCTTATTCATCTGTCTTATATATCACACTATATCATACATACTAATAAACTTTGTTATCTAATTTATAATTGTTAATCTGCATTTCATCATCAGTCATGAAGAGAACCAATCAAGTAAACAGTTCTCGTATAAACCTGTATTATTCTTTGGAATCCCCCACTCGGAATTTACCTTCTCATCGGGACTGAGTCAGATATAGTAATAATATCATATCGCTCTAAACACTTGTAATATAACGACGTAACAATTTTTTTTTTTTTTTACGTATTTACAAAAAAAAAAATCTAACAAACCGTTTTATTTCTAGTCTAACTTTTTATTTTTAAGTGCGAATTTTGTGTAAATATTATTTGTTCATCATAATTAATATATGATGTCACTTTGGTGGATTGACTTTTTCAAGATTATCATTATCCAAGGACTCATTGGAATAGTCAGATCTGATGCAGAAATAAAACTATTGCACGTGGTAATTTTAAATTAAAAATTAATATTTTATTTTTTATTTTTCTGCAGTAACGTATTTTTATTTATTAACAATAATTTATTTTAATACAAAAATTATTGTTCTTTCTAAGTAACTCGTTGTCAATAAGCTGACGTTTAAATATAATATTATTTGTACTTTGTAAATTGTCGTTAATAAAATTTATGAATACTTTATTGGTATAAAATATATCTTCACAAAACATAACTGGAAAATACAATGAAATTAGAAAAATTTTTAGTCAAGAAATTTGAAATTTTTACTAATTTTTAGAAATAGTGAAATTAGTAAAAATAAAGTGTATATTTTGTACAGAATGTTTCTTTAGTAATACACTATTTTATATAAAAGAATGTGATATGAAACGTTAATAAATAAAAATAAACGCTTCGGTCATTAAATGTGATAAGAATAAAATTAATCGTTAGACTGTTGATAATATATATATAAATACTTTTGTAGCTTTTTCGACATGGTGATAAAGTGCCTCATAAAGAGTTTCAAAACTACCCAACTGACCCACATGGAAATCATTCATATTACCCCATGGATAGCGGAGACCTAACAAACGTAAGTGATTACCTTACGGTTAACATATAAATTTTTTTACTTCGTACACGCAGATAATTTTCTAGTAAAAATTATCGAAAAATTTAAAGTAACAATAGGACACCTCGATATTTTTCAAAATTTTATTATTTGTTTTTGTAATTTTTAATAAAATTTCACTACAATAAGCGAGGAGAGGAGAGGGGACAAAATGGGCTTACATTTGGATTAAAAAACTTAAAAATTTGAATTTAAAAATTCCCATTATTTTGATACTTTGTCCCTAAGATTTATATATCTTTTGACGATCAAATTATAAATATACAGAATATGTTAAAAATATATTTTATGAGCTAATTAAAAATAATTTTTTTTGCATTTAATTGGGCTACAAACTGCATATATTTTATATATTTATTTTTCATGGCTATCGTCTCTGAGTGATTCACGTACCAATTACACATTTAACAAGCATATCAATTAAAATATAAATATTTTTGTGCTCACGTTTAATTACTGTCGTAACTAATCAGTAATCACGGTCTCAATGGGAACTTTTAAAAACTTGTGTTATTAAATTTATAATCAGGAAGGAAAATTACGAGAATATAAAATCGGGGAAATTCTGCGAGAAAACTATGGTAAATTTTTAGGACCATATTATCAGCCTAGCTTGATTTTTGGCCGTTCGACGGACGTTCCTAGAACTCAGATGTCCTTAGAACTTGTTCTCGCAGGATTATTTCCTCCAACTGGCAAACAAATTTGGAATCCATACTTGCCCTGGATTCCCGTGTCAACTGTTTCTGTACCAAATGAACAAGACAGTTTGCTTTTCCCACATCACTGCCCGGAGTAAGTTTACATAAAACTGAGAACATGGCTATTATCCTATTAATTATTTTTGCTCACTTATAAAAATTATAATAACAACAAATAAATATTCAAATCTTGGCGATAAATTTTTTTTAATCTCAAGGTACATCAGAGAGTACAAAAATTTTTTGGAACAAGACATTGCGAAAAATATGATAAACAAACATAAAGAAGTGATGAAATATTTAACTGATAATACTGGCAAACAGGTTGACCAAACTTCTGCGGTTTACTATTTATATAATTTATTTAATGAGCAGGTATTTATTTATTAAATTATACAAGAATTTAATATTTGTAAATATAAAATTAATTTTTTTATTTATTAATTTAAATTACTGCTATATTTAGATTGCACAAAATTTAACGTTACCAGAATGGACAAAAAATGTATATCCAAATTCTATGAAAGAAATAACAGAATTGGATTTTAATCTCAGATCATACACAAATAAATTAAAGCGTTTAAATGGAGGTATGTTTTTTTTATATGCGTTTATATGAGAGATTTTTTTTCAAACTCTGGAACTTCGAGTCACTAAGTGAAAACGGATTGAAATAAAATCTATATTGTCTCCCGATTTTTGCAGTGCATGATATTGATGACTGCAGCCAGGATTTTTCCTGTAATTTAAAAATAACAATTAATAATCAATGGTGTTAAATTTTTGATATTACGGCAAAAATATTGGTCGTATAAAAAAATTTTCTTAACAAAAGTTGTAGGAAATTTAATTTTATAAAAAAAATGTCTCTTATAATTTTTGCTTAGGACTAATAAGAAAGCCGTTATTTCAAAATTAAGATTTTGATAATTATCAAAAATTTGAATCATTCATTATGAATCTTAATTTTGGAATTACAGCGAAAATATTGGTCGTATAAAAAAATCTGAAGACATTTTTTTAAAAAAATCAAATTTTCTACAACTTTTGTTAAAAAACTTTTCTGATAAGACCAATATTTTCGCCGTAACATCAAACATTTGAACCATTGATTTCGAAATCAAGGCAAAAATCTTGTCCCTATTGATGACTTAAAATCTTCAATTTTTTTTATTCATCTGACTTTACAACCCATAAATTTATTTGTATCTACTATTTTTTTGTTTTGTTTATTTTCAGGCATTTTACTGCACGAGATAACAGAAGGAATGAAAGCATTGAGAGATGGAGTATTACAACCACATGAGAGAAAAGCTTTTTTTTATTCAGCTCATGAGTTGAATGTAGCTGCTGCAGCCAGAGCGCTCGGTACTAATGATCCAATATTACCATTGTATGGTTCCACTATCATATTTGAGACTCTCAAAAATGAGCATAACAATTATTTTATTAGAGTAAATTTTTACAAATTTATAATGAACAGTTTTATTTTTTTCGACTTGTTCTCTTATATATTTAATTCAATAAATTTAGGTACAATTGTGGACTGGAGTAACGGAACAATTTATTACACAAACGATACCAGGATGCAGTGAACTTTGTCCACTTGATCAGTTTTTGGAACTTCTTCGTGATGTTATTGCTACAGATGAAGAGGCAGATTGTTATGGTTTGAAAAAAAATCTAAAAGATTCCAAAGCTTCGTCAAGCAGTAAATTTAATTTTAATACAACTCATATATTTATTTGCTTGGTTTCTTTCTCATTAAAATTCTTTAATATATTAATTTAAATGAGAAAAAAAAATTTTAATTAAAGAATGTATATATTCGTTATAAGCTTCTTCCCCTCAACCAGTAGTTACTGAGTCCAAAAACTCGAAGTTTTTCCAGTCTTAAGAAAATCTTTGTCTCCAATTTATAGTGCAAAATATTTCTTGGTCCAAGAAAAAATTTTTTTCTGTGTAGGTTCAAAACTTCTGATACAATTAAAAAGTTTTATAGAGCATTATGTTCATCAATAAAATTGTTATTATTATTAATGTAATTAAACAACAGAAAAATCGGCAGTCGCGTCTGTAATAAAACGTCAATATGACATTCAAAATTATATAAAATAAAAAAGACTTATAACGGGTAGTCGATATCAAAACTAAGCGCACGGTAGAGGAGAACCTGAAATTTCCCCTATATTCCCTAGAACAAGCTTATGACGGGGGTAGTTGACGGTACTCAAAAATATTAGAGTGGGATGAACAGATAAATGAAATTATTGAACGTCAGAGTTAAGTAGCAAAGCATATATTTAAAGCTAATCGATAAGTCTATTTCTCTTGAGGCGAAAGGTTCAAACACCTTGTTTAACCTGATAATATCTAACTTTAAATTGCCTTGTTATATAAATGTAAAAAAAAGTGATTTCTTTATCGATTAAATTATTTAAAAATTATGTATTTTTTTATAAGCTGATAAAAAACTAAACGAAGACCGTAAATTTACAATCAACAGGTGAGGAAAACATTTAGGCACCAGTTGTTTTGCAACAATGAATTATTTTTCACGGCTGGTGAATGCTGACATTATGTGCTCTATGTCTTTTGGGCTTGGCCAGGCGACAAAAGTCAAGAGTAGAAAACCAAGCCTTGTTCTTGTGTTGGTGAATGTTTAGTTCCCTTAAGAATAGACCAGCTTGCATCAGCGAGTGTGAAAAGGCATATTCCAATTCATGAATGTCTGAAGTAGCTAAAAATAGAAAAAAAATATTATATATATGTATTTTTTAAGCCTTTTTATTGTAATCTATAAATTTTATGGTGAAAATTACTATTATCTTTTGTAAAAATTATTTTTGTATCGAATAGTTAAATAAAATACATTAATATATTCATAACTAGCTGATAAATAATTAAATTTATAATACTTAACATGTTTATTGATACATTTATTTTTCTATAAGTATTTATAATTATTCATCTCAAGTATAACAGGATTTCATTTGAATTTAGTATAATAATAATATGGTAGAATGTCATATTGATTTTTTAAAAACAGTGTGACATAAATATTAGCAATGAAGTAACGTTATAAGGAAGTTCATAACAATACTGGATACATTCTCAATCGTTGATATGAAAGGATCGACGAACAAGGACATTGCTTACATTTTATATGGCCTCGAGTACACGGTCGATCTACATCTACTTATACTCTCTTTACTCTCTAATTATATTTTTTTCTCTCGCATTGGAACGTGCCAAGATCCGGATAAATTTATGTATATATATAGTTGTAAACCAAATTCCTGTAGAAATTTCAAGACATTACAGGCTCTAGAAAATATGGGGTGAGTTGATCACCTCACATTATACGACCGGATATTAATTTACCTCAAGATTTTTCTAAAGACTGTAGATTAACATTTACAAAAAAAATTTTTACCCTAGTCACCCCTACTTTTATAGCAATTAGTAATAATATGAATGTATTCCTCTATGCTAATATATATGTCAATGTCACTGAAGTGACAGCAAAAAACTTCGGAATAATTAGATAAGTATTTAGTAGATTAGTCTATGATTATAGCAATGACTTCTTCAACACAAAAAAAGGCTAAATTTGGCCAAAATCACGCGGAAGCTGTAGAATTTTATTAGAATAGGCCGAAATTTTATTATTACTAATAAACAGGCCAGAAATTGGCTTAAATTTGGCCAATAAATTAAATAGGCTTATTTTCGACTTCGGCGGCTAAATTTCGACGATTTTCAGACCTACTACTTTTTTGGCTTGAAATTTTTTTAACCGAGTAACAAATTAATATTTCTATCCTCTTATCAATATTTTTATTAATGTTTGTTTCAATGCTATGTCAAATAACTTAAAATTACTTAAAAACACATTTATATCACTGAAATTGATATTTTTGAAAAAATATTATGTAATAGACGATAAAATAAACAATTGTAGACACAAATGAAAATTTTTCAGCATTTGCTTTGAAAATGATGTAATATACAATAATAAATTTTTATGAATTATTTAATATATCACAATCATGTTAATTTAAACATGGAAATTATTAAAATATATATATTTTATATATATACATGTCTATGTAATATAATATTAAAAAATAAACTTATCGATAAAAAATGTATACATTATTTTCATCATTGCATAATATCTTATAATAATAATCGCAAGTTATTTTTAAATTATTTTTTGAGTGACAAACAAGGATAGATTACTTTTTGTCTTCAAATGCATAAAATGCATTAGAATAATATTTTTAAATAATTGTAATAATTTATATATAGGGGAGGGGGGGGCAAAAGGGGGTACCTATGGAAATACTAAGTTTTCGATGACTAAAATACGCCGAATCTTTTTGTTTTTAATGACATTCTAGGTAAGTAGACAAAATTTTTAGCTGCCGTTATAAAATAAAATTTTTATTTTTGGCGGGCAAAATGGGGTATCCTTAAAAAAACTTGAAAAAAATAAAATTCTGAAAATTGATCAAATTTCATTAAACTAAATTTTTTTTTATGTAAAATACATAAAGAAAAATTACATTTTACAACATTGGTGGATACGAAGGCAGAAAAAATTTTTTTGTGGGGCAGAGAGACCCCCTCCAAAAAATGATAATTTTTTTTTTTTTTTTTTTTTTTTTTTTAATTGAATCGTTATCAATTAAAAAATAAAACATTATTTCCGAATATTTTTAGTGGCCCAACTTGCCCCAACTATAGAAAATCAGTCGAAAAATGAATTAACATATTAATTTTTTTTTAATTTGACGATAAAAATATGAAAGAATCATTTTTCAGAACTTTGGGCTGGTCCATTTTGCCCCAGGTGTTATAGGTAGGGCTAAAAATGCGGAAATATATTAAATTTTTTTTAATTTGACGGTAAAAATTTGAAAGAATCATTTTTTCGATTTTTTGGCTGGCCCATTTTGCCCCAGGTGTCATGCGTAGAGCTTAAAATGCGGAAATACATCGGATATACAGTAATTAGACGAAAAAAAAAAATTTTTTTTTTCACCAAATTTTGGGGGTACCCCGTTTCACCTACCCTACCCCCCTTTTGCCCCCCTCACCCCTAAATTACAAGAATTTGTTTTTAATTCTAAATTTATTTCTCAAAAAAAAAAAAAAAAAAAAATTTAACTATATCACTTAGAAATGAAATTGATGATGACATGAAGATTTGATAAATCGACAAGTTATTGACACTCAGATACCCACTGGATACCCACACGGTACCTCTTATTACCGTCTCTACTCTCCGTGCATGATAAGATCTACTCTCTATAAATTTAATTTCCTAAATTTCAAGCCCGTAAGAGTTGATTTTATCATTAAAAATAAAATTTTGACTTGGAGATGGCGTAGAAGCACCTGCCAGTGTAAAATAATTTTTTGTTCATGTCGAATTTAGATTTGAACTTGAACGCGAAACTCAGATCGTGATACAAATATGACTTTATCATAAATTTGCTACAACTTTTCGTCTAGTAAATTGATATCGATTCTGAAATTAATTTATTACATGTTTGAATTGGACTTGAAATGACTTTGATAAAAAATCGACTGAATTTTTACGATATTAAAACCTTTTTTCAAATTTTAAAATTTAAAAACTTTTAATAACGAATCACTTTGATAGAAATTTGATTAAAATTGATGGGCCAAATTCATTATGAAAGTAATATTTATGTCACGATTTGAGTTTCATGATGAAATATAAATCTAAGTTGATTATATAATATACCATTCGCGGACACTACATAATTTTATTTTTGTATATAAATAATACAAAAAATTTAGTGACTAAATAAGTTTATATAAAGTATCTTTGAATATAACGATATGAAGATCGATCATGTCTTTGGAAATTGTATAAATCGCCTTATAAAAATTCTTAAAGTGTTCAAAGCCGGTAGTCATACTCTGTATGCATCGTACTTGAGTAGAATAGTTTAAAATCTCAATAAGTCTAAATAAATCGAATATGTTTTGCATAAAAAAAATTATTATTTTTTTTCATTTTTTAAGTAGAAAAATACATGCACCAATTTTACTAAACTTGAATCGAATTTTAAAAAAATATAAATATTTTTTATTGCTAAATTCTAAATTTACAATTACAAGTTTTTGAAATGGAAAAGTTTAAATAGACTATTAATTTTTTTAAATCTGTCGATTTTTTAAAATCTTCAATACTTATTTTAATCAGATATATGTAACATCTAATAGTGGACGTTTCATATTGAGACCTAAATATTCTTTTTAAAATTTCCTAATGCAACCAGACTAAAAAATGTACTCGAAATTTTTAATTTCATTAATAATTCTCATTACTTGCGCGGTAAATTTAAATATTTGAAAAATGAATTATTAGAAACTGGAGAAAAATTAAAAATCGTAAATCAAAATAAAATGGCGGCAGAATATAATAGAAAAATATTTTTAAAAAAACACTTGAATGTTTGAACAAACCTTGGCAGGGAAATAATATGCAGAAGGGTGTCTTAATACATTTGGAGATTTAAATTAAATTGCTCCAAGTGTATTGCAGCTAAAAAAACGTCACTTAACTGCTATTTCCCCACCAGACGATGCCGGATGAGTTTGATCAGGAACAACGAAACCATAGACACTTTGCACAATTTAAATTTTACAAACACTCCACAATTTAATTAAATAATAACTATGAGCAACAAATTTTATGGATAATTTCAATTCGAACGCAAAGAAAGATCTGGACTACTACTGCCATTTTCGATGATACTGACTGCCGCTATCGAACCGTCAGTTGATACAAAACAATCGATTTTGCGATTCATCGACCGCCCCACTTTAGCAAAAATTTTAACGTTGAATGCAACGACGCGCAGTAGCGGCAACTTGGCGCGAAATTTCAAAATTGAAATTTAATAATTTTATCAAAAGTGATTTGTATCAATAATTATATTAATTAAAGTACATTCGAAAATGCTCTAGCTCTAGCTCTAGTTGTATATGTATATATGTATATATTTAAATTTATAAATTTAGAAAAATATATTATCATATATCTGACAGCATCTTTATTAACTTGACGTAAAGTTCAATATTTGACTAACTCGTTCGCGTGCGCAGCAATTAATGACAATTATCGTCAAATTAAATGCAATAAATTAGCGAGCAAAAAGATGCTAACAACTTAACAGAAACAACTTTCTTTGTCAAGTTGTCATCTTAATGTAGTCTCAGATTATCGCCAACTTTCTGAGAAAGTCGAAGCCAACAATTTGCAGCCAATAGTTGGGTAGTCAAATGTTACCCTCGACAACTCATTGACACCAATTTGAATTGGTATCATTGTGCCGTCAATTTCCAATCGTATTTCAGGTAAACTAAATTTCAAGTTTTTTGACTCGATACCCTTTCACATTGACAGCAAATATACGTCAACTATTGTTTTCAAGTTCTCTGATTACACCATATAGTACAAATTGTCAGCAAGTTGACTACAAAACTCTTGTTAGCAATTTGCAATTCAAGTCCGGCTGCAAATTTCAGTTTTCGAGTTTTAAAGTTGACATCAGTTTGCAGTCAAAGTGCCGCGAATGTATTTAACGTACATGCGCAGACTGAAATAAACAACTTCCGGTTTAAATATTTGTATTTCGATAATATTGATCATAAATTAATTAAATAAAAAATTTATACGACATTACAACAATTAATATTTATTTTTTTTAAATCTTAGAATTTATTTTAACCGGAAATTGTTGTAATTGTTAATAATAAAATTTTATTTATTAAACAGTAAGAGATTCAAATAGAGGTCACTGCAATCTCTCAACTAAATTATCTCTCAATGGCCGTCACACATTTTCCGGCTTCTGTTCCAACAAGTTTTGCGGCATTTATCACTTACAGTAATTACTTTAAGTAAAACGTTTCTCAATTTCCACTGATCATTTTAATTTGTTAAAAAAAGGTACGTATTCAATTTATAACATCATTAAATATATTAATTAATTATTATCTCATTATTTAAATTAATTAAATAATTAATTATATCGTATTATTTTGTACTTGGGTTGAAAATCGATAGCGTGCTACACGTGGTCGAGAATATATTTAATACTTTGAATATTAATTGAATTTTATTTAAATAAATAAATTCTTATAATTAAATAATTCAAATATCGAAATAATATTTTTAAAAAATCAACATTTCTTTGTTACAGTTTACGGTCTTTGAGTAATAAACAAAAAAAAACATGGCGATTCCTAAAGGCGCACAAAAAGCGGGTAAAGTGCAACCGGCAAAGTCGATTCAGGAGGGTCAGATTAAAAAAAATAAAAAACAAAAATTCAAGCAAACTCCTAAAGGAAAAGTTCAGCTGATTCACAATAAAAAAAATGGCAACGCTAATTCTCAGAAAATAGTCGATAATAATTCACCTAAAAAAGTAATTAAAACTGAGGTTAATAATTCAAACAAAAAACAAGTCGACAATAAAAACTCAGCGAATAACTCAAATAAGAAACAAGCCCACAAGAAAAAAAACGAAGCTTCAAAGAAAGTTAAAGAAGAGGAAGAAGATTCTGACGATGACATCAATGAAGGAATTTCTATTCCTGAAGATATGAGTGGCTTGGAAGAAGATGATGACGACGATGATGATGATGAGTCGTCTGATGATCAAAAAGTAAACCTTTTAGGCGAGAGTTTAGCTGAGGATTCTGATGACGACGATGATGATTTCGAAGCAGACAGCGATGCTGAAGAATCACCTAAAGCTAAAAAAGGAGTAAAAATGTTCAAAGGACTGAAGGCTGAGGTTAAAAAAGAATCTGAGGAAGAGGATGATGATGACGATGACGACGACGACGACGACGATGATGATGATGATGATGAAGAAATGGATCAGAGTGAAACGTCTTTGAATGTGTCTATGAGTACAGATGATGGTGAGGAGGATGATGACGATGACGACGACGATGATGATGATGATGACGACGACGATGACGATGATGATGATAGCGAAGATGATGCACCAGGATTGAAAGATCTTCTTGGCAACAGTTTAGTTGATGAAGATGATGATGAAGATTTTGAAGGCAATGACGACGATGATGATGAAGATGAAGACATTGATGAAAGTGAAGACGAAGAAGATGAGCCTCAGAACACCAGTACACAAAGCAACAACTCATCATCCCTTTCTACAGGATCTACAGACGAAGCAAATCGGTTGAGTGCCGAAGAAAAAGCAGATCAAGATAAGAGATCTATCTACGTCGGGAATGTCCCCAATGACATTAAAGAATCGCGTTTGAAGGCTGAATTTAATAAGTTTGGTCCCATTCAAAGTCTTCGTGTGAGAGGCGTCGTTCCAGAATCTCCAAAGATGTCTTTCAAAGTTGCTGCTATCAAGAAGAAGTTCCACAAAAAATGCAAGACTATCTGTGTATATATCATATATAAGTCCGAAGAGTCTGCTATTAAAGCTCTGTCGATGAACGGAAAACAGCTTGAAGGAAATTATTTGAGAGTTGACCGAGTTAAGCAAGACAAAAAAAGAGACCCAAAAAAATCAGTATTCGTGGGCAATTTACCTTTTGGTAAGTAAGATATACCAACCATATTCCCCCACTTCACTTTAAGGAGTTTTATACCAGACAGCCTTTTTGAAGTCTGTTGAAATTTTTAAATTTATTTATTTATTTAAAAGAAATATAAATATGTATTATTGAAAAAAAATTTTAATTGTTTTTTTCAAACAAATCATCAACATTCAGTAGAATATAATTTATTGTTCATAATTATAATCATTAATTTTATTAAAATTTTCTGATACAGTTTAAAAATTTATCTTACACCCCCTAGACCATACTTTTGACGAGTAGTAGTTAGATATTAATTAAAAATTCAAATATTTTTATTATAGATACTGAAGACAATGAACTCTGGGAAATGTTCCTCAAGTGTGGAAAAATAGAAGATGTCAGGACAGTAAGAGATCGTATGACAGGTGCATGCAGAGGAATTGCCTACATAAACTTCAAATCCGAAGATGCTGCAACTTTGGCCCTTGATATCAATGGTACAGAATTACGTACTCGTGAAATACGAGTGCAACGCTATCAGCCACAGAGTCCATCTAATTCAAATAAAAAAACCGGCCAAAAACGGAGCTTCAAACAAAGACACCGAGACAATTCCCCTAAAAAAGCCAAGACTAATGAAAACGTGAGTATTTAAATATGTTTTGTAATAATTGAATTTATTAATGTGACTGTATGATTAATTATTGACTAATTTATTGTAGGCTGGAAGTGAGGACTCAGGAAAACCTAAAGGAATGAAAAAAGTTAAGAAACCACAGGATTCAAGCGAGGCAGCTTCCAATGATGATTCATTCCAAGGCCAAACGGCGGATGCAAAAAAGAAGGGAAAGAAATTTAACAAATTTGAAAAGAAGAAGAAGAATATGGCTGGAAAATTAATGTCTAAGCCGAAAAAGCCTATCTCTTAGTAAGATAATATTTAGAGTTGCATTTTATATTTTAACATTTTAATTTTCATATTTAATTATAAATGGATAGAAAAAGGTTCTTGTCTCAATTAAAAATAAAAAAAAACATAAGTGGACTGTATATAATTTTATTGTGAATTATTTTCCATTTTATGATAACGATAAAAAAAAAATTGATTGAAATCATAAATATTAATTTGTAATTTTATTTGATAGTTTTTTTTTAATTTGTAATTGTTGTGGCAAGTCATGTTCATTATTTGTAGCACATTCCTGACAAAATCTTTTACTATAAAAAATACTGCAACCTAAACATACAGATTTATTACACACTGAACAATCACCACCAATTATTAATATTTCACCTCTGTTAGGTAAACCAAACGGATCTTTCATAATATAACATTCTTCTTTATAAGATATATCTCGTGCAAAAGGTGGTTTGCTACCTTTGTAATTATATTTTTCAGTTAATAAACAAAAACAACATTTAAATATACCGCCCAAGTCTTGTTTTGTCTCGTTTATTTTACAATTCACTGAATTACTTTCAGATTTAATAACATTTGATGATGAACCAGCTTCTGGATCCATCCTAAAGAACAGGCAAATTAATTTATTCATTTAGATAAAAATAAAAAAAAATATTAGGTAAATAAATAAAAAAATACACAGTAAAAATTATTGTATTCAAATTTTTTAACGCAGACTTTGTGTTGAATTTTAATACAAACTTCGGAAAATATAAAAAGTAAATTTAACACTTTTTGGATGTCCGTGACGACACTAAACTTGCATTTTATTTTTGAAAATTTATTAAATATAATTACGAGTGTAAACGTAGCAGATATCAGACAAATTTAAAGTTGATAAATAGACCAAATAATTAATAAAATAAAATTTTTAAAAAATGGGCATTTAAAAATTTTTTTATTTAGTGCATTTTTTATAAATATTATTTAAAAAATTTTTTTCTCTATTTATAATTTTCAATTTGTCTGATATAAAAAGTTATTATTTAACATTCAAATATTTTTTGATAGTAAGTGCATTTAAAATGTTAAAAACACAAAAATGTTAACTTGTGCCAATAAATTTATTGTATTATAAATTGATAACAAAAATCTTTTTTCAAGTAACACTGAAATGTGTTAATTTAACACAATTTAACAGATCATTTTTAACACAATGTTTTTTACTGCGTACTTGAAACAAAAATTAAAAATTGTTCGTTTATTATTATAAATCAACATATGTATACATTAAATATTAATTGTTTAATTAATAATTAAATCACAATTATTTTCCATTTAAATAATATCTTTATTTTCCTTCATCAAATTTCAATTTATCTTTCTGACTATCTTTTGGCCACCAATAAGGTTTACATATATTTAGTGATTTATTTAAAATACTCAAACTACTAGCACTTTTAGCTTCAATAATTCTCATTAATCCCAACCCATATTTATTTACAACACCACGAAATTTACCAACAGATTTTCCATTATCATCAACAATATTTTCGTCATAATTAATATTATCTACAACTGTTTCGTTAAATATCAAAGGCATCAGCCGCTTTCTCACTACTCCTGTATGATGTGTCCGGGCGGTCAACTCTTGGCCAATATAACATCCTTTGTGGAAACTAATTCCATGCAAATAATCGCCATTTATTTCTAACGGAAACGCTTTACCAGGTGGTAAATCTATCGTACCCTCAGCTATTCCTAATCTATATCTCATTTCCCTGTAACTCAGCGAATTTTTATCTATTGAAATACCGGGAATTAAATTTTTTATAATCTCATCTTTAGTTACATTTTCATCACTTAAAATTCTATACCCTAATTTAGATATTCTCGGGTCTGTGTACATGATTATATTATCAATTGATTTACTCGTCTTACTATTCAATGATCCACATGGAATTATTTCACCCTCCAACCCATTCTTTTTATTCGGCGGTTTTATTTCTGTACCATTTAAATTTAAATTTGTGTCGAACAAAACCCAAACTTTCATCTTATCGATCATCGACTCTACATCTATTTTACGACGCACTCTAAACATAATTAAATGTCTTTGCAATGCATCTATTACATCTAAATCACATTCAATAAAATAAGTTTCCTCATCAAATCCTTTGTACACAATAGTATCATACAGTACTCTGCCTTTGGTATTTAAAAATAGCGCATAAATATTTGTAACGCCATCATCGAAATGCTTCATGTCATTTGTTATTAATCCTTGTAAAAAATAAGATACTTCTTTACCTTTTACTTTAAGTAAATTCCGGTTACTCAAATGCTCCAATGCATGTAATTTTTGTGACGTGCTATTTAATCGTAAATTATTTTTAATTACATATTTACTTAATAATAATTTTTTTTGTCTTATCCCAATTAATGGTATCCTGGACATTTTTATCATTTTGTTAGCACATTTTTTTAACTTTCCTTTATCACGATTACTAAATATTTTACAAAAATATTTTATTAATGATAAATTGATTACTTGATTAAATAATAAGAATAACATATTTGAATATTTACTTACATGATAATTTAAAAATTTATTTCAAGTGAAATTGTTTATCGATCTAATATTTTTTGAATTATATTCTGTTATAACCAATAACACATCAATTACTTTTTATTTCCAGACTAGATCAAAGTAATTTGAAAAAATAATTTAATTTTATTGGTTATGCTGAACTATGAACTAAAATTCTGAAGCACGAGAGTGAACTTCGGGTATTTTCGGTTTTTACTCCCACTCGGGTTTTCTGTGTACCAAATATTCCCCCACTTTTTCTGACGGATGCGCAGTTTAAAAGCAATCGGTAGTGGGAGCGATTTCCGAATAGAGAATATTATTTTTCCTCGATGAGTTTACAAGACTGATATTTATCTTAATCAATCACATTTTGTCGATACAATTTCAGTTTTAATTTTAAAAAATTTTAATACTGATTTACTACAGAAATATAAGTATGAATACAAAATTTAAATATGATACTGAAGTAAGTGGACGTCTAGTAATTTTTGAATTTTTTTTAAGAAGATAAATTATAAAAAAACAAATATTTTAAAAAATGGCACCTGTAGTTTTCTAAATTTTCTACATGTGCATATTTTTTTTCTTTTTTTTTTTTTTAATTGATTTAGATAAAATATTATGATCCTGAAATTGACAGACAATCAACAACTTTCGAATTTTTTTCAACAAATCATTTACAAAAAAAAAATAAAAATATCCACATTTAGAAAATTAAAAAAACTAAAGGTGCAATTTTTTTTTTTTATAATTTATCGTAGCATTCAAATATATAAACTATAACTATTTAAAAACTTGATAAAATATAAACAAAAATAAAAAAATTAATAAATGTACTTTTTTTTTATTTACAATTTTTATAAATTAAATATATTTGCAGAAATATTTCTTTATTTTTATATTTTATACACATAAAAAATTTAATTAATCCATCAAGTATTAAATTTACAAGGCACTGTGATATTATTATACATAAATATATATATTATTGTATCGAACATACTGCTGATTTAGATAATGGAAGAGTTGGGTAATTGTTATTGAGAATCGATTTTTTAGTAGGATGTCTTTTTACAATTCTTTGTACCGTTGGCATATCAACAGTGTCACCTATTTCAGCTGTAATAATTGGTTTATGAAAATCTTGGTCCACTCTCGTTAATTGTACACCCAATACTTTGGCGGCAAGGTTTGCAATTGACAAAGCTACCTGAAACAAAGCCAATATCATTTATAAAATAAAGCAATCGATAAAAGATTGGCAAAAAAGATAAAAAACAAATACCGCTTCACCCGTTCGTGCCGACATGTCATAATAAATAAAACCTTTATCTGCTGCATATCGATGAGATTTATCTCGTTTAACAGTCCTTTGATGTTCCATATCACATTTATTTCCAACAATTACCATTAATGGTTTATTTTCTTCTTGCTTATCATTTATTTCATTTATCGCAGTAATCCAATCTTCGAGAATATCAAAGCTCGAACTGTTTGTCACGTCGTAAACTAAAAGAATAATCTAAAATATTCAATTACATAAACTTTTTAGCAAATAATATTAAAATTACAATAAATGTATATAAATATGTCCATAGTAGCATTCTTCAGAAAGTCTTACAATCTGTATCTTCAGTCTTTGGCAAGTCCGAGGTAAGATGCTTCCGTAAGATACCTTAAGTAAATCTGTAGCAGTACTTCCTTAAGATCTATTAGCTTCTTGCTGCAGAATTGCTTAAAATACCAGAACATGGCTGCCCTCTTCTTTACTTTAAATTTAAATGACCACTGGGCTTACTAAAAGTACTAAGTTTAAGCTTTGAATGACTCAGAGATAAAGAAACCAGATATCTTAAGCAATTCTACAGCAACTCTGCCCGAAAATTGTTACATAGTTCGTCTATTGCTGCAGACTGTTTCTACCGATTTCCGTAAGTCTTTAAGAAGAATCTTAAGCAAGACCTGATGAAATCTTTGGCATACATATGAAATCCATCTTTTTCAAGTCTTGTTTAAATCTTCCATAAAAAAATTTGCTGAAGGACATTCGTCAACTAACTTAAAACAATATTACTAGGATATTTAATTACCTCCGCACAGTATACATATTTATCTAACATAGCTCCTCGTAATGAAAGACCACCAACATCCCATACATAAATATTAACATTTTTATACGGACCCAAAGAAAGATTTTTCATAAAAAAATCAATTCCAGCGGTTGGGGTATACTGTCTTGTAAATTCATCATTGCAAAACCTTGTTGCTATACTTGTCTGAACAATAAAATCTATAATTTAAATTCTTTATATTTTTTTAAACATTATTTTAATTTACTTGTGTCGTAAAATTTAAATGACCAAAATTAAAAAAATTTTTGAAATAAAAAAGTTAACTTACTTTACCGGCACCAGAATCTCCAACCAAAACAACTTTCAATTCTTTTATTCGTAAATCATCATCCAATCCATTCATTTTTACGCGAAAAAAGTTATGTTTGAAATGAAACGGAGTACACTCAATGCAACATAAAACTCTACTGACTGAATCGACCACTCAACAAAGACTTTTTTCATCGCTCTGCATGAATAAATTACCATACAATCGATATTAACATTACTTGCGTGACGATTTGTGTCAATCTAGTAGGGAGTATGTGGCTAAGAACACAACCCTGTTCGTACATCGCAATATATATAAAACAATAAATGCGCTTGCGCTTTATTCAAACACCGCGTATGTAGATAATAGAAAATATAATGATATATTTATACACCACTTTAAAAATATACAATAAAAAAACACTAACTATGTTATAATGAAAAAATATGAAATAGTAGATATTAGTTATTGAAATATAGTATTTTTATTAATTACTCTCATAATAATCTCAAAATAAACCCAAAATTATTGTCGAAATGAAACATGTATAGGCAATAATTATTTAAACGAAAGTTTATATAAAGTTTATAAAAACTTAAATCAATTAAAGATCAAGTCTTTATAATTCTGCAACAGGTAGTAGTTAGTAACTCTGGAGCATGTTGTCGTACGAACAACAGTAGTTCTGTCTGCACGCTCAAAGTTTGCTTTTACTACTTCGTAATATCTTCCATCACTGCAATTAATTAATCAATATAATTCATTGATATTATTATTGTTATTATATATTTTTACCTGAGTACAAGGCATTTGAGTTTAATGCATTTCACACGTAGAACATCAATTGCTTTCTGACTTTTATCTGAAAAACGAAGATTCTCAGGATCCCAACGTAATTCCAATCGTTCTAAGTTTGGACAGTTATTTGCAATACCGTCCATTAATTGATCTACGTGAATATTGACACCGAGTCTTTCTTGTGTTCCCATAACAAGAATTCTATTAAAAATAATATTTTTATTAAAATAGAAAATATATGTATACTGCAAAAAATCGGGAGTAAATAAGGATTTTATTTAAATCCGAAATCATTCCATCACTCGGAATTCCGGAGTTTTTGTAATTAATATTTTCCAATACTCCCTTTCGGAATGAAATTCATTCTGAGGAGATCAAATAAGTAAAAAATCATCCGTTCCGCTTTCACTAAAAATTTTTTACAGTGTATATGTATAAAAATATAGTGAAACTTACTTGGCATTTGTCAGTATTGGCAATACGCTTTGCCAAAGTTGATCAGTAATATGCGGCATACCAGACATTGCAATACCCCATAATTGATGGCCATATCGTGAAAGAAATTTATGCAAAGCATCATCTGTAAGATTGTCGGAACTATCAAGGTCAAGTGCTATTAAATTTCTCGGATTTCCTGCATCCGCCCAAGCTTTCAGAACACTATCATTGAGGCCATTCAATTGTCCAGCGCTTAAAAATCTTAGACCCGGAATTCTCGTTAACATATCAATTAAACATTCAGTTGACAAATCTGTTGCCGTAATATCTAATTCTTGGACACTTGATTTTTCCCATTCAACCTGCATGACGTAGTCACTTTGAAGGTCTAAAAGTTATACCTCCAAGTCCTTAATGATTGTATTTAAATGTTTATAAATGTTTTTAGTAATTAATGGATTTTTATTTCTTACTAGTTCCTTGCATAAGAAGGCATTTTAATCGTCTACTCCTTTGGAATAATGTTTTCATAGTTGATCCAGTAACTTTTGAACAAAAATTAACCGCCAAACATTCAAGTTGAATACAATTTGATGAAAATGCATCAATATGGGAATCATCCACAAAATTTATTCCATACAAATTAATTACACGAAGATTTGGAGTTGCTGATTTTAATTTATGGACGTTTATTACTTCATAAATTTCTTCTTCTTCTTCTTCAATTTTCTCATATGTACCTAAATTTATTTTTTAATTTATTTGCATGAAAATTATTATTCTGTCAATTTATTTATTCATTAATCATTAACATACTATTACCAATTAAATGAAGAATTTCAAGGCCATTGATAAAATTGTATATTTTTCTCATGAAACCTTCCATAAATATAACTTCGGATAAACATATACACATGTATTTAAGTTTAGTTGGAAATGCTTGCATTTCAGAAAAATCATGGAGCTGCATTGCAGTTGAAAAATCCAAAAGCATGGCAGTTAAGTTTGGACACTTATTGGCTAATTCATGCAGTACAGTATGAGTAATAAGTTCAATTGGCAATTCGATGTATCGTAGTGAAGCTGCGAAACGTACACTAGTTACAAAAAAACAATTGTTTAGGTATGATACTACAATTCTATTAACTTCTGTAATAATTGTGATTTATTCACTTTATTTAAACACCCGTACACTGTCAGAAAATCGGGAGTGAATTCGAAATAAATTTGGATTTTAATTTCATCTGAATTCATTCACTCCCGATTTTTTACAGTGTACTCCATACACTAATTCATCAAAGAAATAGTGGAGAATTATTTTATGATTTTCATATAAATATAAATAATTTTTTATCAATACCTTATAAGTTGCAGAAGCATTTCAAGTGAATTGACATGAAGTCCGCTGACTTCAGGTCTCAAAGAAACATGTGTCCATAATCTTGTATCATAAGCTATTTGACGCCAACGTTTACAAACACGAGCTAGTCGACAAATTTCACGATGAGACAAGTATGCAAAAATATTGAGAATTACTTTATCAGGTAATTTTTCGATAGTCTGAAATTTTTTAAGTCAATGAAAATAATTTCCCAATTAATGTTTCAATTAAATTTTTAAAAATTGAATATTGTTTTTTTTTTAAATAATAACGATAGGATCTAAGTGAACTTACAGTACTTGCAAATCTACTTTTAATAACACCACCTTCTTCAACATACATTTGCGATGTCTCCAACGCAATTTGTCCCCAAACATCAACACCTCCCAGATCCATTTTTTAATAAATTTTATTTTTTCAATTAACAAAAAAAAAATGTTTATTAAATAAAAATATTTGTTATAAATTTTGAAGGAAACGCCCACACACAAAAATTAAATTACAATAAACTAAATTAACAAACACTAGAGATTTCAAGGGAACGTGCACCCGCTGCAATATTCGAAGGAATCCGACAAGTTTCTATATAATTGCGCAAGCGTGAGTACTAAATATATACAAAGACGTTGGTTAAACTTAATTTTAAACCTCAACGGGATTTATCTAGGTACACTTATAATTCACATCATCGTGCTATTTTCTTTTTCAGTTAAACTTATTAATTTTTCCTACTGTATTTCTCATAATAACCATGAGTTTACCGTCAATTGGGTTTTTGTTTCCAATACTTGATCAAATGTATCAATAAATAATATTATCAAAACATATTTTTTAACTACAAAAAAAAAAAAAAAAAAAAAAAAAAAAAAAAAAAAATAAATATTTGAAATTATTTAAAAAAAAATTTACTATTGCATATTTTCTCTACAATACTAGACAGATTAAATTAAATAAATTATTTCCCAGACATGTATCTAGAGATGTCAAGATGCCAAAATGATGAATCATGAAAAGTGTCCATTCATTGCGGTGAATGAATTTATTGTAAATGATAGAGGATTTTGCTTTGATTAGAAAAAAACTTCATTATTATAAATAGAGAAATTTTTTCAACATGCAGGAGATTTAAAAATAATAACACAATTACAAAAGTTAGTTACCGCTAAATTTCTTCGGCGAGTACTATTTCTAAGGTCATCTCTTGATATCGCAGAAGTGGCATGTTCTAATACATTTAATTGATTCCAAACGCTCATTATGAAAGAACGAAGAGATCACAGCAGTCATTAATTATTAACTAAATAATTTTATAGATTAATAAACTACTGTCAAAATGATACTTAAATATTTTTATACCTAATGCACTATAACATGTTTTATTTTTGAGCAAAATTTTTTTCATGCGAGTTAATAAAGTAATAGTTTTGAATGAAAAAAAAAACTTGCAGAAAGATGAATTTGTTCGAATAGAATTAAAGATTTTTTAAATGCAAAGTCACTTAAATTTTTTTCCACAAATAAATTTAATTTAATATTTTTGACATTTACACATTTTGAAGTTTTTTTTATTTATTGACTTGATTATTTTTATTTTAATATCTATACTTTTTTCAGAATCATATAATGACAAATAAGTTATTCAAATAAATACCAAAGGTATTACGATAACAGAAATTCAAAAATTTTTTAAAATTCAAAAATACTATTTGTCTAAAAACTTTTTTGTAGAGGATTTTGTGTTCTACAAGTGTCATCTATTTTTCTTAAAAAATTTTTTTTTAATATTACTCAAATGCGAAATCGAATTTTCAGATGAGCTATGTCTGTAATTGTCTTAGATTTTTTTTTCCGTCGGGAAAATATTTTTTTTTATTATAAACTATTACTTTTTTAACTTGCACAAAAAAAAAACTGTTACTCAAAAATAGAAAACCCTAATATACACAAGAACGTTTTTATATATTCGATAGAAAATTTAAAAAGATACTTTAGCTCATTTCACAATTGTCACTCTTCTGGGCCCAGATGTTTTATTTTTGACTATTTAAATACTCTATAAAGCACCAATATTTATATTTTTTTTATTATTAATGTAATTTCCTTAAGTTGAAATAAATTTATATTTTATTCTATTTTATTATTTACTTATTGTCTTTATACCTTATGGTTTGTAATTAAAATAATTAAGCAATAACTGATTATTATAAAAATAATATATAAAAAATTTTAGCTGGAGAAAAATTGAAAAAAAATTTCTCGATTATTAGCAATAGAATGAATACTGAAAATTTATTTTTTAAAATATTGGTCTTTGTTCTTTGAGTTAATTGACCGATGGTTAACGAACGATGTTTGCGACTGACTTGTTTCTCATTAGTTATAAATACGTGATTGGCAAGTTTCCAGAACGGGACGTCTTCTTCGACGTTTTTTGAAGGATTGATTATTACCGGGCTTTTATGGAAGAAAATCATATAATTTAGTTCTCTGCTGTAAGCTCTTACAAGACCCAACTCTCATACTATTTATACACCTCACTGACAAAATGATTCTAAGGAGGGAAGTCATTTATTTTATAAAAATTCAAATTATTGTTCTTCAGAACAGATAATTTTTTACAATTATCATTATAATGGACAAATAAGAAAGTGAATTTAAATATTGGTTTTTATTTGAAAATTTAATTATTTTTTATAAATTGAGTAACTCGACCAATAAATGGATGACCCCCAGTAATTAGACAAAAAATACACTGATAAATTTCAATATTATAAATTTGTATAGAATAACTGAATTTCTGATTCTTATTTCCGATTAATTCTGATACGAAAATTTTTATAAGCATTCGTTAGAATGTTTGAAAAGAGCGTCTACTGGTAGACCCTCCAGCTGGGATGTTTCGTTTATTTACAGGAAATATTAGTATTTTTAACAGTTTTTTCTTTTATTTTTAAATATATATATTGCAGCTTTTTTTACAAATTAAACATTTTTTTCGGATTTCCTTAAAAATTTTATACAAATATCACATAAAATTGGAAAATTTATCACTACTTTAGTATAATATTAAAAAAATTAATTTTAATTTTGTAAAAATTTATCTAAATATTTGTTACTGCTTATTAAAAACTGATTAACAATAACTCTTACCGTAGTACTACGTGGTACTATTATTACAAATCCATCATTCTCTTTTTCCTGATAATTTAACTGTTGAAGTGCAGCTTCAACATTTAACACATTCCAATTAGACATTCTTCGTAAATCCATGATAACTGAATTATACTGAAGCTCTTCTTGTATACAAATCAAAAAGTTTAAACAAAATGTAATGAAAATATTCAAAATTAAAACATATCCTTTTTATCAGTAATTTTTGTTATATTTTTTTAAAATCATAATCGGTATTAAAAAAATTGCAGTACAAAATAACTACTAGTAACCACAATTTTGTTATTTAAAAGGTAGTATAATTTAAAATAAAAAAAAATCTACTCTTAATGTCAAATCTCGAGGAATTCTTACTGTTACCAAAGCAAAAAATACACTGAAATCGGTTTTCAAGCGATCCAGAAATAGAATCACTGGATAGCTGCTACTTTTATGATCAGAAGATTTTTTTTGTTAAGTCGTAGGTGGGAATTGTTTTTAAAAACTAAAAATAATTTCATTAACATTCATTCAACGAATTCTTTAAAATTTAGGTAGCGTCGTACGCGATGATTATTCCTAGTGATTAAAACGCAACATTGGTTCAAACAGTTTTTTTTTTGTTAATTATAAGAAAAAAGAAAAAACAGTTTAATCAATACTCCGAACATAAATAAAATAAAATTGTCCTCATGCCAAAAATGTTACACGGAGGAAAATTCCGCTAAAAATTAAATAGTAATTACAACCATGACTAAAAATTTGCTATCTCAAATGAAAAATTACAATCCATAAAAAAATTACGATGATTTATAGAAAATTAATTTTTGATTTCAATTATTACTATTTAGATCGTAATTTTCATTTATTATAATAATTACAATCCTTCGTAAAGATAATTACTTAAAAAATTGAAAAATCTCTCACGACTTTGATAATTTTTATTTTAAAACTGTAATTTTTATGAAATTTGAATCTAAAAATGATTTTGTCCCGCTAAATAAAAAGTACAATTATGTAAACAAAAATATAATTTTTAAATTTGTATTAATTATCATTAGATATTGAAAATTTTTATCTAAAATTAAAAATTACAATTATACATAAAAAATTACTATTATTTGTAAAAAATTCAAGTTAATTGTAAAAATTACATTAAAGCTTTGTTAAATTTTCACTTGGAAAAAAACAATATTTACTTATTCGAATAAAAATAGTTCAATCTTACAAGAAATAGAAATGATTATTAGATTTATTAAAGATTAGTACATTAGTCAGAATTTTTGTTCCGTAGTTGATAAATATTAAAACATTGTATTGAAATTATTGTAAAGTTAAAATATTAAAATTTGCTACAGTAATACTGAATATTAAACTACACTTTAGAAAAATTATTATCAAGCCCAAATAAATTTTTTTATTCATAATAAAATTTATCAGATACACTAAATATTTTAACTGACACGATAATGAATGTTAGTCTAATGCGTTTCACAATGAAAACTCAAAATCTTATAAAAATAGTTATTTCCAATGTCATTTTATGTAAGTAGTGTACATTTTAGAATGTCGGTAAGACAAATTGCTACTCTGGGAGATAAAATTACTATTTGAGATTGTAATTTTTAGTTCAGGGTATATAATGCCATTGATGTTGTATTCTACCCATAGACTTGCTATAAATTCAGAATTTCTAATCGTCATTGTGGCTGAGCTGTCAACGTACTTGGTCAGGGTGTGAAGAAACAGTGAGGACCGGGTTCGATCCCAACGTCAGGCAAATAATTTTATTTTCAAGCTTTCATTGTAAATTATTCCGCGTTTGTGTAAACGTATGTGCTTGTGCGTCTCGTAAAAGTGAATCCCCATGCAACCACTATGTAGGTGTGTGTGTGTGTGTGTGTGTGTCCTGTTCGTTAGTAGGTAGAGTAGTACCTGAATACGCGTCTCCCGATGCGCTTGATTATTATTTTAGAATGTCGATAAAACAAATTGCTACTCCGGGAGATAAAATTACTATTTGAAATTGTAAAAATTACTCGTCAGAATGCATCTTTCACAAAGCGCGTTAAAAAATTATTTACTAAGTACAATAGTAAAAATTATTGGTACATTATTAGTTTTCATTTCGTCGTTAGTAAATTTTATCTTGAATGCAGTAATTTTTATAATCAACAGATATTATTATTCTAAATAATATGTTGTAATTTTACTTTGAGTTATGTAAAAGTAATGAATTTTTTTAACATTCTTAGATTACTTTCTCGGATTGTAATTTTTTTTTCAAATTTAGTGAAAATTCTTTAATTTTTTTTCTCCGTGTAGATATAAATCTCGGCAATAAGCAATTTAATTAATTAAGTTGTTCAGCATTTTTTTTTTAACGAATTAATGACCTACCATCAAAAAACTCTTTTTCTGTTGTTAATTAATTTTTTAAACAAACGGATTTTGTTGAAGTCCATTTTCCATTGGAACAATCAATAAATGTCAATAACGTTGATTAACTGCATTCCCAACAGGAACAGAATTACGGAATACGCTTCATAGGAAGACGTGGAGCATCTCCACCCATCTACACCAATCCTTACATGGGCCTAAACTCCGAAAATTAATTATTCCCAGGACATTTTGCGGGTTTTCTATACTAGAGGACACCATGATGAACAAAAAACGTAATTATTAAGATGGGTCATTCCCAACAGGAACAAATTTACGGGCCACTCTTGATAGAAAGACATGGACAGCTTCATTCTCACCCATGTTCACCAATCCTTATATGGGTCTGAACTCCAAAAATTAATCATTCCCAGAACTTTTTATAGGTTTTCCTACTAGAGGAGATCATAAATAAAAAAAAAAACATTGGTATTGTGATGGGTTATTCCCAACAAGAACAAAGTTACGGTCCACTCTTGATAGAAAGACATGGACAGCCACATCTTTACCTATGTTCACCCATGTTTACCCATCTTCACCAATCCTTATATGGGTCTGAACTCCAAAAATAAACCATTCCCAGGACTTTTAATAGGTTTTTCTACTAGAGGACATCATAATAAACAAAAAACGCTAATATTTCGATGGGCTATTTTCAACAGGAGCAAAGTTACGGGCTCCCTTTCAGAGAAAGACATAGACAGCCTCATCTTCACCAATGTTAACCCATGATCACCCATCCTCATATGGGTCAAGACTCAAAAAAAAAATTTTTCTTAGCACTTTTTATGGTTCTTTTCTACTAGAGGACTGTATAATAAACAAAAAACGTCAGTATTGTATTGGGTTTTTCCCAACAGGTGCAAAGTTACGCGCCAGTCTTCACAGAAAGACATGGACATGCTCATGTTCACCCATCTTCACCTATCTTCACCCATGTTCACCCATCTTCACCCATGTTCACCCATCTTCACCTACCCTCATATGGATCTGAACTTAAAAAATAAATTTTTCCTAGGACTTTTTATGGTTCTTTTCTACTAGAGGACATCATAATAAACAAAAAACGTTAATATTGTGATGGGTTATTTTCAACAGGAGCAAAGTTACAGGCCACTTTATGGGAAAACATGGACATTATATTTGTATCTTTGGGATCTGAATCATTGAACATATGTATCATTAAATATATGTGTTATAAGAATTTGAATAATTGGGATGTGTGTCATCGGGATTTGGGTAATTGATACATTCGGGTAAACGGGATATGTGTGAAGAACACCTATCCGAAAAAACTACACACATGAATACAGGTAAGTAAAAAAAAATAATATCTGAGAATAAATAAAACAAAATTATAATACATATTTGCAAAGAACTTGTTATTGAACAGTCTCTTCGTAGTTTTAAATTTTCGCGCATGCGCACTTTGGGTTGTTTGCTATCTGAAATTTCTGCTAGGTGTCACTACGGCTCATAGCCATTTTAGCTACAAGTATTTTGGGTAAATGTAATTGGGAGCCTTGCGTGCAAGCCGAATAAATCAAGCTCAGTGCCATCTATGTTAAAAATTTGAGGTATGCATTGAACGAACATAACCCACTCACACACACACATTCATTTATATACTTTATATTTAGTTATCACCTATGTCGAAATAATTTTTCATGTTTCTCAATGTTTTTGGTATTACCTCATTCATTAAGTGAAGTTTTTAATTTAAAAAAAAAAACTGGTGTAAAAAAAAAATTTTTTAACTATGGAGCCACCCCGAGCTCCCATTGATAATCTTCTAAATGTTCTATCGGGCTTCAGTATTGGTCATGAAAAAGCGTTAAAGCAGAGTATTTACAATACAGTTGCATTATTTCTTCTATGCTTAGTTTGCACTGCCAGTTATGGACTTTACATAATTCTCCAGCCGTTTGTCAAACCACTAATATGGGCTCTACTTTGTGGCTCAGTTCTTTTTCCATTCAAATTATACATCACAAATGCTGTCAAGTCTTGGTTTGCTGAGGCAGATCATTTTTACGAGCCATTACTCATAAATCTTGCTATGGTACCTATCAGACTAATGGACAAAATTTCAGAGTGTGTCGGATCATTTCTTTACAGCCGTATAAAATATGTGAAAATAATTATAATTACATCTAGTTTACTTGTTACAATCTATTGGTACACGCCCAATATATTGACATGTCTTACTTGGCGACTCATTCAGTTCAGCAATTCATTTTTTTTCTTATCTGTCACCAACTGCAATATTTACATGGTATAATTGCTTATTAATCTTTTATTGTATAGGAACGGGGCAAAATGGGGTACTCAAGAGGAAAAACGTGTCTGAGATACAAAAAACGAGGATATTTCTGTTTTTTTTTTTTTCAGAGTATCTTCGTTATTAAAATTCTCAAAATTTGTGACATTATTGACTAAGATTCCAAGAATATTCTGCTAAATTTTCATAAAAAAATGTTTAAAAATAAGCTAGTGGTAGTGGGGAGAGACGAGTCACAAAAAAAAGTCTCCATGCAGGCAAGATAACTCATGACTGCATCTGAAATCAAAAAACCAAAAAGATTTCTTTAGTACATCAGTTCATTTTAGATCTGAACGAATGATTTTTTATTTTTCAATAACTACTTATTATTTAATTTTTGGGAAAAATCAGAGTTTTTTGATTGCACCTTTACCAAAAATTAAAAAATGAATATTTTGTTTTTTCCTTCGTGCAAATCTAAAATAAACTCATATTCTAAAGAAATCTTTTTAGTTTTTTGATTTTAGATGAATCAGTCATGAGTTATCCTGCCTACAGCATGGATACTTTTTTTTTTAAAGTGGCTCGTCTTTCCCCACTACCACTGGTTTATTTTTAAATATTTTTTTATGAAAATTTAGCAAAATATTTTTTAAATGATACTTAATAATGTCACAAATTTTGAGAATTTTAATAACGAAAGTACTCTACAAAAAAAAAATCACAAACATATGCTTTTTTTTTGTATCTCAGACCCGTTTTCCCCCTTAAGAAAATACTTAATTTTAGGGGACTTAAATACGTTAAATATTTTTTTTCTTAATGATATAAAAAACAAACTTTTTTTATAAAATTTTGAGAATACCCCATTCTGCCCCTTTGCCCCTCAATGCAATGTAACTGTAATTAATCAAACCTATTTAATTTTAGATCAGTACAGTAATGATAGGTTACATAGTGATATTGTGTATTTTCTGGACCAAAGAAAATGCAACTTTATTTAACTACGCGTCTTTTGTAATTTGGTTGTCATTCAGTTTATATGTATCAAACATACTAGGAGTTTATCAAAACATAATATTTTTTATTTTACAAATATTGTTCATCGTTGGTTTCATCTATGAAATCGTACTTATTTTGGATACCAAAGAAGTTCAAGGAACACCATTAACTTTTACTGAAGCTGTACAACTAGCATTGACCGGTAATAAAGTATCAAGTCCTGCCGTAGAAATAGATGAGAATGTGGAACAGGACGAACAGATTTCTTTTATTGAAGGAACATCTACTCCTTTAACTGCTGATCAGAAACAAGACTCCGTCGTAAATAGTAGCAAAAAGCATTCGCTGAAATTCATCAAACGGGCAATGTCTTTAGATACTGATGCCAGACACGACACCCTAACAAAATTAAGATCAGATGGTGATAAATCTTCGAGTTATCCAAGCTTTCAAACGTCATTTCACGAACGTTATTTCTTGCGAAAATTTCGAAACGAAACCAAAATGGAAGATGAAAAAAATAAAACTGATACAGATAAATATATGTATGGGGCGTTGTATTCATGCATAGGAATGTTAATGTGGAAACATAAATGGATTTTAACCATACTTACTGTTCCAATAGCTTGGTATTTTACTAAACAAATAGGAAAGTATTTTGGACTTTGGGATATCATTCAACGTCGTATAAATAAATTTATTCAATTTTTTAAGACGTGGTATTACGAAAGACGGCATGCGTTAATTCCAGCACACGTTAAAGGATTGTATAAAATTTATACGATAATTGATAAGGAAATAAGGGAAATATTAAAACGATCTGTTGATGCAGTTGCGACTACTGCTGTCATTTTCTTTTTATTAGTATTTTCTTTTTGCGCGTCACTATTTATAGTGATACAGGTAATTTACAACATAAATATATTTTATAATATACATTGGGATGATTCATTTAAAATTTTTTTTTCACTCCCACTTCAAAATATTGCGCACTTCGAACGCGAAGCAGAGAGTTTGGCTCTACTGTTTAATTTTTTTTATTATATGCATTGAAAAAAAATTTTTTGAAAGTTTCGGTCCTTGAATTTATTTTTCAGTGTTTTGCATTTGATTTCGAAGGTTCTCCCATTTAAAATACCGAGAAATTTTAAACTTTTTTTTTTAAATTTCCTATAAACATGGAAAGAACAGAAATAAAATTAAGGGCTGAAACTTTTTGAAATTTTTTCTCAATGCATCCAGCATAAAAAAATTAAACAGTAGAGCCCAATTTCACGTTCGAGGTGTGCAATATTTTGAAGTGAGAGTGAAAGTAAATAGTCATTCTCTCTAATATAAATATGTATGAAGATTAATTATAATTAAGTTAATTTATTATGAAAGATTTATGCAGAAGGAATGCATCTGATTCAAGTAACAGGAGAAATTATAAATTCAACGTTAGTTCATAATCCAGACATTGATTGGGTACCTGAACAATGGGAAAACTCTGTTAATAGCGTTTTAGATAATGCTTATACATACGGCAGAAGTGTTATTGCTGATGGTGTTAAGAATTTAGCCAAAGAATTGGAACCGTCTAAAGCTGAAATACTAGAGAAAAAAGTTTTAGAATTGTGGGATCGACTTTACCAGGCCTGGATGATGTCAAATGAAAGCTCGGAGTCAATAGGCCCGACGGTGGACATCGACGCTGCTTATTCAGTGTGGGAAAGTTTGAAAGAAAGTTTCGGAAAAATACCAACTCGTAAGTCCCTTCAATTTAAAAAATCTATTCATTTTAATACATCTTATATTTTTACAGAAATTTTTAATATGAGCAGTATCCAAAATTTCGGAAAAGACAATGTGGGCATTTTAATGTCCGTTCTTGACTCGGTATGGAGCATTGTTAAAGGAAACTTATCAATAGTTTTGAGTGTTTTAACAGAATTACTTTACGTTGTTCTTATCAGTGGATCTGCTGTTCTTAGTTTTACTTTGAGCACCGTAAGTATAATAATATTGCTTTGTATCAATTAATCATCAAGTATACAAAGACAATTATTTTTCCAGGTGGTATTTTTCACTACGTTATTTTATCTGCTAAGTTCTAGCGGATATACTTATAAACCTATTGAGCTGATTGCAGTTTTTAGTCCCATCAGCTTTTATCGGTAAGTTTTTGAATATCACACCTCAAGCGCGACGCGCAATGTATTAATATTGATGAGTAATTAATAATAGTTTTGTATATCTGATTAAATGATCGATTTTTAAATTATTTAAGATTTGCAGTAGCAGTTCAAGAAGCGGTTATGGAAGTTTTTGCCGCAACTTTCAAACTCGCGTCATTCTTTGGCATGTGGACATGGCTTATACATAATTTATTTTATGTTAAAATTATTTATTTGCCCTCAGCATTTGCCGCTATATTAGCAGCCGTACCATTTTTAGATGCGTATTTTGCGTGCATTCCTGCTGCGATTGAACTTTGGTTTACTCGAGGTCCTATGATTGCGATCCTCTTCTTTGTATTCCATTTTCTACCCTACAATATTGTGATGACCGATTTTTACAAAGAAATTAAGGGGTACTAAAAATTGTATATTTTTAAAAATTTTAATTTTCTAAACATTGAAAATATTAATTTTTTGTTTTGTTTTACAGTGCAGGCCATCCTTATTTAACAGGCTTATCAATAGCTGGAGGAATTTTTTGTTTAGGGGTCGAGGGAGCGATTTTCGGTCCCCTTTTGCTTTGTTGCATTATGGTAGCTATAAATCTCAGTCGTCGATACGTCCATTCTCTTTCTGAAGAAACGTTAGATTCATTAAAAAAACAAATGAATCAAACTAATGAGCAATGCTCACCTTAAAAATTAAAAAATTAACAAGCGATAGTCTAATGAACGTACAAGTTATTCATAAAATTCTTTATTTTTATTAAAAAAAAAAATATTGCTTAACTTATAAAATATTAATATTTTTAATACTCTAATTTAAAATCTTAAAGCATGAGATAGATTTTCTCGATATTTATTCCATCATAGTCGATGTAAATTTTTACGTGTTCTGATGCTGTAATTTGTCTAATTAAAAGCTGCATGCCATTGTCTTACAAGTCAATTTTGTTAATAAAATAATTTAATGTTAGTGAGATAAAAAGTAATTTTAAGAATAAAGTCAACGCTTCCTAATTTTTTAAGAAACTCAAATGTTTTTAAATTAATATTTAAATAAAAATATAAGATGTTAATTCAGAGAGTTGATTTTATTTACATACTAATCAGTTTTTTAGAGTAAACTTTTTCAGAGCGGTACAACTTACGTTGTAATGAAGATTTTTATTTGAAATTTGTTTTACATACTCTTGAAATATTAATAAATAAATGATAAAAAATTCAAAGTTCTATCTTTTCATTGGTCGTAAAAAAAAATTCTCAAAAAACGCTTAAAAACAGACTCTCACACGGGGGAACCTTGAGAGCTACTGTACGGAAGGTTTTGTACAAAAGACTGGGAAATAAATAAAAAAAAAGAAAAATTACTATTAGTTGTTAGATGCATAATAAATAAAGACACATTTAAATAATATTGTTTATTAAACTTAAATAAACTATCAACATAATATGTTATATGTAGACACTTGTAATTTAAAGAACTTGTCGATTCAACTATTCAGATAAAATAGTCGCAAGTTGTATATAATCGTTTATTCTAATGCGTATTTTTAAATTTTTTTATCTCTTAATATTATTTAATTGAAACTTTTATTTAATCATATTTACTCTTAAAAATAGAAACACATTCGTGTAAGTAATTATTTTAGTTAAACTTATTGGCAAATTATTTACAATGTACTCTTGATTTTTATGTCTTACATAATGAAGTAATTTAAAATATAATGTGTGACTTTATCAAATATTTTATTTAAATTTATTCATTTAAACTTTTTTTCGGTCACTTCATATAAACAGGATATTACCAAAATAAAGAACAAGTATAATAAATATCTTTTACACTTAAAATTTACCTAAGTAGTATAGATTAATAAATAGTGTACATACACGTTGTTATCAAAGCAACCAAATAAAGTTATATATATTTATCGTTTTTTAAATTACCTTTCACACTTAATCAAGTATTTAGATGTTGAAAAGCACTGTAATAATTTTACTATTATCTATTTCAACATAAGAAAAGAACTTTACAGTCACAGCTCAAATAGAAAACTATAGTATTTTTTAACTAGCGAATTATAAAAAAAAAAACCATAATAAATATTTAAAAAAAAAACCAAGGAAAGAATTTTAAGAGAAAAAAAAAAAAAAAACTTGAAACTACGATCTCTTTCTTCACTTCTTCACTTTTAGATATTCGATAGACTCTTTATCGATAAATTTTTTAAACCGAGTTGATGAAATATTCAGGTCGAATATGATATTTTTTTCTAATCTTACATTAATTTCAGTCATATTGTTCATAACACTACGAATAGACTTTTAAAAATATCCAACAATCTTTGCTATCAATTTTAATCAGTTATTCACAAACGTTTGATACCATCTTCTCCATTTCAACATCTGTATCTATTTCATTATGAATATGATTGTTGCTACCTACATTTGTTATTGGAGTAGCTATTGTCGCCGTTGACGTTGTACTTGTTGGTGGGGTATTTGGCGTTCCTGACATTTCTAATGGTGAGCCAGGTGATTGCAAAGGTTCTACGAGATCTTCAAGACCTTTAGGTGTTGGCAGTTTGTTAAGGACATCTCTTAAAAGTCTATAGTGTCGCTGTAAAAGAAAATAATTATTTTAGAAAGCACTAAATTTTGATTAGAATTACAGTCGAATTCCATTAACTCGGAACTTCCCCTCAATCTTAGCCCCCACTACAATCTACGCTGTCTCCCATCCAATACTGTACATTCGTATGCTAATATACATCATACATGTAGATGTAAGAGCGCATGCGTGTAGTTTATTCTTTTAAAGAGAAGGAGCATTCGATAACTCAAAATTTCCACTCCTCTGTAGAGTAACTGTCCGAGTTAATGAAATTCAACTGTACTGAAAATTTGTTTAAAAATTTTTACCCTTAGAGCCAAGGCATTGAGAGAAATCGTACGAGCTGAGCGTTTATCTGATCCATACGTTTCCATGTCCATAATCCAGCTTTCTAATTGAGCTACTATTTCATGTCTCTTTATCCAGAAATGCGTATGTATTACCTGGAAATTGTATTCATTGTAATCTCTGATTAAAAACTTTGATTATAAATGACTTACTTCTTTGAAACATGGGCAGGGATTTTTAATTTGATCCAACATTGCCCATTTTACAGTTGCCAAGCAAATATTGGCGTTATATTCTTGACTAGATTGAGCACCACTAGCAGTACCTCGAGACCTTTCGTATCCTGGTTCATTAAAATAGGGTTCCGGCACTAAAATTAATGATTGTATGGACACCAAAACCTGTCGAAAAGTATAACAACAACATTAGATATAAAGCTGAATTGACATGATCTAACCACGTGATTTCATCAACATTACCTGCAGAAAACTACTGGTGTGAGCATTCCACTTTTCTTCCGGTCTGCCGTGCCAAGTGTTCAATACACTAAGACAAACTTTACCGTCATTATACAAATTAGGATTGAACCGCACAGTGTGTCGGCCAGTTGTCTCAAGATTTATCAACATCGGACTGTTGGGATAATCTGGTGGAAAGTAAACATCGAATTCGAAGCAACCGTTTGCGTAGGGTGTTTCTGCAGGGCCGGTTATCAGAACTTTCATGATGTCCAGTCTGTCAGTGTCACACCTTACGAACACGCTGCTACTATACGACAGTGGCAACGCAGTCGACAGTGTCACGGCTTCCTGGGCTAACCTTTTGACCCTTGTAGGATGGCTTCTGTCTCCTGCCGCTCTCATGTTTGATTCAAAATGATAAGACACTGCAAATCGGTAACCACCGCCATCGGAATTCTCAGATATCATTTCATAGGTGTCGAATTGAAGATTTTTCATGACTTCAAGGTATCGTTGCTCTATGGATTTAAGAGGTAATTCGGTGATAACAGTACTGGGACTGACCAGTTCTTCTCCGATGACAGCAAGTCTTGAGGTGGCATTCTGTACTACTGTAGCACTTTCCTGAATGTCAGGTATCAATGTCGCTAATCCTTCGTCTTGCTCAGTATCATCTGGGTATTTAAGACCGCTCTTGAATTTGTTAGAACGTGAGCGGTTTATTTTATGGACGTATGTATCCACACAAACTTTCATTGTGGAAAGAAGTGAAACAATCGATGGATCATTTGATTTACCAACTCTAGGCAGTAAAAGTGAAGCTAATTGTGTAGACAATGCCATTGACCGGAGTAATTGAAGAACCGCACGGTACAGTGGAATATGTCGTGCCATGTCTAAGACTGAATCGTTTCTCAAATACGAGGATAGAGCTGGAAGAAGGCACGATCGGGCTATAAGCTCGGCGAATGTGGCAGGAAGTTCACGTTGTGGCTGGCTTCCGGATCCTACATAGCTGGCCAATACTCGAAGAAGAATAGTAACGTGTTCTTCTTCAGAACGCTGACGTAACAGCGCTTGTTCAACGTTCCAAGATTGTTGGGTTGATCCTGTTCCGAACCCAGTACCTTTGGCCCAGTATAAATGAGATTTATCATCATTACGACTACCAATTTGGGTAATTTTTTGATCCAACAATTCATTGTGTCCAGTTTGATGTGTAAAGATCGCTAAGCAATTGAGCAGTAAGAGAATTGCGCCAATATCGACCATAGTTCGTCGAAGTAATAATCCGTCATCGGTTGTCAGTGGTGTTGCTTTCAATAGTTGTTTCAAAACTTGGAAAGGGAGCGTTGGTAAAGAGCCAGCTATTTGTGAGCTGAATACATCGCCACCTTCTCCGTCGTCTACTACACCTAGAGCTAATCGTAGCAAACATTGCGCCTGTTTTCTGTTTTTTAGTAATACTTCTGCGTAACCAGGAAGTCTGAGGAATAATCCAAATGCCGTCAAGGAATGTAGTGGTACGTGGGGAACTGAAGAAGTTGCCCGAGATGAATGTAAATTTCCACCTTCCTCTAGATCTTCATAAACTTCTTCGTTGGTTTCTACTTTCACCCACTCAGCATCTGGTTGTTCAGGTGGCGAAGACTTTTCGATGAATGCTGGAGGGCGGCTTGAATCAGGATAAATAAGAGGAAGATGTTTTGCTAATGCTGCTAGACCTCCGCTAACACTGAAAACACCTAGAGCACTTTCTATGCAACGATAATTCAACAACTCATTGTCTTCTACTTTAACAGAATCATCTTTGCTGTCTTTGCTGCGCTGGTGGAGCACGAGGTGTAAACACGGGTTTGATAGAGACAGCCCACTGTCTTCTGCTATTGCAAGAAGTTGGGCGATACTCAGTAATGGCGGCAAAGCAACATTAGGTCGAGAAGAGTGTGATAGGTATTGCTGAGTTGACAAATTAATGGAATTATCTTGAGTGCAGGTGTTTGTATTTTTTGATGACGATGACGGTACATCTAAAAACAAATAAAGTAAAAAAATATTTAATTAATTTCTGTTTAAAAATTTTTGACATTTAAAAAATGGAGAAAGTTTTAAATCGAGCACGTAACACAACTCATTAAAGAATAAAAAAATAGTGTTGGACAATCCAAAAATGCACACCTCAATCGCTCATGATAGTTATTAATATTTTAATCATTTTTTTTCAGTTTAATTTTTATTATTTAAAATTTTTTTTAAATATCCCGCCTTTTTTTCTTAGATATCGCATTTTATTTTTTAATCCTATTGTCACACTAGTGCTGCTGCTAGTAGTTGGTGAAGAAGAAAAAAAAAAAAATGGCAGCTAAATTTTACATAAATTACCGGTTTAAAATTTTTTATTAATTACAATTAAACAAAAAGGATTTAAATAGAGATTTTCCATAGGGTTCTTGTGACAAAAGATAAAATACAAGTGTTATAAAAAAAGTGTAGAGATGATTTAACGAGAGTGAATTAGTCACGCTTGAGGTGTGCAACAAAGAGAACAAAAATAAAAATAACGAATTCACTGTGAAATAAAATAAAATAGTTGAACCAATTATGGAATCATACCCGAGCCTAAACGGGATTTTCTTATGGTAGGTCCGCGAGCTTGTGATTTATTCGAGGCTTCTTTAGCTCGTTTATCCTTAGCAGTATTTCCAGCTGCCACACTCAGTTTGTCCACCACCAACACCAAGTTAGATTCCCAAAGCTCTCGTGAACAATTTGTTCCACTTGTAATAGTTTCATTTTCCTTAAAGTTATTAGGCAGTAGCAAAGTGAGCCAAGAACCTGTGTTACCACGGAGGTGATTCGTTACATTTTTTGAAATTACATTGTGAGTATTCGCTAAACATTTTCGAATATTTTAAAAAACCATATTCTTGAACATGTTAACTTTTATAGTCGCTGGGGGAGGGAGGGGGCGTATTTCAAAGAGTAAAATAGAAAATAGACATAAGAGTTAAAATTATTGTCATTTACCTGAAACTTGTTGTAAAATATCTGCCATTGTTGAATGGGTTGAAATGTAAAGCAGTTGGTGATAATACCCTAGAGGGTGAGCTGGATGTGGAAACATTGACGGTACAGTTTGATTTGATGCATAGTTCGACATGGGAGTATCTGATACTACAGACACTAATACTTTCTCTTCTTCTAGTAGTAACTGAAGGATCAATCGTCTAGTAAATCCAGAAATACCATGTAGATATCTCACGTCAACTAAACAGTAAAAAAATTAACATTTTTTATAATGTCTAATAATAGAAATAATAATTTTATTAATGAATTATTAATTACTTGGAGAAATCCGCTCTTGTAGAATAACATCAGTCAATAATTCAGCGAGTAACTTTTGATTACGTGGATGACACCAACAACATTTTGAAAGAAATTTAATAACAGCATTTTCTAATTTAGTGTATGATACATTTATTCTGAAAAATTTAAAACATTAAGAAATTATTAAAGCATATATCTTTTATGAGGTAAAAGACCTAGTTCTCCGATCAGATACCAGTTCTCTGATCAAATAGCAGTTCTCTAATCGAGCACCAGTTCCCTGATCAGGTACCAGTTCCCTGATCAGATACTAGTTCCCTGATCAGATACCAGTTCCCTGATCAGATACTAGTTCCCTGATCAGAGACCAGTCCCCTGATCAGATACCAGTTCCCTGATCAGATACTAGTTCCCTGATCAGAGACCAGTTCCCTGATAAAATACTAGTTCCCTGATCAGATACCAGTTCCCTGATAAAATACTAGTTCTCTGATCAGAGACCAGTTCCCCGATCGGGTACTAGTTTCCTGATCAAGTACTGGGTCTTTTACCTTAAATTTAAAAGTAAAATATTTATGTAACATCACTTACTTAGCAAAAGAAGTAGATGGACTCTCCACAGGCTTGCTGCTTAATAATGTAACAAGAGGTAACCAAAAGCCACGACCTTCTTCACCCAACCAATCTCGCATTTTTCCTTCTGAGCAGACAAGAGTTAAAAATTCAACTACTGTTGCGATGCTATCAGGATTATACATGTTCAGGCCACTTGTATTATGGCTCTGATAAACTCCTTCGCTAGCTTTGTCATTATCAGTCAACCCGCTATGTACAGTATTTATATTTTGACATTTATCAATATGAATCATACTGTTTAACTCTTTTATAACCTTCATATGAATCTTACAAAAGTCTATGATTGTCGTAACTAAAAGTGATGGAAGACCTGAATCGATAAGTTGTTGAATCCCAGGCATTGATCGTGCCGCAGTTGCGACTGTCAGCAGCTGACCTTCTGTCAATTCTAGATGTTTACATTCTGATAAATGCAACCGGCAGTACCATTCTTCTACATTAGCTTCACTTTTTTTATCATCAGTTTGCCCATCACTTTCTTTACGATCATCTGACACTGATGCAAATTGATCTGTCGCCAAATTTGGAACAAGAATCCGTATTTTTTGCAGAAGCATTGGGAATAAAGATGGTCTTACATAACAAAAAGCACAAAGAGTTGCATCGATTGCTTGTTTTAATGCTGAATTCGATTGTAAAGAAAGAGTCCATTGATAAAGAGAATTGAAAAGATCATCAGTTAGCATACTTTCCAAGTCGTATGTGCGGTTTTCAATTTGTTGGGCTTTCCAAATTATTGTTGAAATGCAATGAATGTAAACAGCAGGTGGGCTGACAATATTCGGATTATCCCGTGGACTTTGTGAGATGCTACTTATTGAAGACGTATGGAGCCACGTGAGTACGGCAGTGATTCGGGCTTCGGTATCAGCATCTTGGGCGCTACATAACTGCTGGAGTAGTTCTATAATCAACTGCACTACTGATGTTTTCTGGGTTGATGAAGATCTTTGGAATAGCAGAGCACATCGATTGTTCAAAAGTAAACTAATTAGCTGTAGTCCAAGTTCACGAGAGTGCAATCCAAGCTGTATTAGAACTCTCTCCAAGTTTGGGGTGAAGAGTGATGGCGCTGGAAGTAATAAAAGAGTACAGCAGGCTCCAATAAGACCTGGAACTGATGCTGCAGAGTCGAGTACATTCTGAGACAATGATGGAGATAATGCGCTGACTGACAAGCATTGATGGATCAGCCTCAGCCACCCCAAACTCATTTTGGTCAGTTTTTCTTCATCAATAGTTTCATTCCGTGATTTAATGTCTCCAAATGCTGTCGTTCCTAGTATTCTAATTTGACTGAGACTGATGTTTGTGGAATCTCGAGGCTTATAAAGACGCACTAAAACTGCTGATGTTACTTCCGGTTGCGCTAGAGTGAGTCGAATGAATGTCAACCCAGCGGTAAGCATTGGAGGACAAATCGGCGTGAAATCAGAATTACCGTCTCGAGAAATCTCGAGTGCTACTGCTGAAGGACAGGTAACTAATGCTGTGAGATGAGGCTGGAGCTCAACTTCTTTCAAAAGAATAGCACAGGGAAGTGTGATTGTGAGATCAATCCAAGCTTCACCTGGGAAAAAATGATAAGACCAAGCGGCAGTTCGTGCTCGTCTGTGAGGCGCAGCGCTTTGAATCAATACATCTGCTGGTTCCACCATTGGTTTTATCCAGGATATTGTGCCGAGAGGTGCGAAGTTTAATAAGCCGTCTTCATATGACTCCAAAGAACTCGTTGATTTTTTACTTGTCGTGCCAGTAGCTACTGCCAGATTTGGGACATTTGAAAGATGTTGCATTACAAGAGCAATTACCCCTGGTGTTAACATACTAGTATTTTCGTTTCTGTAATTTGTGCTGTTGGACTTCACCATATTTTCACAGAGTATTTTTACGCCGCCTATTTCGGTAAATATCGCCAGAGATGCTTCGTTATCTAGAACTTTCAAAATATACCAAAGAAGTGGCTCTGAAAGTTGCATCACACCGAAATTGTCATCCCCGTTTATTTGTTCATGAGAAGATGATAAGTAGCGATACAAGGGGTTCAAAACTAATCGTGGATCAGTCGCTTTTTTCGTAAGAGTTATCAGAAGCTGGAAGGTAGCATCTGGAATTGAATTCGGATCACCGAGTTCAGAAACTGTGCTAGACGTATGATCTTCGCCGAATAACATTGCGAGAGATGAGCTCGTACTATATCCTAGTGCTCCAAGCAATCTTATCATTGTTGGTTCGTGTTGTAGAACTGTATCTGCGACACAAGGATGGCGACGTTTTGAAGTCACACCTTGATTCGATTTCATCGATGTCTGCTGTTCTGCGACTTTACTTTCATCTGTTTGTGATATATTTGATTTTTCACACTGATCTATATCTCTAGTACTTGACTTTTGGCCCAAGTCACCAACTTCCATGTTCGTTGGATTGTCAACCCGGGACGCACGAGCATTAGGCAGTGGCGTTTGAACGAGTTTACAAACTAGTTTTACAAGAGCAACAAGAAGTGCATCCCAGGATGCAGGTCGCCCTTGTTTGGTGGTCCCACCAAGAATCCCAGAAAACAGTCCACCGAAACCACCAGATTGATTGGTCGAATCTACAGCTCCACTGCACTGCGCACCAATTCTGGAAGTTCGGACGTATGTAGACACTAAAACTCCAACACACTCTGTTATACTCATGGCAGTTCCTAGATCTGTGTTTATAAAATTTAGGTTGATGAGAGATGTAATGAGAATACATTGGGCGTCAAGAGGACCTCGGCGAGCAACAAGGGCACCCCCTGGCTGTATAAGTTCATACACTACCCACAGCAAAAGTTCTTTCAGTGTATTTCCTAGTACACTTCCCGGTGTAATTACATCGCAACGCATCTCAAGTCGAAGCAAAAAGTCTTGCAATGCTTCCCCTACTTTGGGGCCAGCGATCATGTACTGCTTGTCACGTGGCTCAATATTTAAACCGTTGCCAGAGAGAAGTCGCAAAAGTACAGGTCCCATGTTGCGGTTTTTTACGATGCAACAAGCCATGCCGCCCAGCAATCCGTCCAAAGGAGTGTTGATACTGGGGTCAATATGATTACTCGGCATCGGTTCATTACTTGCTAGTGTTAAAGTTTGCAGAGCCAGGCACCAAGCACCCAAAGAAATTCCAGGATGCCAAAGAAGAGTTGATATAAGACCAGAAATCGCTGTCGAGCTGAGGGGGATAACTGGTACCAATGATGGGTCGAATTGGTTTGACGAATTCGTCGACGAAGTTTTTGATGCATCCAAATTCAATGTTAACCATAACTGCAGTATTAACTCTAAATTAATGCCAGAATTTTGGAAAGACATATCGGTAAATATTTTATCGAAGCATCGCATCAGCATCGATAGGCTGGATGATGCTAAATCTGTAGATACTCTTGTATCCTGATTCCTTTCAGTAGATCCAGAATTTCTTAACGAAAATTGTTTTGAACGATTAGTTTCTGATGGGACTTGGATTGGCGCGTTGATGCTTAGTGGTAAATTATATGCTCCTAAAGTTGAGTATCTTCTCAAGGCTATTTCTACTCCCATTTCTACTCCGTACTCTAACCGAGCATCCAGAGCTGAAGATATTCCTGAACTTGCTGATGGTGGAATCTTGGGAGCAGAATTTCCTTTCTTCAACATATTTCTTCCTCTCTCTAGAATGTCATCAAGGAAATCTTCAAGCTCGCTGTCATCAGATTCTAATAATGATGGCAAGTCAAATCCATTTGACTTTGATGTTGATGGAGTTGGTGGTACAGCAGGAAGACTATCTTGTGTATCCTCATCCACTTCACCTTCAGCAAATCCTTCATCGTTACCTAAAGTTGTTCCAGATCCACTTGTTCTAGCAGTTCCTGCTAAATCATCATCCCCTCCTTGTTCTTCTTCGCTTTCAACAGCATCAAAATTTTCTTCGGTCTGTGCGTTTTCTTGGCTTGAACATGGCTTTGAAAACAGTCTTCCTCCTTCGAGTAAATCTTGTAAAAGACAAGAAACTGCATGGGACATCCAGGCTGCATCCGATTTGCTCATAGCTAATTTTATCAGTTTAAATAGTTGATCTTCTGTCATAAGTTCACTTAAACTAATTGTAGGCCTGGTTGATATTACGAGCTTCGCGATTATTTTACATGATAATAAAAACATATCTACACTTGCTGTGTTGTGTAAAATTAAAGCAATGAGTCCTTGTGCAACTGGTAATACAGATGAGTATGACAGATTTAGTAGGTTGTCTACATCTGCTTCAGGAGCATCTGTCTTTGAATTTGATGCACTGGCGCTTCGATTTGATCGGGGCACATGATGGAAATCATTTCGTTTAATCATGTCTTTAAAATGCCGAAACGCTGAATGCTGTTTTAGTGTTTTCTTTAAATGTTTTTCATGAGTTTTCAAAACTTCTAGTTTGTTTGACAAGGTGGAAATAGGCGGGCCACTTGACCAAACTAGTCCTTGGGAAGATGACACGTGGATGTACTTTTTGCCTTGATCAATTTCATGCAGTTGTTGTTTATGATGCATCAGTCGTTTCTGTAACTTTTTACGGTAATTTCGTGAGGCGCTTGTACGACTGGCATTCACGTACTTTCTTTGCATTGCTGATTCGCCTTGCAAAAACTCCCAACGAGAGGAAGATATACCTTTAAATAAAAGTTAAAAAAAAAAACAATGTATTTGTTGAAAATACATAATAAAAGAAAATATTGGAAAATCAGAAAATGCACACCTCAATCAGCCATGATAATTATCAATATTTTATATTGTTATTATTACTTTGATTATATTGTTTTTTTCAGTTTAATTTTTATTATTTAAAATTTTTTTAAAATACTTCGCCTTTTTTTCTTAGATGCTGCATTTTATTTTTTAATCCTATTGTCACACTAGTGCTGCTGCCAGTAGTTGGTGGAGAAAAAAAATAATAAAAATAAAAAATGGCAGCTAAATCTATCACTAATCACCGGTTTTAAGTTTTTTATTAATTACAATTAAACAAATGCAGAACAATTGGCAGCGCTGGTTTCTTAGGTTAAAAAAATTAATTTTGAATCAATGGAATAATCAATTGACTTAATAAAGGATCGAAGTTATCTTCAATAAATTATTTTCTGTAGTATAGAATTTAACCCATTTGCGTGTAATAAAAAAAAGTGTAGAGATAATTTAACGTGAGTGAATTAGTCGAAAAAATAGTTTCGATCGTAAGGCGCACGCAGCGCGTCGCGTTTGAGGTGTGCAATAATTTATTAACTAAACACAACATACCTTGTTCCTTATTTTTATCATTTTCTTCAGAGTATGTACAGTGAGGTGTAGTTGTATCTAAACACACAGACAAAAATAGAAGAATCCAACCAATCAGACCTACATCTAATTGAGTTGTGTTTGAAAGTTGATAATCAGACAACGGCCTCAAGAATTTTCCTAATGTTCGAACCATAGCATCAATTACTGACGATTTACTAGTCCCCGCAGTGAGTGATTTTCGTCCGAGGAATGTTAATAATATAAATACCCTGTAATATTATTCAAATTAACATTTTAAATGTATAAATCAAAACTTTTTAACTTTTACTCTGACATACCTGTCTTGTGGAAAAATGTATGTCGAAGATGTTGAATATAAATTAACCAATGTATTGGATAAAAAATTTCCCCACCATGGCTGGTGACCAGCCATACGAACTAAAAGTGCAACTGCGTGAAGTTGTAATCGTGGAGCTGGTGTCACTACGCAAATAGAGTGAAAAAATCTTTCACAAATCGCGGGAGTAAAAATCTCACATAAAGTCGGCGGAACCTAAATTTCATAAATTCATAAGTTATAATATGCAATTTTATAACACAGAGAAAAATGATTAAAATACATACTGTTGGAATAGGTCCAATTTCATACAAAGTGTAGAGAAGAATATCTGAAAGTGTTTCCCCAAGAATTCTCAATTTATCACTTGGAACACTTGACAATTGATTGGTTAAAGGAATTTCAGCGCCTTTCCACGTTTCTAGACGACGCCACACCCCGCGTACGATATTCAATTGATGTTGAAATGTAATGCATTCTTGGTAGGTTGTTAAAATTTTTCCAGATGGTTGTTCCTTATTTTCTGTTAAATTTTTACCTCGAGAGAGATAGTGTTGCATATGCACGACATTGGGTGTTTCAGTGCATAATAACGGATCTAATAGTGCTTTTAGTTTTTCAATCGCTAAGCTGAACCGACATTGAATGTCTTCAGCCAAAGTTGACAGTATACTGCACTGAGAATCAATTGTCGCTAAGAGATTCGTATCATTTTGACTGATGTTGTTTGGCTGAGTGTAAAACATTTCAGAATAGTCTTCTCCTGGCAGAACAACAATGTGACCGTAAAACATTCCTAAAGGTATTTTACATCTTGTCGTTGTCATTCCATATCGGCCTATTGTTGTTATTTTAAGATATCTACATACTGGGGGAGGCTGAAGGTCATTGACAACAAGGGGTTTTGAGCCAATGTCACCAGCAACGACAAGTCTAATGCCATCTTTTTCTTCACTCTTAGTCCAGATGTCTATTGAGAGTGAAACCAAATCACTGCATGAGGGAATCATCAAGTCAGTGAGCAAAACTGGAGAACCGAAATCTAAAACGATGAATCGTCGTGCTCCTGAATGCATTCTTTCGACGACTAAAGCCTGCTGTGACGGCAAACAAAGTAATCGTGCCCATGGGAAATTGATTTCTTCGCGCTAAAAAAAATTTATAGCAATTTTATAATAAATTTATGTTTTTTTTGTTGATTATGTAAAGTAATTAGTGAAATGATGATGAATGAACATATTGATCTAAACACAACGAGAGTTTATTTTGTGTAAGATAATGTATACTATAAGCAAACCCCTTGAAAAAATAAAAGGAATATAGGCGTAGAGATAGAGACACCTAGCTGTATTAAGTCTAACCTTTTTTATATGATTATCGTCGACTTTGTGTGTAGTAGAAATGTTATTCAACGCGGAAGACGTTTCTTTTATAATGGAGGAAGTTAAAATGTGTAAATTAGATGAATCAGTTTGATTGACGTGGCACTTTTGGTCATCTCTCGTCATATTGTGCACTTCATCACTATCCGATTGATCGTCAGATATAATCGACAATTGTGTCGTTGAAATTTTATTGATTTCAGCTTTACAATGACTGAGCAGATCTTTTAAGTTCTGTTTGCACGCAGTTTTTAAGTTTGGCCCTAGCGATTCGCCATCCAAGCTCTATAATTTTTATAATTATCATCTTCAGCAACTAGTGATTATTAAATCTATGCAACTCAAAAAAATAAAGAAAATATAATTTTCTTATTTTTTTAAATTCTATACCTCAACAAAAAATTACCGTACGTTCATTTTTTTATATTTATTTGTTAAGCATTAGAGGCTTGAAAAAAAATACACAGATTCCCTATGACTTTTAGATCATTTAGAAAATTTAAAGTAGGGCTGAAATTTTTAGGGAATTTTTGTTTCAACCTGTAGACAATATTTTGCTTGGTGTGTAAAAAAAAACTTTACCGGAAATGAATAACCCTAATATATATTTATATATTACAGTTTCAAGAAGCTGTCGTGTGTTCATATCAGGGTAATGTGTGTGTATGTGTTTGGGTGAACATTGGAAGCTTTTCAGGCAGCCGATAGGATCAACCGTATTTTAGATGCTCTAGATAAGTAAGAAGTGAATTGAAAGTGTCTGGAAAGTCTATGAAAATTCAGTATTCTGATGAAATTAGACTCAAATTCAGACACTTTCGACCAAATAAATAGATACCTGTCGAAAACGTTTCGATAACACTAATTTCATATTGTAAAAAAATTTCAATTAATAATAAGATAATATTGGACTAAATTGATATTCGTAAGTTAATATTATGTTACCCGCTAAGTTTACAAGATAAACAAAGAAAATTATCGATTTATGCAATTGATTGATTTTTACGCATTAAATATAGATATGGATCTCTAACATCTTTGCACGTTGAACTTATTTTCAGTAAAACGTTGTGGTTTACATTACCTTCATGTATATAAATATTCATGTGTTAGTATCTAGTTAGTAGGGTGGGGGGGGGGGGGGGACAAAACGGAGAATTTCAGGAAATATTAAATTTTCGGGCTCAAATACGTTAAATCTTTTTTTTTCTTAATGATATTCAAAATAGAAAAAAATTTTCATTTTTTGCGGGCATATGGGGTACCCCTGAAAAAAATTGATAAGAAATTTCTGGGTATTAAAATGGATATTAAATTTTTAAAAAAGCAATTATATATTTTTTAAAGTAATAGATAAAAAAATTATTAAAAGTTAATTAAATTTCAAAATTATAAAAATTGTAAATATTTTAAAGTTGATTATTGAAATACATCTGAAGTAATTTGACACTGGGAGTTGATAAGAAAAAAAAATTGACTTCATATTATTTTTTTATAAAAACAAAATTTTTCGAAAACAGTAAAGAAAAAATTCAGAGTAACACTCAATTATATTTACAAAAGTGATTTTGAAACGTTTAAAAAACAAACTTTTTTTATAAAATTTTTGGGGTACCCCATTTTGCCCCCTACCTCGTTGATCCCTCCCACCCCTACATATAAAATTAAAAAAATTGAAAATTATTCTATCATTATTTTACCTATTTTGTTATTTATTTATTAAAAGCTTCTGATAGCAGGATCGAAAAAAATTTAATAATTGATTTTTTCTATTTAATTGAGTGTTAGTAAATATCAATAATACTTACATAAGTTGACTGAACAGTTTTGAAGTCGGGGACACCATTATTCGTTACGTTGCTGTCATACAGACTTGCAAAGTCAACAGTATTTCCTACGGGATCCATTTTTTCCATTTTAGTACCATCAGAAACTGAGTGACAAGTAAAATGTAGCGGTTCAACCTAAAATATCAATAAGTTAATAACTTTTTCCAAACCCCAGACCAAGTAGTTTGTAAATAATAATCACCTCTAATAGACCCGTCATGCTGTGATTTGTATAAAGAGCTTTTAATTTGTTCGGTACAATAAGTTCACTGTTTGAATGCATTGGTAGAGTTAATAAATCCCGTAAATCAATATTATCCTGTGAATATAAATCGCTACATGCCGTTGCAGATGTTGTCTGCTCACCAGTTACAACTGATGCATAAGTCAATGGCAAGGAATTTAATTTAGGAGGCATCGGAGATTCGATGTCAAATAACTTTGTTTCAAATGGATTATTATATAAACCGAATCTAAAAATAAAATTTCAATTCATTTATTATTCAAGTTTTCATTTTTTCAGCAGAGGTAAAAATTTAAATTTTTAGGTGCAGTTCTGATAAAAAATCGTATGCACATCACGGAGGAAAGTACGAGGGTTGGAATGATCTACTTTCCTCTCTAGATGTGTAATATACCATTTTACGACTTACCTAGTCGCAAGTAATAAATGATATGGGTCAACTCGATTAGACATTTCTCCAGCAATTCGTTGAAGAATTGTAATACATTGTTTTGCGACGCTGTGGTTTTGATCGAGCGGTAAAAATCGATTTATTAAAATTGTTAACCAACGTAAAGATCCTGCCCACTGGATACTAATTATTGATGGCAACAGTGTAACAAGAACAGATAATACAGCTTCGTCAAATGAATGTAAAGCAACATCGTCTAGATTTCGTAAACCCCTGAAATAGTTTGTAAAAATATCATGTTAATTTTTATACAATAAAACTTTTAGGGATGTGCGAGTCGTGTTCGAATCGATAATTTTTTTTTTTTCATTTCTACATCCTTAGTGGGCATGTAAAAAAAAATCTCAAACTCAACGTTAGGAGGAAGTATTTTATATGTAGAAAGTGTGTACCAAGTTTGAAATAAATCGGTCATGTAGTTTTCAAATGACAGTGATCACAGATTTTGAAAAAGTAGTTTCGAGAAAAATGCGTTTGAAGTTTTAGAAAAAAAAATTTTCGTAAACTCGTAGTTCAAACTATTTGCACACCCTATTAACTTTTAAATAATTTAAAAATGTCACAATTACTTACTCACTGCAAATAACAATCAACTTAACACACTTGTGAGCTATAGATCTACCGGCATGAAAAATACACGTTCGCAAAAGATTTGGTAGACGTGATTGAATGCACTGAATCGTATCCAATTGAATAGCTTTTGTTTCCGTGACATTTCGACCGACGCGAAGTCTTGATAGCCTGATAGATGTTACCCATATTAGAATATCTAATGAGAGAGATTGCGTGATAAGTGACCTATAATGAAAACAAAATTAAGAAAAGGATAAAATCAATTATTTATAATGTACATTAATTATTTTTTTAAAATTAATTCTTAGTGTAACACATACTCATCGACTCCTTGCAAACACGCGATATTCAATAGATTTTCAGTGAATAAAGATGAGTCCAACATCGCCCATCGCTGAATGCGCTCGTTCGGAATACTTGTGGGTTGGACAGTTCTCACAGTGATTGATATTTCATGAATCCAGTCGCATCCAATGTAATATTCTAATTTTTTATTAGCACTGGTGGCAATCCTTTCAACTGTCGTGCCCGGGAAAAAAGGCCCAGCATCATCTATTCTCAGTTTCTTCGATGTTGGAGGTTTGTTATCAAATAGATTAACTCTAGATTTTGAGGTAGTTGCTCCGCTATCTTTAGCTAGATCAATAAACGCTTTAATGTGAACAAGAAGTGTCCTTGCTTTTGTACGAAATAGTTTTGGACTGGTAAGAGTTACACACCCGGAATGATCAGAAAGATCTATACAGCGTTTCAAGTTTATCGGGCCACAGAGAATTTCCGTGTTGTAGTGCCGCTGAAATTCTTCGCTGATGATGGGATTTTCTCCTTTCTGGTCATTATTCAAATTGAACTGGATTTTTTCATCAACGGGAGTCAATGAGGGTTTCTGATGCCCAAGACCCGTAATATTTTGCTTAAGAAGTGTCACTTGAATATTAGGCGGCTCAAGGCAGGGGGAGTGGAGATTGAATCGAACATCTACATGTCCAATGTTTCCAACAACTTTCCTCGGCAGCGTGATCTCAAATATATGTTCATCCCAGGTTGTTGAATCATTCTGAAGTCGCCATGTGCGTGTGTGATGCTGGTTTTCAGATTGATGTAAATGCTGTGGGTAACGTCTTTGTCTCTGAGCCTGCATCATTTCACTCCAACAAGAGGGCACTGTCGCACTGTATGCTGGAGAATTTCTGTCAAAGCGAGTCAAGTCGTATAAACTTTGTAAATCCGAGCGAGTCAAATTAGGTCTGTGCGCGATTATCGATTCTTGATAGGAGCTCGAGGAAGTGCTTGGAGCCGCTTGCTCATGACTGAGTACTCCAGGTTCTGTTACCATCATGTTTACGTCCTCAACTTCATCCTTCTCCTCCGAAGAATCATCTTCGTCTGATGTAATGAAAAATCGTAGAATTCCATTGCTTGTGCAAACACACAATCGATCCAATCGACTGCAGTACGTAGCAGATATAAATTTATCTCCTTCTGATCGGGATTCCGATATTATTTTCAAGGTGGCCAAATCTAATAATCTTATCACTCCATCGCGGCAGACCAAAGCGACTTGACCCCGGGGTGCAGTAATATCTTCATTGCTTTTACTTGAATATAATTTGTGCTTTTCTTGTAACGGCAAAAACACATGTGCTATTGGTGTTTGGTTTGCCGGTAGCTCCCGTTTAACAACAGGTTCAGCTAAAATTTGCGGAACTTCCCCGGAAAAATCTAAAGCATAAACCAACAGCAGAGCTTTTGCCGTATCTTCAACGTTATGATTTTCACTATTAACCGACTTATTTTCTGATGACTGATCATTTTGGTCCCAATACATGTAACTTTTTGAGGAAAAAATTTCACTTTCTTCGTCAACATCCATTTTATTTGTGTTAGCAGGTAAGTCTGCTGTTGCGGCATCTACTGTGGGGCAGGTAAGCGCGACGTACAGATGCTTTTGGTCTTTAGTAGGTCCGACGAAAGTAACTCGTAGAGAAGGATCTGCATTAATGAACAGCTTTTGTAAAACGACGGGATCAGTTTGTACGTTTTTTTTAACATCCGATACTTTTTTATGAATTTCCGAGGCATCTGATGTTGAAGCGAATTGATCAGGTTCATTTATAGGATTGAAATTAGCATCATAAGGCGGAGAACTTGCCGCTGGAGGCTGTACATACAATCCAAGTGAGGCTGGGTACAGAGTGTTTGATGATGATGCACTCAAACTACCGTCTTTACTTGAAAATATTCCATCAAAATGTGCACCCACTAGCATGTCAGAATCTACAACTTCTTCAATTACAGGAACTTCATAAAGCAATTTGCTCATACACAGTTCCTGATAAAGACTATCCTGGCGGCCGCTTGTTGAACTAGAGCTGGTTCCGGTACCAGAAGGTATTTTTTTATTTTTAAAATCTTTTTCCACCACATCCTTGCTCACTACTGGTGTTGCAGCTTTGTGATGAAAATCATAAACAACTAAATAATGTGATTTAGCAGATTCGTGTTTATCGGTTGCAATTTTCATTATGTCTAAACTATCGCTGGCAGCGCTATTTACACTATTCATGGCACGAACTAACGATGAAGATGTTGCCATATCTGTTGCTGCCCATACATTTTCCATTGTCCGTAACTGTGATGAACTGCTGGTAGAATTAATTACAGAAACTCCGCATACTAAACATGGTTTTATGCTCAAGTCTATATGATCTTCGGCTGTACTGAGATTACCTGACTCTCCTCTACTAACTTTAGCTTCATCTACGTATAATTTTGGACCTCCTATAATTGATAAAGCCGTTAAGTGAACCTTATAAAAATTAATACTTGTAAAATCACGTAAAGAATCGGTTTCAGAGCTGAGATTTGGCATGTAAGTATTTGATAAATTTTTTGTAGCGTAAAACTCCAGAGAGCCTTCATTGTTGGTTTCTTGATTGCACGATGTCACGTAGAAAGAAACTTCGCCCTAAAAAAATAAATCATGTATAATTACGTTAATTAAAAAATTTAGGGTATATTGTACCTTTAACTGACTGCTGATGTTCCAAATATTAACAAAACCACTGTGAGTTGCCGTTGCGATAAGTCCAGTGACGTTGGTTGTACTGATGATCTCTACATGTGATTCGCATGCTGGAGCTGTCGCAAGAGTTACTGATAAAGGAACATTTTGTGTGTACTCTCCTTTGACAAATGGACATGTGGGCGAATGACGCTCGTGCTCAGACCAAGGCTCGTCAGTTGGTTCCCAGCAAACCAAGCAAACGTTACATGTAAAGCACATCGCCCTGTCTTGAGCTGTTGCGTTTGGTTCGTAATAAAATCCCGCTTGTGCCATCTGACCAGGCAAAGCCCACCTGAGAAACATTTCTCGGTTACTAAATCTGTTAGTAATAATAATTTAAATATATATATGTATATATATTTTTTTTTCCATCAAAATAAAATAATAAAATTTAATTTACTTGATTTAAAAAACTTACTTGTAATTCATGTGAGGCCATTTTAAAAATGTTTCTCGTCGGGCGGCTTCACTGAACATCGGAACTTTATCAGCTGGTCCATTTTCCGAAATTGAGCCAGGAAGTAGGCCGTTAAGACGTTCATTGATTGCGGAAGCAATTGGTAATGCTGGTATATGTTTATTTTGTTTTTTCAATTCCGTTACTAATCCAGAGCATACCAGCTTGAGAACACCATGGGGCAGTTCGAGACAAACGACATTCCACTGTAAATTTTTAAGAAAATAAAAAACGTTAGATTTAAATTACATATGAATTCTAATAAAAATTTCCAAAAAATTTGAATTCTACTAAAAATGGTTTAATCATTGAGTTAAATATAGAAAATTAAAGACAATTAAAGGCACTTTCAGGTGCAACAGACAGCAATTATTATTTTTGGATTAAGTGCTGACTTAATTTTATAGAGAGAGAATTGTAAATTTTTAGCACTTAAAATTTAAATGAGGATCACTGGGTTTATTAGAGGGACTGAGTCTGTGGAGTGACTCAGAGATAAAGAAACTCGATATCTTAAGCAATTCTACAACAACTCTGACCGGAAATTATTACATAGTTTGTATATTGGTTAAAAATTGCTGAAGTTTCTACAGATTTTCGTAAGCCTTTAAGAAGAATCTCAAGCAAGACTTGATAGAATCTTTGGGAATTATCTTTGATTTCACTAAGACGGATACTTTTTTAGTTTCATTTGCTCGCAGAACATCAAAAATTATTCTTAATCACGGGTTGCAATTTTTGAAACTCGCTTCCACTCGAAGTTACATCAGAAACTTTAGATGAATTTCGAAGTAAATGCTATTTATATTTGAATTTAAATTTGAAATTTTATAAAAAATTCATGAGGACAAATACAAAAGCTAAATTTATATGAAATCTTTTAAAAGTTGACTTATGTAATAAAATAAAATAAATTAATACTTTTTGAGCTTTGATGCCTTTTTTCTGAGTTTCTTGTGCAACAAGAATTTTATTCCACAATTCTTGTAAGACACTTTGCACGTGATCAACTCCCGGAAGATCGACCAGTCTCAGACACTGATGCAGCAAACAAGCTTCGGAAAGCAAAAGTTCTAATTTTATTGTATCTTCGCTTCTGGATACTGGTGTTTGTAAAATGGTGTCTAATAATAATACACCATTGTAATCACTTCTAACACCGATTCCTTTCCCATTTGTGTATAATATTTTGTCTATGCCATCGGCAAGATAAACTCCTTGTAATTTTCCATCTGGTTTATCTGTAATTGATAAAATAAAACAATAAATAGAATTTTGATTTTTTTAAAAGTAATATACTAGAGTAATTTTAATAAATCCAACATTGCTTTGAAATAGAATTTTATTAAATTAAAAAAATAATGCGTTTGCTTTGTAAAAAATTTTTGTTGGTTACCAAGACGGAAATATTGCGGGTGTTTGAATAATAAAAATTAAAAATTAAAATATTTAAATTTAAAACAAGAATAAGTTATTAGAAAAGTAATTGGCATGAGCATTAGAAAATTAAAATCACGCTCGATTCTCAGCAAAGATGAATGACCTTGATAATGGAACATTTTAGATGCACGTTAAGCTAAAGGAGGAGAGAATTGGAATAAATTGGATTTGATATCGGATAAAAAAAATGACAATTTTAAATCCCGGAGTGATGTAAAAAAAGTAAATGAAATAATTTTGGAGAAAGATTTTACCTGATAAGATACTTCGTTGTAGAATTACCCCGAAATTGACATCAAACACATATACTTGCGCACTACTAGTTGTAATGAGCAATACATTTAAATTAGGATGATAGATTATACTTTTACATTCAGCATCTACATTAAGATAGCCGTCTTCTTTTAATAAACACGAATCATCATTAGCCATTTCGTAAATACAAATAAATAGTCTCAAAAAATAGTCTAATGTTCGTACATCACGAAAAACATGGCGTTTCAACAGTCACCATGTTTTAGTAGAATGTCAGTAGTTTATGCAGTGAAGTTGTCTGATAATCGAGAGATCGATACATCCAAACAAATAAAGTCCACAGTGAACACCCTTTTTTATTTCAATGATGCCACACTCGCGCCAGAAAAACACTCAGGGTTGCTCGCAAACGTTTACTTTTTAATTTCAAAAATTAATTGTTAATAATTATTAATAAATACACTAAATAATTAATAAAATTAAATTTTAAAAAAATGCACATTTTTTAAATTTAAAAATTATTAAGTGCATTTTTTATAAATGTCATTTTTTTAATTATTTACTCTGTTTATTTAAAATTATAAATTTGTCTGATGTTTCATCTAAAATTGACAGCTGATTTTGTAAAAATTTTATTCCCAGGTAATGAGAAATTTACTTTTAATTTGACGTCAAATATACGTCAACTATTGTTCAATTTTATAAATACAATAAAAGTGAAATATACAGGCCAATTAACATCAATTGCTAGAATTTTGACGTCCGATGCCGGTTGTAGATTTTAATCGAGGTGATTTTTCAAGTTGATGACAATTCTCAGCCACGTAAGACTGGTTAAAAAGATGATGTCAACTAGTGCTGATCAAGTTGACGACAATTTCAGCCTGTGTAATTGTTGACTACAAGTTGATGCCTTCTGAGAAAAATTCAAGGCAACTTTCCGTTAACTAATAAACGTCAACTTTTGTCACCAACTTTCTCAGAAAATTGTCAACTTATGACAATTTGGCGTCAATATACATCGTAAAGAAGCATCTTTTTTAACATCTAATTTGACTGCAAATTAACAGAAATTTACTGGAAATTGAATTAATGTACTTGTGAATTGACGTCAGCTTGTTCTCAATTTGATAATAACGTTCGATCTCGCTTTTTGTTAGCTTTTAGTTGTCCGTTTTAAATCAACTTTCTGCTATTTCTAAATATTAATAAAATGATGAAAAGTAGAATTTTTAAAAAGTTATCTTACGTAATATAAAAAATGTCAGCAAATAGTTCTTAAAATGACGTTTAATAATTGAGACTTTTTTGGGATAAATAAAAAATACATTTTGGCATATTTGAATGTTAACTTTATTTTTACAACTGAAAATTGAAAAATACTGTACTGATATTGTATATATTTGAGTTCGACTATTTTCCCACCATTTGTTTTCAATAACCATTTCTGCGCATGCGTTTCGGTGCAAATATATGCACTTCATAAGAGCCAAGTAGTGGGAGAAAAGATCATTCTTTTGCGAACTAAACTGTATTACTTTATGTTACCTTTTTCTTAACATTTTGATGACTTTATCATATTTACGCTGCAATTTTTTTGTTGTCACTCGCGTGTTCAACATCTTGATTGTTATACATTTATGTGCGCTCAAGAAAATGATAAATGTCTTAAAATAATTTTTGACTGCACTTAAATTATTCAATAATGATAATTAAAAATAAATTTAAATGCTACAATTATATAATGTATATATTTGTAAAAATCGATAGTAGACAATTGAGAGTTGGTAAATAAATCAAACACTGGTGCATTCTATAATATCATTGTAAAATGAGAAATCAAATTTTGTTTGATTTATAAAATTAATTAAACCAAAAATTAATTTTTTTAGTTTACAATAAAATATGCTAAGTACTTTGTTTCTGTTTCTTTATGAACTATTGACGTCACAAATTGATTTATTTATTCTCTCTACAATCCTTCAAAAATCTTTAACAATTTGTTAACATTAACTCAACAGAAAAATATTTAATTTGTTAACATAAAGATAAAATTCTGAATCCGATATGTCAACATAAAAAAGTTGTCAATTTTTTACTTCTTTAGATATCAAAAAACTAATTGCCGTTTGTCAACAAAACGTTATATATATACATTATAATGTGTAATCGAAAAGTTACCAAAATGTTATCAAAAAGTTGAAGAATTGTTACCATAGAGGTTTCTTATCTTTTTGAAAAATACAAATGAACTTTTAGTTAAACGGTAAACTTTTTGCTTTTAAAAAGTTGACTTTTGAAATCTCACTTTAAATGTTACCGTATTGTCAGCAATAAGTTTTTGGCCTCTTGGGAACTTTCGGACATCTCTCTCTGTAAACATATTTTTTTAAAGTGGGTAGGGATTAACTTTACACAGAAAAAAAGAATTTTTTGGCGCAAGAAATATTTTCTAGTATTAAGTGAAGACAAAAATTCTTCTTGGCTCAAGAATTTTTTTCTCGCCTAAAAAATTTTTTTCTTTTTCCAGGAAAATTTTTTCTCAGCCCAAGAAAATTTTTGTTTTCACTTTATAATGCAAAAAATTTCTTGAGTCGAGTAAAAATTTTCTTAGAACAAGAAAAAATTTTTTGCGCACAAGAAATCCTTTTTTTCTGTGTACTTAATAATTGATATAGTCTGTAGTTACAAGTGTAGCAACGGACAATATGTTCTGATTACTCTCTTTAGTAGTAGATTACCGTTGAAGGGACTCTGCACAGTAAGCTCTGAATTTTGCTTTCTTGTCATCAAATACCGGTCGTAAATTTAGATCAAACTGGATTCTAAGTTTGCTGAGCCAATTCTCTTCAAAAACGCAACCTATCAATGAGCTAGATTGACTATCACAAGTTATCCGACTCAACATTTTATGATCGTACTTTCTTTTTGCTTAAATACTTCGGAGTCAATCGTTATACAGTGGGATGCATTCAACGTACGATGCAGCTTTGGCGAACGCAGTTACGCATTACATAGTGTCACATTACACTGTCTATCTCAATCCTATCTCTATTAATTTATCCCTTCCATTAGCATACGTTACCTGAGCTCAGTGGTACTCAATTCGAGTTACAACTCGACGGAAAAACTAATAAATATCATTTGATTAAATTTTGAGACTAATCGGTTGACCGGTTTTCGAGTTACGCATCGAAAACGCAACAATTTTTTTTTTTATTGAGTTCAAAATTACTTGACTGATTGAATTCAAAATCTGATCAGTTCTGTCTTGACGAACCTTTTTGATTACCACAGAGTTGGTTTAAATCGGCTGATTCATTCTAAAGATGTGTTAGGGCAAATAATAATAAGTTTGCACACACACACACACACACACACACGCACACACATACAGAGACATTATTATCAAAATTACTTTTGGAACAAGACGAATATTCTAAAGAAGAAGAAAAGTAATTTAGACCACATGAATTGAAAGATACATGTAGAAATATACTTGAAGAAATTGATTGTTATCATTGCGATATATGAACAATAACAACATTTGAAGATATCTATTATTATACGAGCAAAGTTAGCCGTAAATCTTGATTTGAATAACAGCATGCGAAGAAGCCATATATTTATTTCACCAGACATAAAGCATCTAGAAGCTCAAGCTCGACAACTATTCAGGGATGTATGCACTTATTTGAAACAAAACTTTGCAAACGAAAATCAATACTTTATCCTAATTTTAGTGTAGCTAATTATACTTGGTACATATGAAATTTTACATACATTTTGGGAATAGTTCGACTGTTGAATTACTCTAAAGAACTTATGACAGAACATATTGAGTTTTTCAACTGGAATATGTACTTCGTTTATAGCCAACGGCCCTGTAGTAGAGCCGTTGCTGAGGGTACTTACCGTGAGAATATGTTTAATGCAATCAGTAGTCTACTTTAAACCCACCGAGAGGTACAACTGCACCTTACTGTTTATAGTTATCTTTTTTATATAGAACACTGTTATCGGATATTTTAAAAAATTATTCTTTAAACGATAAGTTTCTCCGGAATATTTCGACACTAGTGACTTAACGATTTTTATATTCATTTAAAAATTTAAATGTAGTTTATAAAGGTAAAAATTCATAATACAGAATATTTGCTACTATTATGCAAAAAATTACTTGTTGGACAATTGAAAATGATCTTGTTCAATATTCTTGTAAAATTTTTGAAGTATAACATAACACAAAGTTTTTTAACAAGTCTTGCGCAAGATTTGCAATACAAAACTTTGGACCAGTGTTTGCCACAAGATACATAATCATATTAAGATAGACAACTAGTGGACTTGAGACCAGGCTTGCGCAAGATTGCTACAAGATTGTTATATGGGTTGCTTAAGAATTGCTGCAGACTGTTTCTACAGATTTCCGTAAGTCTTTACGAAAAGTTTTGAGCAAGATTTGATGAAATCTTTGGTAAGTATACTTATGAAATATACCTTCAAGTCTTATTCCAATTTGTTTCACAGAATATGCAGTTTTCGGAAATCTATCGCTTCCTTTTTGAAGAAATTTCAGGTGAGTAATAGCACTATGCATTTGAGCGAATTATGCATTTCCAGTTCGAAATTTGTGAATAATATTGAAATGTTTCATAATATTTAACAGATCCGAGAGTAACTAATTGGCCTTTGATGTCCAGTCCATTTCCGATAGCAATAATTTTAGTTGGATATTTGTTATTTGTTCTTCTAATCGGGCCATTGTACATGAAGAAAAGACGGCCTTATACTTTACACAAAGTTATGATTTACTACAACATTTTTATTGCATTCTCTAGTCTTTTAGTGTTTCTCGGGGTAAATATACAAATATATGACGGACAGTTTTTCTTAATTTTTTTATAAACTCATATAATATATATTAAATGTTATCAGCTTCTAACATCAGGTTTTACAACAAAACTTTCCTGGGGTTGTGAACCAGTTGATTATTCTTATGACCCAGAGTCAATAAGTGTAAGTTCTTAGTTACATTATATTACTTTTCTAATATTTAAAAATTGATGAATTTGAAAATAAAAATAAATTATATTTTGAATATTTAAAGATGGCAAGATGGGTTTGGTGGCTGATGATTCTAAAAATATGTGAGCTAGGTGATACAGTCATTTTCACACTACGAAAGAAATTCAATCAATCATCTTTTCTACACATTTATCATCATGCCACAACTGTTTGTCTTGCATGGATTGCTTGCAAATATGCTCCAGGTATGCATTCGAAAATCGCATTGTAATTTATAAAGTTTCTTAAGATAATGTACTTTTTATTCTTTAGGTGGCATGTGGACTTTTATTATGATGCCAAATTGCATCATTCATGTGATTATGTATACATATTATCTTCTTGCAAGCTTGGGACCGAATTTACAAAAAAGACTCGCTCCTTGGAAGCCTTGGTTGACGATCTTGCAAATGGTGATTTTATTGTTTACAACAGAGTGACAGCGCGTTAAATCGGACCTTAGAATATCGCTTGTTAGATTAAATTTTATAAAAAAACATTTTATATAGCAAATTTGTAACTTCCCCATTATTTAAAATTCAATAGGATTTAATGATTTTAGAAGTTTGATAAAATAATTTTTTGCACGTGATATAAAATTTTTTAGGATTTTTCAAAATTGGTATCACTTTATACGTTACGCCGTTAAGGAAAACAGTTAAATTTAATTATGTTCTAAAATAAAAAGCGCTAGCTGATTTTATAACGAAGGCACTTGAAGATAAAAGCACTATAAAAGTAGGAAAGCTACTAAAATTAGGTGTTATATTTCATGGCGTATAGTTTGAGAAGGGTATATTGTAGGTAGTTCAGGTTTATACCGTCCATTTCAAATTGTTGACTATTTTCATTCTATTTAACGTTACGGTTTATAGGCAGAGTTGAGAGTTCTTTGGTTGTTAACTAGTTTGATTGTATTCAAGTACCAATGAATGTTCACCACCATTTGTATTTCAAGTATATAAACCAAAATAAATCAAAAGTTTCCCAAATAGAAGCCAAGTATTACGCGCCATGATCGGAATCGAAAATGGAATCATCCTAGTAGCATTCTTAAGGAAGTCTTGTGTAAATCTGTATCGTCAGTCTTCAGCAAGTCTGCATTATCAATCTTGGACAAGTCGGAGGCAAAAAACTTCCATAAGATACCTTAAGTAAATCTGTGATAATACTTGCTCTAGACAAGATACTTTTTTGAGATGCATTAGCTCAGGCTTGTTGCAGAATTGCTTAAGATACTAAGACATGGTTGCCCTCTTTGTTACTTCATGAGTTGTCAATTCAGCATTAGTATAGTAAATTCAATGGCGCCCACTTAATGTTCCATATAATTTTATCGAGTGATAACTTTATTAATTTGTAGCATTTTAAATTTAAATGAGGGCCACTGGGTTTGCTAATGGGACTGCGTTTGAGCTTGGAGAGACTCGGAGATGAAGAAACCCGATATCTTAAGCAATTATGCAGCAACTCTGATCAAACATTGTTATATAGTACGTTTACTGCTTAAGAATTGCTGCAGACTGTTTCTACAGGTTTCCGTAAGTCTTTAAAAAGAATTTTAAGTAAGGCTCGATAAAATCTGCAGCAAGTATACTGACGGAATATATCTTCTTCGTTTTGTTTAAATCTCCCATAAGAAACTTGCTGAAGGACATTCGTTGAATACATGACTATAAAACTAAAATTAACATACTCATAGATCGTCATGAATAGTTACCTATGTGAGACCATATGTGCCCATATATGCTCCACGTATGGTCATATATGATGTTCCCCACAAACAGTTACACGAAATTGAAATGAAATGCGTAAAACCGATTTTTCGTGCTATCACTCTAGTTGATCGATGTACTATTAATCTAAATTTATTTGTTTTTATTGCATTTAATTTATAGACGCAGTTTTTGATTATGGCTATTCACACTTCACAAGCATTAGCACCAACCTGTGAGCCAACTCGGAAGCCACTTGCTTATATATATATGTCACAAGTTATTATAATATTTTATCTATTTTTTAATTTTTATAAAAAAACTTATGTAACAAAAAAGTGTCAACAATAAAATGTTCTGAATTCATGTGTCAAGTATCATGATAATGACCAAAAATAATGATTGGAACAACTACAGTAAATTTTGTATTTTTTTCACAAATAAATTAAATAAACTTTTCAGTAAATAAGGTTTTTAAAAAGCTTCAACCTATCAATTATTCTCCAACACAAAAAGGAATTCATTCTAGAAGAAAATAATTCCGGATGTAATGGAAATCTGGACTATCAATAGATCTGTGTCATCGGGATTTTTGTAATAGACAAATAGACCTGCCTGTCAAGGGTTGTTTCATCTGTCATCTTTACATACATTTTTTATCTCTGTCTTACAAAATAACTTCTCGACAGCTACCCCACCACTTTTGGCGCCAATAAGGATGGTCCCCACTTCAGCTCGTGTCCAAACTTGTCTTTACGACCGTCGTTCAACACATAAAGTTATATTCGTAACTTGATGTTTCTTAGTGTCCGTGGTATTGCAGTGCCACTGAAGATAAAATTTTTTTTCTATACCAAAAACTATATATAACAATACCACGTAATTCGAGTGTTCCTAAAGATAATCTATACAATGTACTAAGATGTTTTCTTGTTCCTGTAAAATAGTATCTATCATAGTTACATGGTATAGAAATTTGTAGTTCAGAGGTGTTGCAGTATTACTGACGTTATATTTATTTAAAGAGGTTTCCTACCAAAGCATTCGTTACAATTTTTATCCATCGCTTTTCATTCAAAATTATGTCACTTAATAAAATAATTTTGAAAATTTAAACGATATTGACGCTAATTTCACGTGATAAATAAACATACTGAAGCTCACAACTAATCATGTTTTTTTATCGTTGAGTTAGGGAAAGTATACGAATTGGGGATTTTCGATTCTGTAATAAGATTCAATGTAATTTAATGTCAACCCGAACTATATCACTCACTTTCTCAGCAATAGTTCAATGTTTGAAAATTAGTAATAATTTATTATCAATAACAAATGATATCGACATCATGTCATAAATGAACCTAAAAAATTATGTTGTAACTGTGTTTTAAAAAAATTAAATTAGCAAAAGTGCTTTTTTCTTATCGAAAATATTATCCGAGATCATATTAATTTTTTCAGTAATATTCAAAAATGGAATGCGATATTTTGAAAAAATCTATGTGCTTATGTGGTTCTGAGAATGAATTTTCACCGACTCTTTCAATTTCTCTGATTAATATGTCGAGGCATTCTTCATCCTCTAGAACACCACAGATCATATGTAGCTGTTGTAATTGTAATCCGTTTCAAGATGACTCGAAAGAAATAGAAATCTGTGACCTTGGATTTGCTTTGCGTAAGCTTGCAGCAATGAATCGTCAAATGAAGAAATGGCAGGGAGAACGTTTGCGTTTGGAAAATGAAACACGGACTCTCAAAAAAGCTCTTAAGTCTTGCGGTAAACTTTACATGCATAAATAAATTAATTACTTTTGACTTATATCTAAAAATATAAAATTAAAAAAAAAACAGATTTTGACCACTAAAAAAAAGTTACAGTCGACTTCCACTAACTCAGAACTTTCCCTCAATCTTGATCTCCACTACAATCTATGCTTAATATGCTACAAGTAGCATTCTTAAGGAAATCTTACGTAAATCTGTCTTCAGTCTTGGCAAGTCTGCATCATGAGTCTTGGACGAGTCATAGGCAAGATATATTAAGTAAATCAATAGTAATACTTGTTGAAGGTGCATTAGTTCAGACTTGTTGCAGAATTGCTTAAGATATCTGAACATGGTTGCCCTCTTTGTTACTTCATGAGTCGTCAACTCAGCATTAGTATAGTGAATCCAATGGCGCCCATTTAATGTTCGATATAATTTTATCGAGGACTGGGTTTGCTAAAGGGACGATTAAAAAATAATAAAAATTGCTGCAGACTGTTTCTACAGATTTCCGTAAGTCTTTAAGAAGAATCTTAAGCAAGACTTGATGAAATCTTTGGCAAGTATACTTATGAAATCTATTTTCTTTATGTTTTGTTTAAAGCTTCTATAAGAAACTTGCTGAAGGACTTTGTCAAGTCACTTGCTGAAGACAATGCTACTATGGAAGCTGCAACTTTGCTCAAATCTCTTGTTGATTCAACTCATAACCTCAGTGTGATCAAAAAGTGCGGCTGTATCTGTAATATTTAATAAAGTAAATTATTGATACTTTTTACAACTCTGGCTACTATCTATTCATTTACCTTAGTCTCAGCAATCACTTTTCAAACTACTTATCAGTATTATTTTATTAATAATTTTATAGGTATGAACCCGTCACCTATAGAGTCAACGTCGTTTGTCGATTCGAAACCTGAAAATGAAAAATTAAAAAGTCAGATTATTCGTTTAATGCGCAATATTGGATACTGTCAATCTGAAATCTCTTATTTAAGTTGCAAAATTGATGGGCTAAATGATGTATTAGAAAATATTGAACAACTTGGTTTGCATCGAAGAGAATTAGTCAATCAAAAGTTATCTGAGGAAACTGCTGCAGCAAATATCAGTAACTTGGAAAAAGAGATTCAAGTGTTGAAAAATGAATTACAGGAACATCAACGTACAAATAAAAAGTCTTCTGATAATTTAAGTGACTCTGATAAACAACATTCAGCTGTGAGGGAAGAAAATCATATTAAACAACTTGAATTGCATCGAGGAGAAGTAGTTAATAAAGAGTTATCGGAAAAAATTGCTGCAGCAAGCATCAGTAACTTGGAAAGAGAGATTCAAGTATTGAAAAATGAATCACAGGAACATCAACGTACAAATGAAGGATCTAATGACAAGTTAAGTGACTCTAATGAACAACATCAAGCTCTGAAGGAAGAAAATCATATTGAACAACTTGAATTGCGTCGAGGAGAAGTAGTTAATAAAGAGTTATCGGAAGAAATTGCTGCAACAAGCATCAGTAACTTGGAAAGAGAGATTCAAGTATTGAAAAATGAATCACAGGAACATCGACAAACTAATGAGAAATCTGATGATAATTTAAGTGACTCTAATGAACAACATCCAGCTCTGAAAGAAGAAAATCATATTGAACAACTTGAATTGCGTCGAGGAGAAGTAGTTAATAAAGAGTTATCGGAAGAAATTGCTGCAGCGAGCATCAGTGACTTGGAAAGAGAGATTCAAGTATTGAAAAATGAATCACAGGAACATCAACAAACTAATGAGAAATCTGATGATAATTTAAGTGGCTCTGATGAACAAAATCCAGCTGTGAGGGAAGAAAATCATATTTTACAAGATGATAAATTAGCTTTGAAGAATTTTATTCAGCAATTACAGAACAGTTACGATGAAATGATGGGGCAATTTTTGGATACAAAGAATAAAGTTGAATCAATTCTAAGTCAAGTCAAAAAATTGGATGGTGATATTATCGCATTAAAAAGTGAGAATGAAAATTTAAAAAAAGAAAATTCGGCTATAACCAAACAACTGAACGCAAATAGTGATAATTTAGATGATGTGTACAATAAACTAGACCTGTCAAGAATAAAACTTTCTGATAAAGAAGCTCAACTCAAAAGCTTGGAATCAAATGTCAATGATTACAAGTCCAGGGAAGAAATTTTATCAACAGAATTAGATAATTTGAGAAGTGAGATAGAAAATATAAAAAAACATTATAACACAGAATTTAAAGCAATGGAAGAAAAGGCTAAAGAATTGTCCGCGGTAAAGGATGAGTTTGATCAACGAGACCAAAACTGGAACCAACTTAAAATTGAGTCCGATTCTCTAAAAAAGGACATTAAAGATCTAGAAAACGACAATAAAGTTTTGAATAACCACTTAGAAAGAGTAGACTCAGTAATAAATAAGCTTCAAGTAGAAAATGATAGTCTGAAATTGAAAATAAAAACATTTGATACAGAATTTAAAAGTGCCGAAATTGATGATGGCGTACAGCAGAAAACTCAAGATGAATCGATGAAACGGTCAATGAATTTAGAAACTAGCGGTAAATCGGAAAGAGAATCCACTGATTTCAAAACTGGCTATTCTCAAACCGATGTAGATGTTTCTCCCAACACTGCTCTTCAAGAAAACTTGAATATTATAAAAGACAATGCAGTAAAATTAAAAGAAAAATTTGAAACCCGTAATATTGAAAATGATCAGTTTTATAAAGAACTCAATAAAATAAAAAATCATTTGGAAAACCTTGAGTTGAAATCTAATCAGACATTAAAATTGAATGAGGAGCTTATGAATAAAATTAAAACAATGAATACTGAAACTGCTAGCTTAGACAAGAAAATAGCTGGGTTGCAAACTGATAAAAATATAAATATTGGAAGTCGTAATAAAGATAGTTCATCAAAACATGATAGCTTTCAAAAAAATTTCAATACTTTAAGAGACAGTGTGGTAAATTTAAAAGAAAAAATTGAAACACGTAACATTGAAAATGATCAGTTTTATAGAGAACTTAATAAACTAAGAAATCATTTGGAGAACCTTGAGCTGAAATCTAATCAGACATTGAAATTGAATGAGGAGCTTATGGATAAAGTCAAAACAATAAATAATGAAACTGCTGGCTTAGACAGAAAAATAGTTGGGTTATTAACTGATAAGAGCATAAATATTGGAAGTCATAATAAAGATACTTTATCTAAAGATGATGGTTTTCAAGGGAAAAGTGGATTGGAAAAGCCAGAACTAAAAAAAAAAGATACGGATGATTTTATTGAAATTAAAAATAAAGATGGTGATTTTAACCGTACGAATAAGACTTCACGTGAAGTTAAATCTAAAGTTTTGAGCGACACAGTTGATGTGGGACTCACTGATCAATTTACTAAAGATTTTGAAGCACAACAAAAGGAAATGGAAAGCTTAAGACTAGAAAAAATGACTTTACAGGATAATTTAAAGAAAGCAGAGAATGATCTTAAAAAATACAAAAATGAGAATCGAAATTTAAAAGACGAAGTTGGTAAAAAAGTTGATGAACCATTAGCCCGAATAGAAACAACATATGAAGATCGTAATAATTTATTACATGATAATGAAAAATCTCAAAAAGCCATGTTAAGAAAGACAAAACTAAATGGTCAAGTAGTCAACACTACTTCAAAAAGTTTTAAAGAGAAATCAAATGGCAAATCGCTCCTGGAAAACGAAAATATAATCAACGAATTGTTAGATTTCATTTGTCGGAGGATGATAAAACAAATTGAAGGTAATATGATTTTTTCAAAGTTTTTCTAGTGACCCTAAAGCTGTGATAAATAAACATGTTGGGAAGACAACCCTAGTAGCATTTTCATAAGAAAGTTACTTGACAAATGTTCTTCAGCAAGTTTCTTATAGAAGATTTAAACAAGACAAAGGAGACCGATTTCATACGCATACCTGGTGAAGATTTTATCAAGCCTGGCTTAAGATTCTTCTTAAAGACTTGCCGAAATCTGAATTTACTTTACTAATGCTGAACTGGCTGCTCACGAAGTAACGAAAGGGGCAGCCATTTCCAGGTATCTTAAGCAATGATGTAGACTTGCTGAAGACTCAAGATACAGATTTATGTAAGACTTCCTTTAGAATGCTACTAGAGTAGGTGCGTATGGGAATAAACTCCATACATTATGGTAACCGTTTCTATAATATTATGGCATTCGTTCCTATATTACTATGGTAATCATTCCCGTACTATTATGGTAATGATGACATATGCAATACTTCAAAAATTCTTAGAAAATACTGAAAAAATACTTTTGTGTCGAAGTCGCAAAGGCGATGACTTGACTATGACTTGACTATGACTTGGCTATGACCTGACTATTTTTCTTCCAATCATAGCCTGTATATTATCTCCTAAATATATTATAACTTTTGTAAATTCTTCACTTTCTATTACAAGTGTATTATTATGTCCAATGGGTATTAAATAATAATCATGCAATTTACTTGTTTTAAGGATTATCTTGTATACATGGCATTATTGATGATATGAAGAATGATTTTTCGGAAAGAACTGTCACCATAACATCCTTAATCTCAGATAATTCGATGATTTTAAATTTTTCGAATCCTTTAGCAACAAAAATTTCCGAGTTATCTGATGATCTTTCGAATGATATTACGGACATTATAAGAGACTTAACAGCATTTAGTGAGATTTGGAGAGATTGTCGGAGAGAAAATAAAAAATTAAAAGAGATAGTCGAAGTAAAATAGCATATATTTCGTTAATTATTAGAAAAAATTATTATCATGAGGAAATAAGTAATTCAATTTTTTTTTTACAGAATGAAACTTCTAAAACACAAAATTATTCCGAAGATGATATTCTTAAATTTGACAGACAGTTAGAAGTGAGAATAAAATTTATATTTATTTAGATCTTATATAAATCAATTTATTGCGTTTGACCTCATGGTGGATTTTTCAAAGAATTTTGTCATTATCTATCATAATTGGTCGGAACTTCCCCTTAATCTTGACCCCCACTTCGAGCTATGATGTCTCCGATCCGATGCTATACATTTGTATGTCTGTCAAAGTTTACAAAACTTCTTTTGAGAAATCTATCTTTATTCTGCCTGCTAGATAGCATTTTTTTATGGTATTTCAAATTTGACATCATTGTTTATTTACAGTTTTTAACCTTGACACAGTTGGCTGATATACATGACAAAATATGTTATATGACATCAAAAAAAGTCAATGACGATGAGTGCTTTGTAACATGTTGTCAACTAAATGAAACATTATGCTGTTCACAAAATTTAAATCCATGTCAACAAAATTATGAAATGGCCGGTAAGAGAGTGGCTGCCTTACAACGACAGATTTTGAAAAAACAATTACAAACTAAGAACAAGGTTACGTTCATCCGAAAAACACTGAGGCATGAGCAGGCAGAGCTCATTGGAATCTCCGGAATAATAAACCAAGAAAAAGAGCGAAATTATGCCCTTCACTTTATTATGGACCCAACCTTATTTACATCCAATAAATGCGCAGCCAAATGCGCCAAAAATAATAAATTTATTTCCATCGTTGAATGGAAGAAAAACACCGATCATAACTAATTTGAATGTTGAAATTAAACCGAATGAATTGTTATGCGACAATTACCAATAAATATTAAAATAATAACAATGGTAACAATTGTAAGACATTATTTCTGACGACATGATTTTACTTGCCCAAGATGGTCAAGTGTCAATCATCTTCTTAAATTTTGATATTATATTATTTGTTTGTTTATTTAAATGCTCAGAGGGTTATCCCCGGCAGTCTGTCTCTACCGAGGGCTACTACTAACCGGTTTCTTTTAATGATCACTCCTTCCCAAGCCACTTCTTCACCCATTTCGGATGCGCGCCTGTTGCAAATGTCCCTTTCCTCTGCCCCAGACGACACCCCTTGTTTAAAATATGATAAAGTGACCAGAAGTGGGCATTCGCTAGAAATGTGTTTAATAAACACACCCTATTAGCATATGTTCAACCAATAACCACCACGAATCAAAACTTTTGCAGACCAATACCCTTCCATCTCAGAAAATAGAGAGACTTTGGTCAGAGTGGCCGTAAAATGGGTGATGGTGTCCAGAGTCGATTTAGGTTTCAACTGATGAATTAGAAGATCAGTTGTCAATTGGATCTAGTCTGTGGGATCAGTTGTCAATGGGATCAATTTTTGTCTATGGGATCAGTTGTCTATGGGAAGAAATATTTACGAGTTTAGTCATTCAAAGCATGAGCTCTACTGATTTATTTTACGTATTTTACGGAAGTATCTTGCCTCCGACTTTTTCAGGATATGATGCAGACTTGCTAAAAGCTGAAGATACAGATTTACGTAAAACTTCTTTAAAAACGCTAGGGTATATTCGATGCCACAAGCAACATTCACTCAGAAGTGTGGGACTATATTTTTGGGACTTACGCTTTAAAATAAAACACCAAAAATTTAAGATTAATCATGTATGTTTTTTTGTCATTTTTAATTCCAGAAAATATCACATATTACTAATTAAAATCATTACAAATATGATTCAGTAAAGCATTAAGCTCAAAATGAAATTTTTTTCATTTTAGTACGGCGTTTCTTATACCCATTATTGATGATAAAACTTCTTATCTCTTTGATAATTAAAATATATGAATTTATTTCTTAAATAATAGATTTTTTAATATAATTTAATATATAAGATTTCGTTAACTGATCTAATTAAATAAATTTGATTTTCGAAAAATATTTTTATTCAAATCAGACAAGTTCTTAAAATTTACTTAAAAGTTTTAATTTTTGAGGCCTTGTGAACAAAAACTTTTGTTCCCAAAGTTGTTTAAGTAGAAATGCCTCAGAATCGGGGACCGATACCTTTTCAATTTGGACACTGGTCATTACTTCTACGAATTATATATAAGTTAATACGGATAGAATTCAGCCGTATCAAGGTGCTTACTAATCACAAGAATATTTATGTTACACTTAAAGGAAACCAATTTTTGGTTTTGTTTCTTTCGCTATGATTTTTCATTGTTCAGAAAAATTCAAAATTCAAGTTATGTTATGCATATATCATAAATTTCATAATATCAATGAATTAAACTAAAACAACCTTATGATAACTTGGTTAATAGGTACATACACATTACACAGAGCGTGTTGATAACAATTTCGTGAAGCACTCTTTCCGATTTATTTTGTACGAAAACATACAAATATATAAACATAAATTTGCCAGAAAAAATTGGTTAAGATCAAAGTAAACATAATACTTTTCGTTGATTATTAGCCCTGATTAAAAACTCTGATTGAATCTGATTGAAACCAAATCGGATTTTTATCGAAAGCAAATATTTAATCAGAATTGTTCGAGATTATCCTAAGGATCCGATTGAAATTTTTTGATCAGATTTAATTGGAAAATAGTAATTTTTTTTTACTTCTGATTAACTTTTAATCGGATTCATTCAGAACTCCGATTAAAACTGATTGAAAGTCAATCAGAAATTTCCGATTCGAATTTTTCAATCGGATTTAATCGGAGTTTTTAATCAGGGAGATCTCCGCCGAGCGCCTTAATTAAAAAATACGATAAAATATGATGGAAAACGGTCCATCAAAAACGATTCGAATTGATTAATATTTAATACTATCAAATTCTTTAAATGCTACTTCTTTTATAAACATTTACTATCATAAATCGTTCGAAATTGTATTTTCTAAACAAGGGACTAACCTAAAATTGTGATTTACTTACATCGACGTAGATCTGAACCTCTTTTTGTCTAGTGTTTTGCAATAAAAAAAATAACAAGATCGAGTATATCTCAATAATTTATGAAGGGGAATTAAATCATAGTTTTTAAACTATTAACTTAAAGTGACTGAAATTTTCAACTTCTGTTACAAATATATATAATATAAATTTTATAACTTAATTTTCACTAGTTCTTGAAGATATTGGTCCCCTTAAAATTCTTCTCACTATCAAATGACTTTTTTCCTTATTTGTCTCTTAATTAGCGATAATAAAAATCATAAATATTTTATTCTCATTATCTACATTTTTGATTACTCTTATAAACAAAAATTTTATATTTTCATTATCGTTATTAATGTTTAAAAATTTTAACACTGGGAATCATATTTCAGTTTAAAAATTTTTTGTTTCGTCTACGACGTAAGTATAACAAATTAAATAAATAACTAAAATATAAACAAAATTCGTTCAAATTCTCAGAACACTATCATTCACCAAAAATTATACAGCTAGATGTGTTGATCGGTTCAATTGGTTACGTAGATGTTAGATAATTGAATTAGACCCAACCTGTGACTGTTATTATTGAGCACTTTCTATTGGTTTCAGGATAATCTGAAAACAAAACAGATAAAAACTTCAATCTTGTTACATGAATTCCGATTATTATTTATTGGTATGCTAATAGAGCAATCAAATGCTAGCCATTAAAATTGTATAATAATGTCAAGTCTCACTCAGTCGTAATATTGTTTTTATAAAATTTGTTACTAGTATGTGAGATAAACTAATAAAAACGATAAAATATTTTACACTCGAACTATATTACTTATACTAAAGTCGAGATAAAGGCGTAAGAAAGTGCAATATATACGGATATGCATTCATGATCTAAGCAGTGGAGTCAGAGTAAATCTGCATTATAAAATAAATGGAGTAAGTGATAAAAGCTAATGGAATAAGGTCAGAAAATTAATTTTATGAAGTCATCGCAAATTTATCTAAATAGAATTTTAATAGTATATTACGACCCAAGGCCAGAAAGTTGGATTTCTTGGCGTGTGATATAAAGGCCGAGGCGAAGCCGACGGGTCGATATGTTCCTAAGACCAGAATATAAACCGATTTTCCATAATTTTTTTCAAGGTAGTAGGAAAACACGTTTTGCATTGGTAAAAAAAACACTATGGTCACTATGACCACATAGAGAAGTAGGCAATGTCTGAGTTTAGTCATGCGTGTCTAAATGTTTATCAATTTATACAAAATTCCAGTAAACTATACAACTAAACCTTGTTTATGAATCACTTTGTCCATTGGTGAAAACCGTATGAAAATCCGTTCGGTAGTTTTTGAGTTTATTATTGCGTACAGACAGACGTGGCGGGGAGATTTTTATTTTATTATATGTAGTAATTATTCTAAGACTGAAAATTCTCAAGTGTTTTCGAAATAAGAAAAAAATATAAATTTTTTTCAAAAGAATCTGTTTTAATATTAATGCCACATTCGTTGTTTCACAAAATATATATATATATAGTATGACTCTTTTATCTATTGTAAGGGTGTGGAGAGTAAAAGGACGGTGAATGCTTTTAAAAAAGTTATGACAAGGTTTATGAAGGTTTAATTGTAGCTTACGACTGTGGTTAGAAAGTACTAAAGCCCCATTGCAAGAGTCATTTTTTAGTTTTTTAATTTTTTACTATACATCGTATTTCTTTCGACTGTTTGATGTCATGAAACAAACAAATGAAATAAGAATATATAAAAATTTAAAGACGATAAGTGAGAGCGAAATATATAAGAGAAAAATATAAAAACAACGAACCAAAAGAGAACACTGAATAGAAAGAACAAAGTGAAGGCAGAGCTGCACGCAATTTGATTCTGCCAATTACAACTCTTTGTCAATATGCAAAAGTATGCGATGCTTGACCTTAAAAATTAAAAAAATATATGTTTTCAAGATAAGTCATGGACGTTATTAGTCGTAAGATGTATAGTAAAAACAAACAAATTTAACAATTCTGAAATCATTCTATCAATCTGATCATTATATGAACAAAGGACCGAAAAATATTAGCATAGTACAAACTTCTATTATTATTCTAAAGAAAGTATGACAAAGATTTTAAAAAATGAATGATAAGTTACAAATTATGACCAGCGGATTTTTATTCGTGATTTCATTTAATATTTTAAGAAAAATAAACTTAGCAGTATTTTTTTTATTATATTCATTTAATTTAAATAAAAATTATTTCTAATTCGATAATAAATGTATGGTTTAATTAGTATTTGATGCATCCAACATTAATTTTTCAATAACTCAGTAGTAAAAATTCATTTGACCTCAGCTATTTATATTACAAGTATTTATACAAAAATTATAGTGCCAGCATAGTAAAATTTGTTGGCTGCTCTATAGAAACTGTATCGCTGCAACGAATTACACAAATGAACATCATGATTTTCATTTTTGCTCGGCGAAATATTATAATGGAATAGCGATTGTTACTTTATATACTACAGCTTTTAATATTTCGATAAAACAAACGATAACTCGATAAATGCGTGTAAATAAAATGTAACTTCACTTGAGGTCTACCAGCAAGTGGATAGAGGACTCGCCAACAAACTGCGAGGTCCAGTGATCGCGCCCGGGACTCGGAAAAAAAATGAACTTCGAAACCTGACTCCTCAATCCTACGCCATGTCACTAAACTAGTCAAGTCTTCTGTTGAGAGACAAAGCTCTCTCTCTCCCACTCTCTCTTTTTTCTCGAGAAATATAACTTACTAATTTTTATTATACAGGCATTGCAAAAAATAAAAACAGATTGATAGAAAATGTTATGCTGAATGTAAAAAATAAAATTAACCGAAAGTTTATTATACCAAGTGATAATTTTTCTAAATTAAGCAACTTTGTTTTTAAAATGTGATATTAATTTTTGATATGCTAGATTACGAATACTATAAGTATAGATTACACTAATTAAAAAAGGCTGTGATTTGTTTCAAGTTTGGTAGACTAGCTTAATAAAATTTCATGTACTTTTTATTATTATTTTATGTATTTTTGAGTCTCATTTTTCTCAGTGTATGCCTCGCCTCCAACATAAACTTATTTCTTGTGCCGATATTTGTTGTTTAATTTTTCGTCTCTATCCTCGTTCGAAGACGTCTTTTTCTTATTTGTTTCGACGTAAAATTATAAGATACAGTTCAGACCATCGTAGCACGCAAGGCTGTCCGATTAAATTTTGAGAAGTTGCGTTTACAAGCAAATTCTTAGCTATCTGAGTACAGTTTGTAGCATCTACGACGCAAACGATGACGACTTTGAAAATTTACTAGTTGTCACATAAAATACGATAGTTTATAATGTTTGAATAAAATAAGTAAGAAAAATAAAAGCAAGAAAATGTGGTCATAAAAGAGTTAAAGAAGATAAAAGTATATAAGAGACGGTATCACCAACAGGAGGTGGTAAATGTAAGAAGGAGAAAAGTAAAGGATAGTAGACGAGGTGGAATCCAGGAAAAATATGAAGAAGTGGGATGCAAAAAATCTGCAAGCTGTAAAACGGAGATCATTTACGACGATCGTTAAATTCGCTCTAAGCGGTCTGTCGGATTACATTGATGCTGCACATAACAACCTAAGACTTCTTTGAGTGTTTGTATTTTTTTATTCTGTATCCTGCTTGATGTTTTTTTTACTTTATATTGTAAAAAGTTTTAACGCACAATATGTATAAATATAAATATAGTTATGCCCTCTAATTTTAGGATAGTACAGATAAAAATCGATGTACAAGACACTTTAATAGTGTTTTCGTTAGCAGCAAGAAATCAGATATTTTATTTTTAATTTTGACAAAGTTACGGTAAAAAATTATGATTGTCAGATTCTATGCTGTCACACTGAAAGCAGAATTTATCAATACTTAGTCGATTGCTTTCTAAATTTAGTGAGGTCTATACTAAAATTCAGTACATGGAGAAAAAAATATAGGGAACTTTACTTAAAAAAAATATGAGTTGAAATGACTAAATTTAGGGGAGGGAGGGGCAAAAGGGGGTACCTATCGAAATACTAAATTTTCGATGACTAAAATACGCCGAATCTTTTTGTTTTTAATGATATCCAAGATAAATAGACAAAATTTTTAGCTGCCGTTAAGAAATAAAATTTCTACTTTTGGCGGGCAAAATGGGGTACCCTTTAAAAAAGTTGAAAAAAAAATTTCTGAAAATTGATCAAATTTCATTAAATTAAATTTTTTTTTATGTAAAATACATACAGAAAAATTACATTTCACATCATTGGTGGATACGAAGGGAGAAAAAAATTTTTTTGTGGGGCAGAGGCCCCCCTCCAAAAAATGATAATTTTTTTTTTTTTTTTTTTTAATTGAATTCTTATCAATTAAAAAATAAAATATTATTTTCGAATATTTTTAGTGGTCAAATTTGCCCCAACTACAGAAAATCAGTCGAAAAATGAATTAACATTTCAATTTTTTTTTAATTTGACGATAAAAATTTGATAGAATCATTTTTTCGATTTTTGGGCTGGTCCATTTTGCCCCAGGTGTCATGCGTAGGGCTTAAAATGCGCAAATACATCGGATATACAGTAATTAGACGAAAAAAAATAATTTTTTTTTTCACCAAATTTTGGGGGTACCCCGTTTTGCCTACCCTACCCCCTTTTGCCCCCCCCCTTCTCCTATATTGTAATTTTTCGAAAATATACAGATACAAATTAGAAATTGATAATGGCAGCGTATATAAATATATCTATATTTTAAATTTATCAATCTCAATTTAAAGGAGACATCAGACCGACTGATAAAGAATAGGATTTCCACGCGGGAGATTAGGGTTCAAGTCTCGACCAAGTCAAATAATAAAAAAAAAAAAAAAAGTACCAGAGCTAATTTGAGTCATCGTGAAAAACTTTTTACCAACACCAATAAACATACTACAAATAATAATAATACAATTACTGCATTGAAACTAATACTTTTTTTTCATTAATTAATTTGTCTTTAGCCAAAAAATTGAGTCTTCGTATAAATGGCATCCTATATTGCAAATTTGACACAGAGAAATTTTTAAACTTAAGATTTATTTTTTAGCTGAGAACATTAGTTCGTTTAAAAATTAGTTGTTTTTCTGAGCATATTAAAAGATTGTTTAAATATGCTTGATTAAAATAAATATAGTTCTGGAGCTGTAAAATAATTTACTATCAAGAGTTAAAGTTAATATATGGCCTCTTAAAGTTACCTTGACCGTGATTGCGTTTTAGCTGATGCTACCACAATTCTCGAAAAAAACATTAAACCGTGTCATAAAAATATGAAATAGTATAGGCGTAACTGACGAAAGTCGGAGGGACTCTTTTGATGACGCCGGCTAAGAGGAATAAAAAAAAATTAATTACAAAAAATTTGAATTCGTTACAAGTTTAAAAATTAGTAAATAACTAAATAAAATAGTAACTAAATACGTAGAAGAATATAATAATTTGGAAAATCCAAAAGTGCATACACAATAAAAAATATTGTGTATGTATGATTATTTTGTATGAAATCAACAAATTTCACTGTCTTACTTGAAAATTTTAAATCGATCTACTATTTAATACTTTAAAAGTGTTATCTTGTGCAAAAATCGAAATTAGCAACATTTATTGTTACTTTAAAATTAACACAAAGTTTATAGTGAAAACTCAATCGATCACGAAAGAATTATTAGAAAAATGAAAGTGAAACAGGAATTCAGACGTCACGTAATATCGGCCCTCGCCTTCATCTGAAATCTTCTCGTTTCATACGTTGTCATGCAATATGATATTGTTGGCTGATGAAAAAGTTTTGTATGGAATTATCATACACACGGAAAGATTGGAACCTGACTAGTTAGTGTTCTGCACCCGACTCAGTACGGTGCTGGACGAAAATGCTCGATTGTGGTGCAGCGCCACACTGATTACTGTGCGGAACCTGACTGAGTCGAGTGCGCACACCACTCAGTCAGGTTCCGCACAGTAATCAGTGTGGTGCTGCACCACAATCGAGCATTTTCGTCCAGCACCGTACTGAGTCGGGTGCAGAACACTAACCAGTCGGGTTCCAATCTTTCCGTGCAGCGAAATAAAAGTATGTTATGGATTAGAAATGATTTCTAATGGAAAATTGACAAATAGAAATTTTCAATAGCTTTGTACTTGAGTAGGAATGTAATGTTGCAGTAATTGATAATTTCAAATAACTGTGCACCTCTACTTAAAGTAAATAATAAAAGATTCTTAATAAACTCACCTGAACTACGTAGGTGACCCTTCAGGAGGGCTATCCGGACTCGAGGGTATCCTATTTGCAAGCACTTGAGCATTTAATAAATGGGGAAGAGGTCCAACATGCACAGATGTATGCGACGGTGCTATTCCTCCTCCCATGTATGGTGGGTGACCGAGGTACGTTGGCGTCACAATATTATTGGCGCCAGGGTACCAATCATTGTAGTAAACTCCTCCGTTGTCTTGTAGCATTCGTCTCGCTTTCCAAAACGCTACGGCTCGAATTTCACTGTTAGCTGTTGACAGTATTAACATAATTTCAATTATATTTAGATACTCAACCGTTTGATTCGTTTATTAATAAGTTATTTTAACGCTTCTATCATCGTTTTTTTTTCGAGTGTCTCGAATTTGACGAAACAGTAGATTGTATGGCAAGTAAGAATTGTGGTATGAGCTGACGGTATATCCCGCACCGAATTTATACATTCAAAATCTGATCAAATTTGATAAGGCCTAATCAAATTTTATGTATGAACAGGATTTAATCTGAGCAGATATAGACAAAATGCAGATCTAAACTTTTTTTCCCGGGTCATGATAAGTCTTGCATTAGGGTAGGAGTAGATTATATCGGTGGTTTAAGGCCTGGTTCCTTTCGAAGTATTTCCAATGATCCTTGTGAAGCAGTTATTTCATCCATTTTAGAGATGTATGAGTTGAAGGTATCCAGCCCTAAACTTAGATGACACACTTCTGTAAGTATAATAAAGTTGCTGGTAGGTATTTTCCGGCGCTGTAATTGATGGACGCACATTGTTAGCGCATGAGGCCTCACTATGAGTTCAACCTTTTGAGACCAAGATCTGCTCACCTCAGGAAATAGAACGACTCTGGTCATCTAGATGGTATTGAGTTCTGTATGGAATATTGGTCTCTCATATAGTATGTAGTCTTTACCATTTAAATATAGGCGCAGGTGAAATCAGTAGAAAGAGTTGCATAAAGTGTTAAAAACAAGCCTATATTATGTAACGTACCACTTGTTTTATGAAAACATACACAAAAGCAAAAATTTGAACTTTCTGCTACAGATCTTGTGAAAAATTCTATATACACCACAGAGCGGTGTGGGATGTCCTGATTTCCTCCCATGGTGTGTAATATACTATTTTAATATCTAAGAATAGAAATATCTACCTTTTTCTTCTAGCCACTACCGGAAGGCATACTTATATTTTGCTTGAATATTCGCGATCCTTTTATTCATTTTGTTACAATGAACATATAGTCGAAGAATTCAAGTGAATTGTTTTTGTTATATATAATACAACACATAATTAAGTAATCAAAATAATTTTGAGTGGAAAATGTAAAGGAACAATTTACTCATTTGGTATACCAACAGCAACAAGCAAAAATACAGTCGACTACAATATAGCAAGCCTGTCAAAAATAGATAAAAGACTGCAGCTGCAAAAGTAATTGTAGTGCATTTGTGATTTTATTGTCGGTACTTCCGGTACTCGTATGAAACAAAACATACTTCTTAAAATTTTCAAAGTTATAAATAAATAACTCGTAAAAGAACTTTTTTGTCCATTCAGAGGAAGCAAAAAATAATTACACACTAAAACCATATTATCTGCTTTTGTTTTTTAATAACATCAAAATTATTATTGGACGTTAAGAAATGTTCTTACGGGCATAATAACAACATCAAGATCTCTTGAACAAATGAGTCAATTTTAACGTTTAATGCGGCAAACAATGCGTTTTATCGAGTTCTAGAGCTGATATGATTTTGAATTTCGTGAAAACTGTTTTTATCGTTTTTTTTTTCTCTCGAATAAATGGACCGATTGAGATAGTTCTTGCAGCAATTGACGCGTCTTGTTAAGTTCTAGAGTTAAACGGAAAAAATATATCTCTCAGAAATATATCGTATAGTAACAGTAACAATACGCATTACCGCGTTGTGAATCCCTAGACGACACCCTCAGTCGAAAAATATAATCAAGTGGCTAAGGGTGGACGTTAACCGGAAGAGAGTTCAAAGAACTTGCCCTATTGACGCGTGGTGTCTAACCACAACCACTACGAGTTCATACCTCTGTGGGCCTAACACTCCTACCATCTCAGGAAATAAAGAGAGTCTGGTCGAAGTGGGCTTGGAGACGCCTCCCATGACCAGTTCCTTGTACTGGTGACCAGACCGCTTCGAAATAAAATAATAAGACACGACCTCGTCTAAATAACCTAACAAAGGCAAATAATCCTGACACTAAATATATTTGGAATGAGTCGAGTGGGCCGTCATTATCCGTCAAACACAATGTTCTTAGCATCCGTCTTTGGTGCACATGCAGCACTCGCTGGTACTCGTGTAAGTGCATCTATGATTCGTATCAAAAACATTGTGCTCCCCGTATAAAGACTCACTTAACCCACTCGCTACGTAACGGACTATTTTTGCACATCTCAAAAGACACGCCAATGCTCTTATACATTTACAAAAGATATTGCAATTTTTCTGCGATTACTTGTACATCATCTTGAAAACAGTCACAAATACTCTGAAGAATATTCAACAGGTCAATATTTGTTGGATTCTCGATTTTCGAAAATCAAATTGAAATCAGTTACTTCATTTTTTTTAATCTTTATTTTCACAGTGAGAAATGAAAAATGCATTACGCAATGTTGAAAAGATTCATGAAAATTAACATGTGTTGCCATGACTAGAAGTAACTCTCAAGTAATGATAGCGTAAAAATTCCGTTTATTTTGAAAAGTTAAATCCACAATATCACTTTCAGGAAAAAACGTTTTTGTGGATTTAAATTAATCGATCTTACTATCAGTTGAAATTATAGTTTTCAAATGTAAGTAGCAGCATTACTAATGATGTATAAATCGCATTATTCATTTGTTACTCTACCTGGTTTTCGATGGTTTTCGAAGCGAACTTCTAATCTTCATTGTTGATTAATATCTTACATAAATTTATTCAATAGTTTAATCATTTAGACTGGTATTAAAAACCATTTGATTTTATTTAAAATATTTTTCTTAATAATGATTTGCTTAAAAATCTTCACAGTTGCTATCATCTTCCTGAAGTAGACTAGTGAATCTTCATTGATGTCAACTGTTAATTCCAAAGTTTTTAGTAATTGTTATTTTAATGTTGAATGAACCAATCATACAACTTAATTATTTGGATAGGGATAACAATAACAATCAATGGATAACTATACTGATAATGACTAATGCAAAAAAAAACACATTAATATCCTTTGGATGGAATTCAAATTGTATATTTAATAACTTCAGGCGGAAAATAACTCTAGCTGGGAAAAAAAATAGAAAATCGTTTAAATTGTATACTTTCTGTTGGCACATTATCAATACCTATCAAAAATATATAAACAATGCTATGCTTAATAATTACAGTAAAAACGCTCACGATTGGAAAATCACAGTTTTATTGTCATTTTGAATTCAAAAATATACATATTATTTGAAACTTATTTTCTTATCGATCCTAAGACCGGATGTTCATGTCACGTAGGATAATACATGTGACATAATAAAAAAACGTATACTAATTCAATGTAAGTTGATGATACAACTAATTATCTCTTGCTAAGTTTCAAACTGTATATAATAAGTGAGTGAAAAATTCCACGATAATTAAAAAAATTTCAAAACCTTATATAATAGAGTATTTATTAGACAAGTAAGGATAGAGATTCAATTTATGCTCGCAAATATGAGAATAATTAATGATGATAACTGAAATTAGGTAATTGATGTCTTAATAGCAAAACGATCCCTGGTGGAAATTTTTCGGAATTTTCTCTGAAAAACTCAGTTCTAAAGTTCGAAAGATTTTTTCAGAGTTTTTCAGAGAAAAGTTTGAAAAATTTCCACCAGGGATGTATGAGATTCAATAACGTGATTCGTATTGAGGATTCATAGCTTATGAGATACAGCCAAAAATTACATAGCAAAAGAATTTTATTGTGTTATCAATAAGTTACAACTTCCCGAATAAAAACATTTGGCTAAAATCACGCCGATACCATAGAATGTTGTTCAACGCAGTCTCAATTTCGCCGAAATCACGCTAAGGCTTAATTATCGGCCATTTTTCGTAGCTAATTTTCAGCTTTGTATTCACTACCTGAGCTGATTGTTGTCCGATTTTCGGTCCAAAAAAATTTTTATTATTATTTTGGCTTAAAATTTGTTACCCGGGTTGCGATTTTCACGATCGTGAGCGATAAATAGTAATATAATGGTTTATAAAATATGGCTAAAAATACACCTTTCATTTAGTAATATCATCAATTACTCAAAAGAATGATGTATTCTCAGTATAAGCATTAAATTTTTCTCACCTTCTGCTATACGCCTTGTTGCTTCTTCGATGTCTGCTCTTGCATCTTTTAATATTACATACATTAAAGGCAACATATCCCACGAATACCAAAATCGTTCGAGGAGTTTTGTACTACATTCCAATAGTACTTCAACATTTTCACCTGAAACAAACAAATTTATTTATAAGATGTGTAGACTGGGAAAAGTGCCATCCGGCCATATCCAGAATGGAAACGTATAGTTCTTATCTCAACCAACTTAAAAATTTAATTTTTAGATATATTTCGTAAAGAATATATGTGTTTCGTACTCTAACACAGAAATTTAATTTAAAATTGATTTGACAATATCATTTAGGAGAGAAATTAATCGCTGGCTTATTTTTTAGTATTGTAATTTCTTTCGAAGTATCTATTAGTATTTTTGTTTTAGATAGACGAAATTTTTTGTTATCAAACTAAAGATAACCTTCTTTCTATTCTATCTAAAATGTTATGACCTATATAACTATTCACGCTTGAATTTATTCCCCCTTTAAATCAGACAGACTTTTTAAATCGTAATTATGAATATTTATAGAAATAAAAAAAAGTTACATGAAGATGACAATTAGCTTTTTATAAGAATTCGATAAGAAAAGTTTAAAAAAATCATTTCGGGAAATAAAAGAAATTTTTGAAATACTGTATGCGAATTTAATTACTCTGTTATATTTAAAATTATAAATGATTTTTCTGTTTTAGAAAAAAGAAGAAAACAAAACAAAAAAATGATTTCCAAAAATATTAACAAATGTAATTGGGGAGTTGATTTAGTATAATTTATGATGTCATTTACTACTTTTGACTGATTTTCATTATTTTCAGTCTTCCGTAATAAAACCTTACAGTAAGATCACTTGTATGTCTTATTTTCGATAAAATTTAAATATAAAACATAATAAATTTCATCATAGGAATTTATTTAAATTAAAAAAAAAAAATTCTATGCTAAAATTATGTATAATCGTAGAGGATGGACCAGCCCAAATTTCTGAAAAATGATTCTTTCATATTTTTATCGTCAAATTAAAAAAAAATTAATATGTTAATTCATTTTTCGACTGATTTCCTATAGTTGGGGCAAGTTGGGCCACTAAAAATATTCGGAAATAATATTTTATTTTTTAATTGATAACAATTCAATTAAAAAAAAAATTATCATTTTTTGGAGGGGGGCCTCTCTGCCCCACAAAAAAATTTTTTTCTGCCTTCGTATCCACCAATGTTGTAAAATGTAATTTTTCTTTATGTATTTTACATAAAAAAAAATTTAATTTAATGAAATTTGATCAATTTTCAGAATTTTTTTTTTACAACTTTTCTTAAGGGTACCCCATTTTGCCCGCCAAAAATAAAAATTTTATTTTATAACGGCAGCTAAAAATTTTGTCTATTTACCTTGAATGTCATTAAAAACAAAAAGATTCGGCGTATTTTAGTCATCGAAAACTTAGTATTTCCATAGGTACCCCCTTTTGCCCACCCCCCTCCCCTATATAATTATTAATTTTGCTATTTTATTTACTAAAAAATCTATTTTAGACTGAATCATTCACTGAGACTGCTTGTAATTTTAGGTTTGGATTGTAAATTTTTTTTTTCTAAAAGTATTTTTTCATTCGTGACTGTAATTATTAATTAATTTTGAGCTGCGTTTTTTTCCGGGTTAGATATAAAATCAGATCCAATCAATTTTTTTGCGGGAATATTTTTTTTATCGATCTTAATCGGTTCCTGATTGAAAAAACACTGAAATGCGCTCAAAATACTCCTCCTTTAGATCTTTTAAGCACGTAGCTAAAAAAGTCCAGGATGTTGTCTTATCTATGTTTTAGGAAAATGATTCAGAATCATAGAGATATTTTAATTTTCAATAAAAATATAATGAATAGTGGCATATTTACAGAATCAGACCGTTGAAAAGATAAAAATTTGATTGAACTAAAATAAGATATAAAATCTCACGCTTTGTAATTCTACGAGCAATATCGGTAACACGTAATTATTATCAAAATGCACATATATAGTTCGTGTTGCACGTAACGATCACTATTAACTTAGCATGCATACTTCAATTTTTATTTTACTTCCGATTGCTGGAAAGCGCATGATATTTAAAAATGACTTTCCGATGTATTGTTTTTTTTTTTTTTTTTTTATTGCACCTAAAGCATTCAAAAGTAATTTGTGAAAATTTTGACGTCAATTTATTTTGAGCTGTCACTCATCAAAAAATTTATTTACATATAATAAATCATCATAAGAACAAATCGAAATTTTGAAAAATATATTTTAGGAATAAAGTACGATCCTCAATGTCCGCAAAAACTGACTCAAATTAACTAATTTTTTTTTTTACTGTAAGCTTATATTTTTTAACATGCAGATAAAAAAACTTAAGTTTTATTCTTTTTGGATCAAACAAAATTTATTATAGCCTTGAATAGAATTTATGACTGGAAAAAAATATAAAAATAACGGGGATGGAATTGGTAAAAGACAACTCAAGCTAAGGATATTCTGCATATACATGATATTTAAGTTGATCAGTCACAGTCTAGCGAGTTCGACAAATGTCTTCACTGAAACGTTTTACGATGCTTGTGGGTAAATGATCTGTCACTTTTTTTATGGAGCTGCATCAACCATTTCATCGGTATTCTCCCTCACTTGCTTTCCTTAGTGAGAACTCGTCATAAAAGTTCTGAAGGGTCGCCTCTTGTTAAAATTACTCATTCTTTTCTTTATGAAATCATAGTTTTCAAAAAGTTTTGAGATCAGTCCAAAAATTAGAAATTATTTTCTCGTGAGATGTTTAGAATTTGAGCTCAAAAATATATTCACATTACTTCACTTATTTATCTGACCCTTAATTCTGGACTATCGAATTCATCGCAACTCTCGACTGATCTATCTCTTTTTGCATACATTATATTTTTAAGATTTACAACGAACGCTTGGCAATAAATCACAGGTGCACTTAATGCCCACCAGACGGTTGAGAATAGTATAAGCGAAGACATCGAAAATATTTCCTCGAATGCAGTATCTAAGCTTACGACGTGACTCTACCATAATTTAAGTCAGAATAAAATCAAGGGATCATCAGTTTAAAAATTTAATAGCTTTATATTTTTGCAGGTTGCGATTTCCAGAAAATAAATTTTGAAAAGCGAATAAAGTTTAAGCTTTCAATTTCATTAGAATACTAATAATACTAAGAATCTAAATTCTTATGATTATATATTTATTATGAATCAACAATTTGAGGATTTCTTAAACATAGTCACATGTAACGAATGCGGGTCATATAACGATGCAAACAAAATTTAATGTCCACTATAATTTACAAAGTCTCATGTTACAGACAGAAAATCCGTGAGAGGCTATTGGATAGTATATGAAATGTGGGCATATAAGCGAGAAAAGAGTAGAGATTATGAAAGCGAGCTTTGTATCAATGATACCGTTGTCCTGCGTAATCTAATCTCTTTTGTCAAGTATGAGCATCAGAGCTACACTCATAGATATGCCACGGAAAGCTGGCATATCACAACAGAGCTCAATCAATATGATGACCGAATATCCTGTTGAGAATAATACGTTTGTTCTTGGTATTTATTTTCAAACTATTCTGCCCGCGAAATTTTAGAATTTAAAATAAAAATTTTATGTGCTATGGTTCACTTTTCGAAAATTGTTTGTTTCAACAGATACTCACATTTTCTGCAATGAATAGTTATTCGTGAGGCATGGCTTAAAATATGCGAAAAAGCTTCGATGGGTGATAGAATCCCAGAATATTAATGTACAGTGATACATTTTTTTTTCCACAAGTCAGTGAGTTCTGATTTTCTATGAATTTTCTACAGATTTTCCAGTTAAAATCATATAAAATAAAAGAGGCTTATAACGGGTAGTCGAGGATAAAATTAAACTGACGGTAGTGGAAAGGCTCTAATTCGAAAAAAATTTCTCTACGTCCCCTAGATCATATGTGGGTAGTCAACTGTACATCAATGTCCTAGTTAGGATTATTTGTACAGTAAATATTCACATCAATTGAATTACTTTCTACATATTCGCTTTAAGAGAAGATAAATGCACTTTTGTAAGTGAATAATTTCAAAATTTCTCAATTGATTTTCATACCTACAGCAATTACGTAATATTTTCGTATGTGTGTGTGCGCATGGACACAAACTTTCCTGCTTAAAAGCATTATTTAATTGACTTAATAATGTTATCGTACGATGTACGGTGTGGCTCAATGGACATAAATAAATTGAACGGGATATGGAATAGGCTCGCGTGGCTCAACGGGAAGAGCACTCGGCGCGTAACCGACATGGTCTGGGTTCGATTCTCAGTTCGGGCTATCCATATTTTTCTTAGTTTATTTATAAACTTTTCATTGAGGTTCCTTCCTTATCCTGCCCAATCCTCTCCTATTCTAATTCTCTTTCCTCATAATACGAAAATATGGATCACTTCACATATGTGCAGAATACTTTCCTGCTTGACAGTATGACTTGATTAATGTACTTTCATACAATATTAGCAGTAACAACTTTTTTCAAAATTTACTTAAATCCAGCGACTCTGAATCAAATATCGTCACGGTAAAAATCGACGAGATTATCTCCGGGTATTTGTGAATGGTTTCGGTCAAGCATATAATCTAGTATTATATAAATCACTACATTCATACTTCGACATACAATATGTTAATAAGACGCACCTGCATATTGCGAGAATTACTTTTAAAAAATAGTTAATTTGCGTAAATAAAATTTTTTAAAATACTAATATTTTGATTGATGGACATCAGAAATGAAGTTCGTACAAAATATAAGAAAGTAAATAAAAAATAATGATATATCATAAAAGTTATAAACTAGGTTTAGTCACATAGTCCGAATGATTCTTATGGACCTATTAATAAAAGGTCATTCCGAGATGATTCAAATGGAAATCATCTAAAAAATCTAAAGTGAACCTCGTGGCAAAGAAGAATAAGAGGGTCGTTATGCTGAACAAACGGATGTTGCAAGCATACATAATGTGAATATATATATATACAAGAGAAAACTATTTCGTGAAAAAAAGAGTAGAATAACGATAACTTTTTAAAACGTACAAGCCGCTCGTAAAAACACGAAGCCTGAGAGCTTCTAGGTTCCGGCTTTAGTTATAAGTCCGTATTATATTAGTCGGCTTCAAATGATTCAGTGACCAATGAGAGTGCTCGTAAACCTGAGAGACTCGACGTTCAGTTGTGCTGTCAAGTGAATGAGAGGCTTGAATTTCGACGGGATCGTTCTCCGTTGAAATACGTGTACATTATACATATACACTAATCAATATATAATGATTGCTCGATTTATGTTTGCCTTAATCTTTTTTTTTATTATGAAAAAAATGTCAAAGTTTATAAGTTTTATAGCACTATTAAAATAACTAAATAAATTATGTATTATAAGATGTGAGTGCGGTCACGTAACAATAATTCTGATATTGTGGACTTGTATATGCTAGAAATTATTTAAATATACACATATATGTTTATATAAGACTGTGCCAAAAGAAACGATTATTTATTTTTTTTTTCATCAAAATTGTGGTGGAGGATAACAAAGTTAAGGTTCTGTTAAAATTTAAGTCCTTATTAGAAATCTTAAGAGGTCACTAATCGTAATTTTTATTTCCCATTTGAATGACCACCCTGGTGGAAATTTTTCGGAATTTTCTCCGAAAAACTCAGTTCTACAGTTCTAAAGATTTTTTCAGAGCTCTGAAGACTTTTTCTGAGAAAAGTCCGAAAAATTTCCACCGGGGCAGGGAAAATTTCTTGTTTTCATTTGGAATTTTCTGGTGAAAAATTGTATACACACCATGGAGGAAGGTAGGACATCTCAATCCGCGTGTTGGCCATTATACACGTGGTTTGGAAAATCCTACTTTCCTATCTTGGTGTGTAATATACTAATTTCTTTCCGGGAATGGACAGATAACACTTTTTTTTTATTTTAACCATTCAATTTTGAATTTTTTTAATAATAATCTCACAAAATTTCCAAAAAAGCGTGAGGAAATGCTGTGTAAGACCTAACTATCATAAACTTGTATCAATCGATAGAACTTTCAGTTCAGTATGTAGGAAATACGGGACGTAATTGTGTAGAAAAGATCACAAGAAATATAGCACATAATGATAAAATTAAAGAAGAATCAATTTTAAATTTAAAAAAATGAAATACTCATTCAGTTATTCTTATCTATAGAATAGTGACATCAGTGACCGTCTCTTAGATTTGAGGTTACGTTAAGAGAGTTATCGATATCTTATAGACTATTATATTGCTTTTTATTAATGACTGCTTGATTAAAAGAGACATTAAAATTTATTGCAACAGAATTCGATTTAATACAAAATGAAAGAAAATGCATTTCATTATCGCAAGAATACTGAATGTCAAGCTTTGTTTGCAGGTTACACTATAAAAATGGTCTCGAGATCATTTTCATAATAAATTGGCTTCTTTTATCAGAAATTAATGTAATTTTTTTTGTTTATTTCTGATAACACAGCGTATCAATGTTTTTAAACTATTTACTTATATTTAGATATTTACGTCAGAATAAAAAATGAAAACATAAAATAAAAAAAAAACATTAAGTAATTAAATGACAGATTAGAGACAATGTCGTGATTATTTAATATTCAATATTATTGTGCATTCATCATCAATAAATATACATACTTATGAAAATGCACTTATTAATATATACATATATTAGACTGAAAAAAAAAAATGAACTATTTTTTTCAAAAATTCTACGGAAATATTGTTCGAAATGAGGAAAAAAAATACTGTTAAAGTTTTCGATTTCCCATTTAAAAAACATCGGAAAAATTTTTTTAAAGTTTGGAATTTTATCACTGATCAGCAAATCAGCGTATCGCAAAAATCGATAGATATTTTTGTTGGGAATGGAACGCTCTACAAAAAAGGATTCTTATCATTTTTCGATAAATTTAATTTTTCAAAAGTTAATCAAATTCAAACTTGGATTCATAGTAAATTTTAGTATAATAGTATAATTGGAATTTTCCGGCAAAACTATCAGACTTATCGTAAAATATCATAGGTCCTTTTTTGCAGATCATTTTATTTCCTACAAATTATCTTCATCAAAGTTTCCGAAATTTTTGAGAGTTCCTTTGTTATTTGCATTTAAAAGTAAGTAATTAAAATCGGTCAGAATACGATTTTTTGGAACAAATTGACATTTAAATGCAAATACCTAAAGAACTTTCGGGAAATTTGAAAACTGTAGACAATAAGTTGTAGGAAATGAAATGATCTACAAAATAGCTCTTTTAATATTTTACGATAAGTCTGATAGTTTCGCCGGAAAAGTCAAATTATACTAAAATTTATTATGAATCCAAGTTTGAATTTGATTAACTATTGAAGTATTAAATTTATCGAAAAATGATAAGAATCCTTTTTTGTAGAGTGTTTAATTTCCAACAAAAATATCTATTGATTTTTTTGATACGCTGATTCACTGATGAGTTATAAAATTCCACTTTAAAAAAAATTTCGTTGTTTCTACGCTGATGTCTGTAAATCCACGTCGACTTACGTAGTTCGAGTATTTAAAAATTATGACAAAAAAATTAAATCACGAATCGAATAATTAAGTCATTTAAATCTGATGATCTGTGTATTCAGTCTGAAATAGACAGCATTAAAAGTATAGTTGGTAATTAATTTTCAGTCGATGAAAAAATCGCCGTTTGCTGGGCTCGAACTTTGGACCTTGCGATCACAAGTCGAAGCTGCTACCGCGACGCTAATACACGACTATTGTTAAAAATATTTTTCACTCATATATTTTACTTACAACTCTCCGGTTCGGACATTTGCGTTGTTGAAGATGAATGATTGTTTAAAGTTGGTGATAGTTTCTGTAGGTTGGGAACACTAACGATGTGAACTCCAGAACTACCGTGATTACTAATTGGTGAATCTCCACTACTACTGTCACAACTACCCTCCAAACTGCGCGTTGGTTGGGATGCCGAGACTAGCCTTTCTCTGTCTAAAGTTAATGGTCGTGGTTCCACCTGCTAAGAAAAGAAACAGTTAAATTCACAGATCTTGAAATTAAAACCACTTAATAAAAATTAATATTTTTAAATTTCTCAAAATCAATTATTCGATGACTAGCAATTATTTGTCAGAAAATCATTAAATTACATAAAATAATTTCCCTAAGGAACAAAAAAAGAATAACCTCCTCTGGCCTTCGAATCCTTGTCGTATCTTGATCCTGAGCTCTCCTGAGCGCAGTTTGTAAGGCCATAACTCTTTGACGATCTTTAGTAAGAATACACTTCTCACAATTACAGTTTCGATACTTGCAGTATCTTTTATGGCCCTTGAGAGCTATTTTTAAACGATGGTTACGACATCGTGCACAGTTTGGCGGAGTTCTTGGATTTAACCCTATATTTACAGCTACCGTTGACTTAACTTCGGTCGGTGTTGATGAATCTTCGTTATCGTTATTCATCTTTAATGTTCAACACTAAAAATGATTTAATTATCTATTTATTGATAAGTGCGTTTTAAACATTCACTAGCATCTCCTATCACATCGGTTCGACAGTCCGTAATTATGGTCCTACATTTCGCTCTGAAACAAATATAAAGAAATATCGAATCACAATTTGAATTAAAATTAGTAATTGTCGATAAAATAAATGAAATACTTCAGATAATTTTCTTCGTTTTATCATAGTTTTATTTGATTTGATTGAAAAGTTTTTTTTCCTACACGGAGAAAAAATTATGGCTACTGTTCGAAGTACGTTTATAAAATATTTATCCATAAAATTCCATACTATCCTCATATTACTATTACTACAGCAATTTTTCTAGAAATTTTTTATATAAAAAGTCTGGAAACCAGTTGACCCTGTGGCCAGCCACGAAACTTCCCGCTGTTTTCGATTTCAAGAAGTTTACGCTTCGTATTAATCTCCGAGAATTCGAGAAATGGAAAATAATCAATAAGGATCGTTTTTTAAAGGCAAATTGATAAATTCAATGTTTTTGGACAGAAATAAAAAAAAATGATCAATAGTCACATGAGTTTTGAATCAAACCAGAGCATTAATGGATGAAACTTCCAGAAAGAGCGATTTTTCAAATTTTTTGTTTATGACATTATTTTAGATACATCAAACAGAAGTGGGAAATCACTTTTGGTTCAAACATTATTTGGAAATGAATTGACAACCCTGATTAAGAAAAATTATTTGAAATGATTCAAAACAATTTGAATCGACTAATATATAGATATACATTTAGTATGGATTGAATCATTTTTCTTAATCCAGGAAAAGATAAAATTATTTAGGATGTCAAAATATTAATCACTCACTACTTTTGAACCAATCAACAGATTGGGCTCATCTTCGAACCTGACCTAGATCGTCGCGCGAAAAACAAATATGCCAAGTTTCATTCGAATCCATAAAGAATTAAAAACGCTGTCATTCGAAATAAAAAATATGAAGCTGAAGCTAGCGGCCGTAATAAGTAGCAGCCAGCAATTTTTTGCGTGGCCGCTACTTATTACGGCCGCAGCTCCAGCTTCATATAAAAAATTGGTGTGTAAAACATGAATTTTCGTTGCTAAGGATGGTTGCTATAAGGAGTCGCGACGCCAGGTTACTAGGATCAGTTGCTATGAGGCTTCGTGACGCAAGGTGTTGAATAGGTGATAGGAAAGGCGTCACGGCGTCTGGCATCGAACTTGTGGTAAGAGAGGTCGTCAAAAGATGCGCCCTAAAGAAGGGTGGTTTCACCACGCCGAGCGTTGGAGTGGTTAGGGTTGATGATGGATCTATGGGACTTCGAAGTAGTTATAATTCAATTTATTTTTGATATCGTTATTAATAATTTCACTCTCATTTATAACACTAAATATATAAATTTTAGTATAATTTCTTTATTGAAAGTATTTAAAAAATGGGTATGTTTTTAATTTTAACATAGGAATCATTCTTTTTTGATATAAATTTCAACCCATCTTAGGCTCTATAGAAACCCAAGCGGCACAAAAAAAAATAGTTGAATTTATGTTAACAAATAGTTACACTATAGCAAATTGTTGCCTTAAATTTAACAAAACAATTTTTTTTTGTGCCGCCTGGGAAGTAATGATCAATAACGAATAGGAATTTTTCACTGATAATAATAATTTCTGGTTTGGATCGTAAATTTTTTTTTTCTAAAATAATTTTTTTATTCGTTACTATAATTATCAATGAATGTTTAGCTGCATTTTTTTCTCATGTATACATTTCCTTAATACTTTACAAATAGATTTTGTAAATTATTGTTATTACTAAAAAAGAGTTTATTGGTCGTTTCTTATGATGATAAATATTCCAAGTTATTTATTACATCATTGATGGGATTTAATATTTCAAAATGTTCTCACAACTATCTTACTTATAGTTGATAAAGCGATACAGTCAGGTGGCTTCTACAGCTAGTATATTGATATTGTAACAATACAGCATATATTAAAGTATTGCTACCGCAGCTATACAATAGCTATAAATCGAATACTTGTTTCAATGTACGGGTGTGTGAAAATAATAATCTGATATTTGAGAGATCGAAATGTCAATTAGTGTCAAAATTTAAATTATTTTTTTGACACTCTCTTACGGACAAAAAATCTATGCCAAAAATCAAAACACCTTCGTATTTTTCCTTTTATCTATTCTCCGTAATTTTTTTTTTTTTTTGTTATTGATTAAATCTATTTTTTTCGAACAAATAGAATAAGAAGCCTTTATCACAAAAATCACTTAGTAAGCAAAATACATTTTCTACTCTCTAAAAATGATGTTAACTCTCTAATTATGATTTTAAACGTCATATTTACATTTTGTTACAGACATCACTGTCAATTTTTCTGGTGCTGACTATAGTACGAAACTCAAAAGAGAATTTAAGTGGGGAAATCTGTTCTTTCCTAATAGTACGAGAGCCCACGACCAAAACCATGTCTCATAGCAATACGGCAAAAACCCTATAAAATCGTTAGATTGTATGATTCTGAACCCGACTAGGTGTGTAGTAACGGTCGAAAGTGTAGCAACTGCGTCGGAGGCCATTTCTGCTGTGTCAAAAAAAAAAGACAGTCGGTATTATAGCAATACGTCTGATAGTGAAAATGTACATAGATTTTATAATTGTATTACGAAAAAGTTTGTTTTCAGACATTTTGCGCGTAGCATATAGCCTGAGCGCATTTTTGAAAATGTCAACAAATTTAGCCGACCTGTATCATAGCAATACGGATAATTTTTTTTTTCAACTTTTCGTATTGCTGCCATGATTACCAAAAACCTGTTTTCAGACACTTTAAGTGTAGCATATACTCCCTGATAGAGAAGGTGCTACACTTAATTTGTCTGATATAAATTTTTTGCACATGTGGACAACTTATTTTATCATGTCCAACAATTTTCAGACATATTGCTATGATACCGATCGGTAAAATTTGTTAACATTTTCAAAACGGTCTCAAAATTTAATGCGTTCACATTTCCGTCTGAAAATTGTTTTGTTCGCATCAAATAACCAAAATTTACTAATAAAAAAGATTTTCAGACGTATTGCTATGAGACATTTTTTTTGTCTCATTTTTAATTTTTTTAAGTGATTTTACGGGTTTGCTACACCACTAACGTCTGAAAAATATGTTTCCGGTATCTCAGAACTATCATTCAACTACAGTCTGCAAATCAGACATATTGCTATGATGCAGTTCGGTAAAATTCTTTGACAATTTTGAAAATTCGGTCAGATCAAACGCTACGCGGAAAATGTCTGATATTGGTATTTTCGAGTTCAGGATAATCGTATTTATCGATTTGATGCGGATTTGGCCGTATTGCTATGAGACAAAAATTTTGGTCGTGGGCTCTCGTACTATAAAATGAATCAGTGAAAAGTACTTCAATCAGTGAATAATTGACTGTACAAATATTCGCGGTGAATATTCACTGATTCGCAGGACTTTTCACTGAGTCATTGTAAGAGAGTTTGGGCTCAGTAATTTCCGATTGAGGAGAAGAGGCTTATTACGGGCAGGTTTATGGCGAATGTTCGACCGTACTACAGATCGATCTCTAGAAATTTGATGAAATGCAAACCAACCCGAGCCCTTGTATCTTACGAAAAGATGGACTTCAATTCCTATTTCAAGAATCGACTAAGAAATAATGGAGTCTGAACTTCTCTTTAGAATACCATACACTTGCGGTATGCTGTAAATATTAATAACCATCGAACAAATGATAAAGTAATTTAGTTACAAAAATAAAAACGGATAATTGTCTATAATCCACAGCCAGGTATTTGTAGTACTATATTTAAATCGACTTACGTAATTACGGCTTAATACTTCGTAAGCTTCAATATATATTATACTAGTGTAATCAAGAGAGATAGTCGTGTCTCGCGCCGAGTATGCATTGAATAGTGTGAGAACGCATAAACATTGACGTGTATCTATACCTGGACTAACTATCGATTTGTTGGCATTTAAACTTCAAAATTAAATTATCAAAAATTTTTGAATTTCGAGTTAAAATAACCCTGATTACGCCGTAGAGATAAATTATTCCCCGTCGATTGCGACTTGAATCGAATTATTTGGTCCAGTAAATGAAAAGTGTTACCCTATAGGTATGTCTCATGCGCCAATATGGATATTTTTCATATATTATAAATTTTAAAGAAGAAAGAGAGAAAAATAGCCGAGAACATATATTAAATAGAGAAAGAAAAAGCGGTAAAGAAATTAATTTCTAAAATAGGAAGCATCGTATTAAAAAGAAAATCTGAAAAACCATCGATTTGGCGGGAAAACCCCAAAACTTCCCACTGTTTTCGAACTCACGGAGCAGAGTTTAAATTATCTGTAAAATTTCTATAGAATTTCTTAGATAGCGATCCTGATCAAAATTAAGGCATCCGATGGATGCTTGCAGGCCTCGAGGATCAGAAGTCTTCTAGAAAAACGCTAGCATGCGAATGCAAAAAAACTTTTTTTCTCTTCGAGCTCAAAAAACTGTTATAGACACAGCAGAACATACATTTCACTGAAAAAAAAAATTTTCCGATAATATCTTAAGAACAAATCAACCGATTCGAGCGGTTGGCTATCGAAAGAGCTTACCAAGATTGGAAATTGATTCCATTTTGAGACGAAAAAAAAAGATACCGATTTTTACCTCATGTATTCAGTTATTACTAATCTGTATTATAATTTCTAAAAGTAGTAAAATTTTCAATACAATGGAATTTTCACTGATAGTAATTTTTGGTTTGTATTCGCGTTCTCCAACAGCCAATGAAAAATTAGGAATATTTGAAAAAATTTCGAAATTTTAGACCAATCGAATGTCATTTCTAACAAAAAAAAAAGAATGTAAAATTAATAGTATCCTGTAGAAAAAAACTTATAGAATGAGCGCTATAACTTGCAATACTCCGTTTTCTGTTATATGATGATATGAAATTATATTAAGTATGCCCGTGTATGTCACAAAAATAAATTATATTCATTTTTAATTTAAAATTATAATAGAGCGTATAAATAATTCCATCATAAAATATGAGGGTCAATATCAGGATTTTCGTTAAAAAATAACATTCATGCTTTGAAAGTTTTTGTATAGAATTCTAGTCATTTTAAAAATGAAAATTCGGAATAAAAAATATTTTTTTTTTTTTAACTTTACTAGTGACTTTCATTGCATGAAAAAGCTTTGAAAATTTGAATATTGCTTCAAGTTAATGGAAAATTAAAATTAATTGAAACTCTTAAATAAAATTGTAAATAAAGTATCAAATATATGTTTATCATCATTGTGGTTTGGATTGATTATCTCTTTAATGATTGCGCTGTATCTACGCTGCATGATGAGAATTTGGTCAGGGGTTCTTACTTTTTTCTCTCTCGCACCCAAGTGGGCGAACGGTATTTTGTTTGTTTCACCAATACAGCAATCAGGAACTTTGGCCGAGTTTTTCTCTTAAACAGACGAATATTATGAAAAAATTAATGCGCACTTCTCTAGATTAGGCAGTAGTACATCAATTTGCAGTCTGTAGTTTGTATTTAGAGACGTATTTGTTCCGAGAAAAAATTATCCGAAAATATCTGATAAGCTCTGTTAATTATAATTACACATATGTAGGGAAGGGGGGGGGGGGATGAAAAATTTTTCTCCCTCCCGTTTTCCGATTCTAATACTTATGAAATTTTGAACAAGTTTAGTAGACGGACTGTTTTTATTATTGATAAAGGTGAATCGTTTGAAATGGATTATTCTCTAAAAACGAATTAGTGAAAATCACTATTTTACAGTAAATAGTCACGTTTTGTTAGTGAAAAAGTACACCGTTATTTGAATTAATGACATAATTTCCACTATAGTATCTTGTTTGAGATATAAAGCTTTGTATTTAAATCAAAAAGCATTAATAAGAAATGATTTATGTATTATAGAGCCTCATTTTCGCAGATGTGATATTCGTATATCTTATTCGATTATTTGTAAGTGATAATAATATCAATTATTTTATTGATTATTAAGTAAATAACGAGTCTTAACTCGAAGAAAATTTTAGAGCATTTAACCTTTCAACCACAACGTAAGAAATTTTCATGCTATCCGTAACCACCGGCCAGTGGGGCCGCTAGCTCCTTGATTTTTAACTATATAATATACGAATAATATTATTCACGATATTACATTCTTTGAAATAAATGGCATAATTTAGCCATCATTATAACTTGCAATGCTTCACAATTGTTGTTAGAAAAAAAAATAATAGTATGTATGAATCAGTTCGAATATTGTAATGTCGACTACATTATTAAGTAAGTAAGGATATAACTTTTGCTTCTCATTAAATCGCATAAAAATGAGTGGAATAAATCACATTAATATTAATCAGCGGTTTGATAGACTGCTGAAAATTTTAAAAAGTTGCTAATCAATTGTTAATAACAATTTTAAAACACTAAAAACATGCATTCGGCAGAAATTAAATGGTTAGGAAGCTACCAAAAAGTTAAAGTCGGTTCCATAAACTCTAAAAAAACTTATGTTGACTTTAAGTTTAATTAGCGGTATGCATGCAATGAAAAACAAGTTTTTTCAATGTTAATAAAATTTATTTTTATTCAATAAAACGTATGTTAGGCTCGACTGCAAATAAAAATTTTATTAAATACGAATGAAATTTTTATTTGAAACGACTTCTAAGGTTTATCGAAAACAACTCGATGATCTTCAGTACACAGTAAAAATGATTGGGTTAAAATCAATTTTTTAACGCAGACTATTTGTGTTGAATTTCAACACAAGGTTTGTGTTAAAATTTTAACACTAAATTCGGGAGCACGAAAAGTAAATGACTTTTTAAATGTTGGTACCTCTTCGCTTCGCGTTAGAGGTGTGCAATTGACTCGCGTTTATCCGACGCATGATCTGTTCAAGCGCGCCTGCAAATTCAACCATTTTGATTTGTTTCCTATTCACTTTTGCATTTCTCAAAAATTATATTATATTTATATATATATTTGAACACAGTAAAAAATATTGTGTGTCTGTGTTGAAAACGGGCCGTGTTAAATTTTTTGTGTTGAATCATCACATTTTACTGTGTTACTTAGAAATTTTAAATCGGTCTACTGTTTGACACTTTAAAAGTGTTGATCAGTACAAAAATCGAAGTTATCAACATTTAAGTGTTACTTTAAAATTGACTCAAAATTTAGGTTAAAAACTCAATCGATAGTCATGGAAAAGTTATTATAAAAATGAAAGTAAAATTGACATTTTATAAATGTCAATTCAACATGATATTAAAATCTAAATAACTAGAGAATTATGTAGAATCTGAAAAAACTTTATCAGAGATAATTTGTAGAAAATAAAATTGTCTACAAAAAAGAAGCTATGACATTTTATGAAAAGTCTGATAGATTCGCCGGAAAACTAAAAAGATCGCGAAATTTAATGTAAATTTCACCTCAAGTTTATATAACTTTTGGACAGATGGATTTATCAAAAAATGATAAGTCTTTTTGTAGCGCATTAAATTCCTTACAAAAATATATCCTGGGCGTATCTGTGCAATGAGCCATTGCCGAGGTATAAAATTTTTTTTCCCATGTTCTTTAAATGGAAAATAGAAAATCGTGAAGCGCCACCTTTAAATATTAATATTAAGGGCTCATCTTCTTTACCAGGGTCTTTGTTTAGGGATACTCTGTCGATTTTCCAAAGTTCTTCGAGAAGTCAATTTTTTTGAAACACTAATCTCAAGTAGTAAAAGTTAACATTTTTTGTTGTATCGACGGACATTCAGAAAGTCTTTAATTTATTTCTGGTATTCTCGACTTTTATGTAAAAATTTTAACACAACCCTTGTGTTAAAGAATAACACCAATATTATTGTGTAGAACGTTTTTTACACACTGAATATGTTGTTTATATCACACTATTTTTCAATGTGCATGCTACATATGTATGCAAATACTGTATTCATATATATTATTATAAATGTATTTTTCCAAGTTAGATATAAAATATGTGTTTTTCCAGTACTTGAAAAAGTCAGGAAACCGACGAAAACGTTGTATTAAAATTGTAAATAAATGTTAACTATAAACACCTCCCGGGAAAAAATGTTTTTATAAAATTTTATACTGAAAATTGCCTGGTAAAATTTTATAAAAATTTATAAAGTTTTGTAAAATTTAATACAATTTTATAACATAAGATCTGGGTGAGAACGTTAATAATTAATAGTAATTTTATAAAATTTTATACAATTTTGTAAGACTTTCCAGTGATATTTTGTACAATTTCATATAATTTTATAAAAACATTTTTTCCCGGGCTACTATCCAAGAAACTGTGAACTTTTTCTTATTATATATAAAAATGGATATGAATCGTAATAATGCTCGATATAAAATTATTTTTAACTTCTCGCTATGAAAATTGAAAACTTTCATAAATTCGGCAAGTTATTGGCTTCGGTCCAATTTTCGAAAATCAAATTTCTATCAGATCTTGACGTTTTGAGGTTCTAGGAAACTAATATTCTGACTAATTTCAAGATGATGTCCGAGTGTATGTATGTATGTATGCACGTACGTACGTATGTAAATATCTATCTTTTAAACGGATGAACCGATTTTGACCGTCAAGGTGTTATTCGACGCGGCTTGTTAATATCTAAAAGCTGTGAAAAATTGAGCTTGATCGGCAGGTTGCGTTCGGAGATATTCAAAAAATAAAATTTTTTCAAAAATGTTTTTTTTAGATAACTTTTAATGCGCTCGATTACTCGATTCCAAAATCTATTCAGCTCTAAAACTTTATAAGCCGCGTCGATTGCCACCTCAACAATCAAAATCGGTCAATTCGTTCGAGAGATATCGTTGGAAAACAAAGGGTAAAAAACGTTTTTTTTCGAAAACAAACGCATACAAAAGTATTTTCGAGCTCGAAAACAGCGGGAAGTTTTGGGGCTGGCCCGAAGGGTCAACTGATGGACTGATTTTTCTATATTTAAGCCTTGAAAGCATGAAAATGAGTAAATTCGTTGATTTTCGAAGCCCTATCTAATAATCTGCAGCGACTGAATAAGTAGTAGTAGAACAATAGATTACTTCTGTTATTTAGTTCTCAATCGAAAGAAAAACAGTGCTGTCTAACAAGCAAATGAGCACTACTACAGGCAACAATGTATATTAGTCGTATCAGTCGTCCGACCACTTGAATGATTACGTACTCGATGCAATAACGAAATAATTTAAACCGACTTACTATCGCAAACTTGAAATCTTGTTAATTGTTGCCAGCAACCACGCTAACGTCAGTTTTTCATACGAACTCGAAAACTTTATATTTTACATTATACCTTTGCTTTAATTATTCACGTCGACTACATTGTCGATAAATTTATTTCGAATACTTCTTTATATCATTTTGTTTTTTTTTTTTTTTTTTTCCAACCTTTCATTTTAGTAATGATAATTTGAATTCTATGGTCAAATAAAAAATTGCTCAGTGCATTATTCAAAAATTACTGGGACAAATGGAGTATTATTGGGTTGATTGGTGCCGCAGATTTATGACCTTGAATAATAACCTTGACGTTATCAAAATATATTTTCTTATGAACGTTACCATTTTTTAGTTTTAGTTATCGATAATTTTTAAAAGAAGAAGAAAATAAAAATCATTACCTCTAAGCACAAACTTTTATGTTTTTGATAATTAAAACTTCTTAATTCGCTCCATAAATCTTGATTTTATTCTTGCTACGGTACTTTGTAGTTGATAGTAAACCGCAACCAAAGGAAGAGGATCACAACAGCTGTTTTATTATTTATCTTATTCCCACGCTACGTAAATGATTTGTAAGTGTATATATATACGTATATACATACATATACATTTACGATATTAATTTAGTGCTAAGGAAATCTTACACGAACCTAACACTGATAAGTGTGTGATGTTTGAAACATGCAAATGACAAGAACACAATTTATAAAATTGCACTTAATATCTTATCATATTATACTATTTTTTCAAATTTTTTTTTATTTCTTCTCAACTCGCGTGTGTACGTTGCGCAGCAAGTGTATGCGCTCGCGCCTGTCACGTGGAACACGCGCAGTTACAACAGGAAGTCACCGCCCCCGGAAGTCAAGGTCCAGCCCTCCGGATACGCCTGTGGAAGTTTCAGAGTACCTTTCAAGTGATATATAGTTCAATTACACCTTATAAACATTCTTCTGCTACCTAAACTCGTAAGTCCTTGTATCACTTCCAAGTCAAAACTCATGAAAGAAAATCCATCCATTGTTACTGCACTGAAAATTTTATTTCACACTGTTTCACTTGCATAGTTTTTGCAAGCAGATGCACGCATTGAATAACATATTGGTCTTACGGTCAGAACGTAATGAGACCAAACAATAATAAAGTGTGTTAGTCTTTAAAAGAGCGGTTTTATTTTTGAATCATCACTTTGCCCGAAATTGCCCCGTGTGAGAATACTTATCATAGAGAAAAAAGTAATCCATTAATCACTTAAAAGAGTTAAGCTCGGTTACTAAATAAAACTTATTATTTAAAGACAGTATCACATCATCACTAACATGTAGTCCGTAACTTACTAACCGTGCTGGTAGCGACAGCACTCCGTGGAAATTCACGTTGGCGTGCGGTGGATCGGAGAAACGACGGCGGTCGCGGCGGCGCGACGATGGCAAGTGAATAAAACGCAACCAGCGATAGAAGGAATAAGAGAGAAAAACGGAGATAGAGAGAGAATAATAAAAATGATAGAGAAAGAGAGTACGAGCAATGTAGTAGTAAGTGAAGGCCACCAACAGTTGAGGGTGCCAGAGGAACGGATCGACGAAAGGTGGGGTATGCTATGCAAGCGGTTATCACTCTGAGAGGGGATAATTTCTTCAAAGAGGGGGTAGGGTTGCAACGTGCTGCAACTTTACTGCTGTCACGATACTGTCAAGTGAGACAAAACGCGTCCAAGTTTACGATTGAATTAAGATACTGATCTTGGTGACGATCCGCGCGATTATTTTTGTAAATTATACATTTTCGCGTTTATCAATTTTTAAAAGTATTTATTGGCTCTTTAAGAGTATAAATAAAATAATATACTGTCACGTAAAAAATATTAAACTGCAATTTGTTTATATGCACAATCTGACGTGTTACTCACACTCATGCAAACTATATTTATCTATTACATTTCGATTTAAAAAAAACTTGAGCAAAATATTACTTTGAAACAGATAACCATTTTGTATTTTTTTATTGTTACTGATAATATTATTGTTTTAATAATTTTTTTAACTTCCCGCTAAGAAAATTGAAAATTTTCTGTTGGTTTATTCAAACAAAAACTAATCTTTTATATACATTATTTTATACCTCTTATATTTATATCAGGTTTACTTTAGGTATACGTAAGTGGGCCTATGCGGCCAAATAGATGGTGTTAGTCACTAAAATGTTGGTTGCAATGAGTTAGTCTGAAAGCGTACGTCTTATGAGTAAGATATTCTTTCCGATTGCTATTAAATAAAGTAACAGTAATTATTGAGAGAACTGAGTAAATAAATTATTTCCATAGCCTTATTTCCAATATAAATTAATTTCAAAATCTGATCAGCTTTAGAACTCAATAAAACGAGTCGATTTCCACCTTAACCGTCTCAATCGGTTAATTCGTTCGAGAGATATCGTTGGAGAACAAATGGTAAAAAACGTTTTTTTTTCGAAAACAAAGGCATACAAAAGTATTTTCGAGCTCAAGGAGCTTGAAAACAGCGATAAGTTTTGGGGCTGGCCCGCAGAGTCAATTGATAGACCGATTTTTATTATTTTTAATTTTTTTAAAATATTCCTGTTTTTCTTAGATGTCGCATTTTATTTTTTAATCCTATTGTCACACTGCTGCCAGTAGTTGGTGGAGAAAAAAAAATAAAAAATGGCAGCTAAATTCTTCATTAATTACCAGTTTTAAGTTTTTTATTAATTACAATTAAACAAAAAGGATTTAAATAGAGATTTTCCATACACAGAAAAAAAGAATTTCTTGGCTCAAGAAATATTTTGTATTATGAATTGAAGACAAAAATTTTTCTTGGCTCAAGAGTTTTTTTCTTACCTCAAAAAATTTTTTCTTGTTCCAAGAAAATGTTTTCTCACCCTAAGAAAATTTTTGTTTTTACTTTATAATACAAAAAATTTCTTGGGTCAAGTGAAAATTTTCTTAGAACAAGAAAAAGTTTTTTGCGCCAAGAAATCCTTTTTTTTCTGTGTAGGGTTCTTGCGACAAAAGATACAAAGTTACTAAAAAAAAATTAGGCCAATTTATTATATTTTTTGAAAATTATCGTGATTCTGAAGATTTATACAAGACAATTGGCAGCACTGGTTTCTTGGATTAAAATAATTTATTTTAAATCAATGGAATAATGAATCGACTCAACACAGGGTCGAAGTTATACCTTAATAAATTGTCTTTACTAGTATGCAGTTTAACCCGTTTTAGTTTAATAAAAAAAAGTGCAGTGATTATTTAAGTTTTACTTTATTTTAATTACATTATTCAGTTAGAAATTTTGTATATTTGTGTTAATAAATTATTTGGTTGAATTTGTTATGTTAACTTTCATTTCATTTGGCGTTTTTTCATTACGATATTCAAATAATGCATTTTGTAGCAGCATTATTGTAGGTAAGAAAACGAATTATCATTGATTGACAATTAAATATACACAGTTGGAAATTTTGTGTTAAATTTAACACGAATCACACGTCAAATAACACAAATTCTGTGTTAAATAATTTTACACATAAGGTGAGACCCAGTAACTGATCACTCATGTATTTGTAGATCTGCATTTACTATATTTTTTTAAATAAACATATATAATATATAATATATGGCGTGATCGGTATAAATTTATAGGCTGACAAAAGTGTTACTAAATTTTAACAATGTCTTTTTTGTGTAAAAACATACACAATTTAATGTTGCGAATAATTTGCGACATCTTTATTTGTCTTAAACAAACACAGATTTCATGTGTAATAAATATGCAATACATTGAACATATTTTTGGAATACAGTTAAATTTCACATGACATTAAAAATGTGTTGTTTTTATGACTTTTTTATCTTTCAACACAAAACATTCGTCGAGATCAGATAACACGATAAACTTTGGTTAAATCTTCACTCCACTGTGTTAAGTAATTAACAAAAAAAATTTAACCAATTACTTTTTATACATAAATACAAAAAATTTGTAACAAAATTAAAATATAAAGTTTTTATTTTTTTATTTTCAGAAATAATAGACTTTTTGACAGATTCATACAAAAAAAAAACGTGTTCAACAATATGTACTTTCTTAATTTAGAAATAATTTATTTTTATGTAACAACTTAATTTTTAACTTCCCGCTAATAAAATTGCAAATTTTCAAAAATTCGGGAAGTTATTGGTTTCACCCCAATTTGTGAAAATCGAAATTCCAATAGATGTCGAAATTTTGAGGTTCTAGGAAGCTATTCTGACTAAATTCAAGATCATGTCCGAGTGTATGTAAATATCTATAACTTTTGAACGGATGAACCGATTTTGATCGTCAAGGTGTCATTCGACGCGGTTTGTCAATATCTCGAAGCTGAAAAAAAAAATTGAGCTTGATCGGTAGGGCTCGTTCGGAGATATTCCAAAAATAAACTTTTTTCAAAAATGTTTTATTCGGATAACTTTTTACGGGCTCGATGGATTGATTCCAAAATCAACTGGGCTTTGAAGCTTCATAAGCCGCGTCGAATGCCACCTCAACCATCAAAATCGGTTAATTCTTTCAAGAGATACCGTTGTCGAAAGAATTAAAAAAAAAAAATTTCTTTTAGTATTTTTGAAATTTCTCAAAAACGATTCGATAAATAAATTTCAAAGTCTGATCAGTTGTAGAACTCAATAAAACGCGTCGATTGCTACCTTAACCATCTCAATCGCTTTATTAGTTCGAGAGATATCGTTTGAGAAAAAACGTTTTTTATCGAAAACAAAGGCATACAAAAGTATTGTCGAGCTCGACGAGCTCGAAAATGTATCCACAACAATTTTTCGAGCTCAAGGAGCTCGAAAACGGCGGGAAGTTTTGAGGCTGGCCCGCAGGGTCAACTGACAGACCGATTTTTTTATTAAAGACATGGTTTTGAATGTTAGTAAGTCAGACAGTTGAAATTAATCTATTTACATTACGGCTTTATCAACTCAAAATAAATGGTGATTGAGAGATTTTTGTTTACAGTAAAATAAACCATTTGTGACATGAATCATATACCAACAGCTTATAAATTGACAGCCACAGATTTTAAATATGAACACAGTTCAACACATTAACCATAATCGTTCCGTCGCGTTGTGATAATTTGACTACCTATTATAGCATAATGCGTCGGTCATAAGGTTCTTAGAGGTCCAATGCTCTCATTGCGACGTAAAGTTAGCAAATAAGAAATTATATAGTCTAGAATAATGCAGCTTTTTATAAATCTTTAAAACTGTTTATCAGATGCACAGTGTACATTAGAAAGAAAACTGTTAATTCTTTTTAAACTTCCCGCTATAAAAATCGACGATTTTCGAAAATTTTGAGAAATTATTGTTTTCATCCAGATTTTCGAAAATTGCGTTTTCATTGGATGTCGACGTTTTTTTGAGGTCCTACGAAACTATTTGACTAATATTTTCAGAGTTATATCCACGTGTGCGCGTGTGTGTGTGCATATATGTAATTGTGTGTGTGTGCATATATGTAATCGTGTGTGTGTGTGTGTGCATATGTAAACTTTCTATAACTTTTTAATGAAACAACCGCGATTTAGATGGTTTTTGCGGCATTCGAAAGAACTCTCAGTCGTCAACTTTCCCGTAAATTTCATATTCGATCGAATAGAATCTGGATAATTAATTAATTACAAGAAAAATTTCTTTTCTTTTCTCAAAGCCGCCATGATCAACCGATTCCAAAACCTAATCAGCCACATTAGACAATAGAATCATTATATTCGTCCGAGACGTTAAATTTCAAAAATAACAATTTATCTCACACATAACAAAAAGTGTAGCAGATATCTCAACTACACATACTACAATAGCAGATATCTCAACTACACATACTAGTAACTATTTTACACCAAATGTAATAAAGTTTGCCCCACTAAATGGCTCAAGTGACCACTTGAGCAGTAATCGTTGCATAAAGTGTAGTTGCTAAGCCCACAAGAGTGGTTGTCAACACTACAGATTTTTTTTGCCAGCCGATTAGTAGATATAACTAGCCCTAGTGTTCTAAATACTATATATTGTCATCCAGGTCACCACAAATGGACGCTAGGTGAACATGCCTTTTTAGGGCTGGTCCGCAGGGTCAATCGTTTTCCAGATTTTTTGTTTAGATAATATTCCATTGAGGTAGTTAACAAAATTATGTTAGGTTAAGAAAAATGTGTCTTTTCATCACACAAAATAAAATTTTTATAAACCATCTCACATTAGTTCATTCTCCAGTGTTAAGGTTTGTTTCAGTGTATTTATTTTAGGAATAAATATTAAGTACATTGCAATTACAAGGTTTTTTTTTCTCCAAACATTGTTTTATGATGAAAAGGCAGTGTCGAAGACTAAACAGCCAAGCAGTTGATAAGCTTGTTATGTTGAAATAAATATCTTAAAGCATATACAGTTTATAATATGTATATTTTTGTTTTGGCAATGGTGTATATTTTACTAAGCGTATAAGCGGAGAAAGAAATATCATAATAAAAGTTTTAAAAAACCCAGGTCGAATAATTCGATCTGTTTTGAATTAATGTCGAAATTTAAACTAATGTCTATTAAATAAAATTTATTGTTTATTGTATGAAAAGTTTATTTCCATACTGGTCCATATTTAGACTCATTTTAAATCCTTATTCTGTAGAAAAATATTTTTATAAGATTTTATGCTTAAGTTTCATAAAAATTTCTTTTTTCTTGGCCAAAAAGCCGCCGAAATAAGGCCTAAGTATTAATGAACACAAGGTTCAAAATTAGATGAGGAAAAATGGCCGATACTTAGGCCTAAAAAAAATCAGAAAATGAAGAATGCGAAGCTTGAAAAGAAAATCGCAAATCTTTTCAATTTACATGACGATATAGATTTTAATTATGATCAAGTTTTGCAACTGCATTACAAAGATAGACAGTTTTACAGTTTACATTAAAATTACGACAATTATAATTTATACACAAGTAAGACAAGATTTCCTTACTTTTTTTTCACTAAAATGTCGAGTTAAAAAGACATTCGTTTTTTCCCGATAGTTTATTTACGAGACGAGATTGACAACTTTAATCGAGTAAGTGAAGGTCTCGCAATTCGATATTTTCTTGAGTTCTTGTCACAGCCTGTACAGGTTTGTGCAACATTGTAGCTACAATTTGCCTCTGAAGCGTACAGTCTAAATCGAAAATTAGCATTTTAATAAGTACTACCTCGCAGGTGAGTTATGCAAAAATTACGATTCATGTATTACGTAATAACTAGTTATCTTATCATATAAATCTTTTCAAAATTTATTAATGCAATATTTTACTTATTAATTTATGCAATCAAATTGTCAGTTTTGAGATAAATCATATTTTACCCCCTACTGTAATGAAAAGTGAGGGGTATATTATTTGCCTACAGAGTACTAGTCACCTCACTAATATTACTTAAAATCAACAATGTAAATTACAACGAAAGCTTAATGCTTGCGTTCGTTTCATTTTTAAAGTTAGTAGATTTGAGCACATTACACCATATTATCGCAGACTAGGTTGGATAAATCTGAAAACTAGCAGAAATTTCTTTCTATCTTGATTATTATATAAAGCAATATATATGAATCGGGATCAATTATTTGATAATGAATTAGTCTTTCTGCAGCCCATGCTGCGTAGGGGGATGTAAGGCAGGACTATTTACGTCTACCTACCAGCCATCTTGCTTTTTATGATAAATCATTTATTGTATCTGCAATTCGTGTTTGGAATACACTTTCTCCGAGCCTTACATCTCTTCCTACATTCATGGAATTTCGTAGTGCTGCATACAATTATTTTTTTTGAACTAGAAATCTAGTAAATATTTTGTTTTTGAACGGCCACAGGAGATCAAGATCTCATGATCGAATAAAATTGATTATCTATCTATCTGAGTATTTGTTGACCATTCAAAATAATTATTATTCAGTTTTGGTGGTGATAGTCTACCCTTAACACCGAAAGATTATTATTGTTTAAAATTCTATAGTCTCATAGTAAACTGGACCATATCAAAGGAAGGACGTCCTAATCCACGTGTTTGTCCCAAGGCAATTATACACGGGTGTTGTAATGTCTTACTTTCCTTCCTAGGTGTGTAATGTACTATTACGTATGTATTTAGAATTATTATTGAAAAAAAATTATTTGTTACTTTTTGAGTATTTTCGAGTCGTCGGTTTTTAAATTATTACTTTTTTCTAATTTGTCGTTTTTTTTTATATTTGTGTTTTTTTTTATGTCTGCGTCAATGAATTTTATTTTGAAGTTCCATACTGTTTTTATATATATAGCTCAGCTTTGTAATATATAGGTAGTTCAGAGTATACGATATACAAAGGGGAATCGGATAGGTTATTTCTAGTAGTTTATTCTTTATAGCAATACGTACAAAACTTTTTTATAGGTTGTACGGTGAAAACGTCAGTTACATCGTTACGGTCATGAAAATAATAAACAACTAAACAAAGGCATTGGTGTAAGGAAAAACTACAAAGATATTGAACGCAAAACAAAAAAAAAATTATAAATGTATTTATATATATCAAAATTTTCTTTAGGTTTCAAATAAATGAACTTAATTAATTAATTTATGTATATTAAAGTCTTGTAGTAATGTTTATGCATTATTATGCGAAATAAAGTAATATAAGAATCCTAAAAATCAATCATTTGTAGCAAACTACAAATTAATTCGACAAAAAATCGATTCTTACTTAAGTATATGATTGTTTGAAAAACTTATGGGCAAAAAATTTTTATCAATGGATTCTTAAAACTCCAAAACTAAAAATTTCCCTGATCAAATATATTTCGTACTTAGTCATTACGTCTAGTGATATATATATATATATATTAGGGTGATTCATTTGGCACGACTATGTTTTTTTTTACTCCCACTTCAAAATGTTGTTATAAACATTAAAAAAAATATTCTCTGAAAGTTTCAGCCCTATATTACGTGAATGAAGAATTTGAGCATCTTAACCAAGAGGACCTTTTTTGTAGAGAATCAAATTTCCTAAAAAATTGTTATCTGCATTTTTACTGTGATTTTTTTAATTTAGTCAATATCAATTAAAAACCCAAATTATCTTAAAAAAAAAGATTTTCAGAACCAATACAGAAAATAACAAAGAGTTTAAGTAAAAATACTAAGGATACTTTTGAAGAGCATTAAATTACATACAAAATGCCGCGAACGGCGACCAGATAACTTGAAATGCAGCTGAGCTAGAAAGAATTGAAAAATAAATCCTAACTCTCTGATGTATTTTAAATGGGAAAACTTCAAATTTAAGTATAAAATCCTTAAGATCAAAAGTAAGGACTGAAACTTGCAGGGAATATTGTTTTCAATGCTTACAACAACTTTTTGAGGTGGAAGTAAAAAAAATAGTCGTTCCAAATGAACCACCCTACTTATATATATTATATTTGTTGCTAAAAAATTATTGATGGTTTTTTGTCTTTTTGAACTCAAAAAAGTGTTTTCTGATCGATAAAGTTGAAATACAGTCGATTCTGCCAACTGGATCATGAATTTTTTGTTGTATTTAAAATTTTAAACCGAACTAATAACTGTATACTGGTTTCAAACACGTCAATCTCAAAAATTCTTGTCTAAACGGATATTTCCAGCTCTTTAGATATGAACTCGTATTTTTTGCGATATTCGATAAAAAGTAATTTTCGGAAAAAAAAGTAATGAACACTATCGAAAATTCGTTGTATATACAAAATTTCTATGGAGCTATTTTGTATCTCTTAATTGTTCACACTCTTAATACCGATGCATTTTCTATTTTTTTTTCTTCCCTTCAATAATGCAATCTTTCATTTTTTTATATTATAGCTGAAGAAATTATGTGGATTTTTTTTTAAATTTTTATGAAAAAAAAACTTGCTTCCTTTATTCTTATGCATTATATCACGTTCAGCCAATCCTTTCTGTGTTTTTAATTTATATATAATTTACTTGGTCTCTTTGGTTAAAAGCACAGGTGTGTGAGAAGTAATACCTCGTTATTATCCAATACACATAAAACTTGTTGTATGATCTGTCCAGTGGAAGAAACCTTCACCGATCGTTCATGATACAATGTAGCAATTTTATCTTTCTCTTTTTAAGGTTCCCATGCCCAAAATTACGGCAATTTAATGTATACATGCATGCGTGTTGACGTGTATATATATATTTATATATGTTACATTCCACACTAAATCATCGAACCTGTGAAACCGATCATTCTTCATTTTGCTCAATATACGGTGTTTTTTACTACCTACTGAAAGGGTAATTCAAGTTTTTATATTTTATCGTCATTATTTATAAAGTTTTCAATTATTTTTTCAAATTACTACAATTTTTCAATATTTATACATAGTAACAAATATTGTGTTAAAATCAACAAAAATCTGTGTGTTAGAAATCTCCACAATAACAATATTTGTGTTATTTTTCAAGGACATTCTCACAAAGCTGCTCCCACTTCTTTTCAAAATTAGCAACGCTGCCGAGCGTCGGAATCTTTAACTAAAAATGATAAAAATTACATTTCATTAATAATTAATTAAGTAAAAATTTGATTAAATGAATTAATGAATCTAATCGTTGGAAAGATGAAAGCTCTATGCTCGGATGTAAATTTGATTCAACTAAATTCTAAAAATACTTATGTAAAATGAGAATTAAACTAATGGAGGTTAGACACGGAGCCAAAAATGAAATTTCGAATAATCAAATTCTAAGAAAATTATTTCCATGCATAGAAAATTAGATACTCATCTGTACTAGAACAACTATACATACATTTTTTGAGTCAATAATTTTGTAAATAAAATTCGAATTAGAGTTTTTTGAAGACAGTGCTGTATTTCTCGATTGGGCGTTAAGAGCCGCATAAGAAAGGCGGTAGGTTAAACTTTTTAACTTTATACATAAATAAATGAAATTGAAAATTTGAATGTAAAGTCTTTCCAGAAAGTAAGTTGCCGTCGGGAATTGTCGGAAATTTTCAGTTTTTAATGTTAATGTGTAGTAACGGCGTGAGATTAGACTTGTTTTCTAATAGTGGAGGTAAAGACCGACGGCGACACTCTCTGGAAGGACTTTACCCACATATTACCATATTTTTCTTAGGGTTGTGCGAATCGAATATTACTATTCTGGCGCTACCAATACCGTGGGCTAGGCTAGTTGGCTGGCTCATGTAAGGCGGAGGACCGAAGTGGTTGCTGCTAGCGTGACAGCTTCCTCCCACAACGAGACAGGTTACCAGTGCGAAGACCTGTACTAAACTTCCAGGCTGTTATCTCTGTGCAATGGTTAAGGATGGGCGCTTCTCGGATCATATGACCTGTTCAGACAATGTGCTGATCATTGTGAAGCGCGTTGGAAGAATGGATAAGTTTCTGCAGGTGAATTTGCAACAAGAACGGCACTCTATTTGTTGTTCGCATAGTATTGTGACTACGAAGAAGATATTGTTCTTATCTTAGAACGATGTCACTCAGTGTCTAGACTGAATTGTGTGACCCCTCGGGAATCGCAGCCATTTGGATTCCAGACTACCTAAGTATCTTATCCGCATCATTGATGGTTACTTACGTAATTACTTGCTGATTATGAGACTACTGACAGTGTATGAAGGAGTCAAATAGAGGAACAGACTAAGGGTCGGTTTTAGGACCAGAAATCTGAATCATCCTTTACGATGCACTTCTGCGCTTCGACCTAATAGTCGGATTTATCATTGCTGGAAGAGTTTGCAAAGGATGTAATTGCGCTTTTTATTGCGCGGATAAAGGTGGAAGCATAAAAAAAAGCTGACTGGAACGCAGCTACTATCAACTGGAGTGGCAGAGTGGTTTAGTAACCATGGCCTGGCAATTACTACTGCAATGACGGAGGTATGACTTGGAAAATTCCAAGTAAATATTACCATAATATTATGGGTTAATATTTCATAAACGTTCCAGGAAGAGTTAACATAATTTTCTCTCCATGTAGAAGCTCAAAATGTCGTGATCAGTTCAAAACTCAGTTATTATAAAATTACTTGATGGTGAGTTTTCATAAATATAGTCATCGGTTTGTTTTAAATGATAGATAAAGAACTAGAAGGAATTTTAAATCAATTTTATTGAATTAATTATAACATTTGCGTGTTGTACAATCTTTTATGATAAAAAAACAAGTAACGTTATCTAGCAGCTGAATTCGATAACTGAGGCCTCATGTGGTAAGTAGTGTGTTTTTGACGGTAGGACAGAATTTCCATGTGATAACTGACTCAAATTGACGTCAACGTTACCTGCATTTTGTTTGCACTTCATTTCCGCTAATCTACTACTATTGACCCTGATAGCCAGAGTTTCTGATCAGAAAGTTGTCGACAAGTTTCTCGAAAAGTTGCTGTCAACTTATGGAAATGCCAACTTCTGCGGCCAACTTGGCGACAGGTTGCGGCATTAGGTTTTCGACAAGTTGCAGCCAATTTGGCTATCAGGGGAATTACAGAACTAAAAATTATAATGAATATCGTACTTAATGTTCAGGTAAAAAGACCATTACCCGTTCAGTTTTCATTGGAGTGAGACAATATTAGAATATAATTTTAATTTTAAGAATAATATTAAGTGTGCCCATAGTCGCTTATTAAAAGTTGTGATGTACCATTACTCGATCAATCCATGGCTCCATACTCGCTTAAAGACAATACCAATTAAACTATCATAAGTTTATTCATTTGGAGAATAATTTATAATATATTTAGATTCTCAAATAATTATTTATCAATAATAAATCTTTTGCTTTAGATTTTTTTATAAAGATTATAAAAAAGCATTAATCAGTTAAAGAGAGCGACCAATGGTACTGATCGGGTTTAGGGGTTTTTACCCTGATAGTCCAGCTGGCAGCAAACTAGACGACAACTTTCTGCAGCAACTTGTCGGCAAATTGGCCGCGAAAATTGGCATTTCCATAAGTTGATGGAAAGCTGCCTTCAATTTTCTGGGAAAGAGGTGCCCTGATAGCCACCCTAACCATAAGTTAACTACAAGCTACTGCCGTATTTTAAAGGTAACTTAAAGGAAAGTGTTGGAGAGCAAGCAGGTTACCTTTAAGTTAACAGTAAATTGTCTGTTAAGATGAATTCAATTTGACTACAAGTATTACTGTCAGACAATGACGTTAAGTTGATTTAAAGTTTCACTTCAAATTGACGGCAAGTTACATTCAAGCTACTGCCGTATTCTGAAGCCAACTTAAAGGAAAGTATTATACAGCTAAGGTTTGCCAGAAACTTTCTCGTTAACTTAGCCGAAAGTGTTGCTCTACAACACTTGTAGAGCAATGTCTGGCTATCAGGGAAAGTTTTCGACAAGTTGGTCGCAACTAATATACACCAACTTTCTGACCAGAAAATCTTACTATCAGGGAATTTGTGCAATTTTATCTTCTTTTCCAGCATTACCCTACGGAATCAACTGTACTGACCAAAATGGTTAATTTCAACTGTTGGTATTATTTACTTCCTTACCTTCCTACCCTGGTAACCAAGTTGATAGCAAGCTGCCTTTACTCCAGTACCGTAACTTGCCGCAAGAGGAATTTAATAAGGGCATGCGCAGTTGACGCCCACTTGCTGGCCATTTGAAAAGTAACTTTTGTTCTTCAATATGATGGAAGCATTTTAAAGATATTTTTTTGTATCGACTTGTTTTCGGGAATAGTAACCATTTTTACCCAAGACATGGTAATCATTACTATCTCATAGGGAAAAATTTACAAATTTTTTCCAATATAAGAAATGTTATTATCTAGATGGTAACTATTACTATCGGCAATAATAAATTTTACTATAAAATTATCACGTACAATAGGATAATCATTCCTTATTGTTAGATGGTGAATATCTTACAAGAACAATAACGATTCTTCTGATTCATATATACTGTTTTAGTTTTCACGCAGGTGTTTATGATACTCATTGGTTTCACGACCTTTTGTAATTGATACTTTGTCCAAGGGCGAAATCATTCAGATATACCTGGGAAACTTTGTTCCTTTGTATTGTCCAGTATATACAAATATGGTTAAAAAAGTTTGCTAAACAGTTTTAAATTTTTAAAATGAAATACTTTTATTCAAAAATTATTTTACATTATTTACAGAATTATGCAGTTTATATATTTCGAAGTATTCTATTTATGTATGCAATAGTAGGTTTTGACAATTCTAATATGATTTATTCAGTACATTTTTTTTTTTTTTTTGTATAGATCATAATACCAATTAATAGCGATATTTACATGCGTCGGTAGCTCTCGCTATTTTATAACAGATATTTTTTTTCAAGTATTCAATTTTTCTTCAGACATATCAACTGTTAAAATTTTATTGTATTCAAATATCATAAAACTTACAATTTTTGAAAGTTAGAAGACCGTTTTATTGAAGTATGCCGAAAAAATGATGGAATTAAAGTCTTAAATCAGTTTTATACTCGAATACGTTGATATTGTATGCAATTACAAACATTTCGTCTTCACTAAACTTACCAAATGTATACTGATAAATAGCATCTATGCCAGTTAGGGTCGTTTCCAGTACAGCTACATCAAGATAGATGTCGTTCTTTCAAAGATACTCGACTTGATTTGAACTTGAATAATCAAAGAGCCCAAAAAGTTAGAAAGTAGCATATCATTCAAAGACCGAACAAGTAGACAATAGCTTATCCAAAAAACTGAATAATCATAAATGGAGACCTCGTTTACTAGTACTGAGAACTGGTACCACTGGTGGGCTTTTCCAATTCCACTTCATCTAGAGTATCTTCATTTTGTGAGATGGAAGCAGTATTAGGCTCATATAGATATATGGTCTTGTAGATGCTGTAGTTAAATACCACATGTTAAAGAGGTGTGTTTTGAAATCACTTCCAGTTGACGTCTCCTTCAGTCACTTGATTGTATTTATAGACTAGGGGTGTCAATTAGGTTCATGTATTACATGAAATAGGTGAGAAAACAGTCTCCGTAAAAAGGTTTCTCTGGTTAGCTCTGTTACATTAATCAATCTTTTGAAAACACGTATTTCGAAAAAGAAACGTTACTTGAAACAAGAGAACATAAATTAACTGATCGGTTTCAAAAAGATTTTATTCTGCGTTATACATAGAATTTTATGTTTAAAGAATCTAATAGGAACAATGTATACTATATGTATAAAACTATTCTATTTTGGATGACCACAAGGAGTTATGACTTCATGGCTAGTAAGTAATATTTAGATGGAAACTGCATCTATTGCTGCGCAAAGAGATACTTACCTTCGTAAACTATTCTGCAGGCAATTATACTCACAGGTTGGAATGTCCTACTTTCCTCTCTCATTGCGTAATCTACTATTTTAAAATTTGGCCATTAGCTCTTAGATTTTGACAGGTGGTAAACAATGATGAGTTTTAGTATTGAGAAAGTGGATTACGTTATGGAAAGGAATTGATTGATAGGACAAAATATGTTTGCATACGGTAGATATATTTTTTTATTAAGTTTATTTTATATATCGACAACAACACGTCATACATTAGAAAACAGAAGGTTTCTTGAAGCAAACTCGAATGAAAAGTTTTGTGGAACAATCCGAGAGACACTATGTGAGTGTGCCGCGCCATCATCTATGGAGTCGTATATGTATATGTACATATATATATATACACACATATATATGTTAATATATATATGTATATATATATACATTTATATTTATAATATTGTGATGTGTCTCACATTTAAGTGATCATCTTCGTGAGTGTTTTATGTTTTGCGGGGGTATGTGAACGGCTGTCCTTCATACTCTTGTGTTTTTTTTAAATATTTCTTTTATTCTCGCATTCTCGCTCTCGTTCGTTCTCACAAATTCGTCTTACATACTTGATGTAGCAGTCCGTGTATCGTAGAGTGGTCTATTTTTATGCGCTAGTATGCACCGAGGTTTTAAAAATCGGGCACAAACTGACGCATAGACATTGCAAATTCAAACAAAATGTTTTCCAAATATTAACGAATTTTCACATTTTATTTTTATCATTTCTGTTGCCTTTGTCATAAACCACTTTCCTCAAAATTAAGGATTATTTTGGTTTCCGTAATGCAGTAAAATAATTTAATAAGCTTATTTAAAACAATATTAATAGGAACGTTAAATTTTTAACAAATAAAATGAATTAAAAACAGCATTTAAAATAATTATGGACGAAGCAACTGCCGTTATTCATACTCTCTTGTTAATTTAATGAAATAAAGATAGAATTAAATATCTTTTTTTTTTATTACTTTGCTACTTTTCTATTTGCATTATTAAACAAATGCAATACTATGAGAGATTAGTAACGGCAGATGTTCGTGCCTTACAAAACGGTAATACATTTTCGGCGGTGTGACGTAGAACGTTTGCGAAGTAGGCAACGACCGTACGATGACATTATTTTAAAATAATTTATATCGTTTAATTTAGATAATTAAAATTTCTCAAGAGTTATTTTTTACATAAGCCCTTAACGACCCATGAATCGTACAACTCTCCACGTCTCCTCTTGCAATTTATGTACAATTTTACAACCTACCGCCTTCGACATATAATTTTTTTATTTTTTATCGTTTCGTCCATCAAGTATACGAATAGGACCTAGACATCGTAAATTTTTTACACTATACTAACGAAATCTAAACGTTTAATTTTCATTTTCACCACACTAAGAATAATAAATTTTGCCATATCGTTAGTATACCTTTATAGAAATATGCTTACAAAAATAGAATTTAGCGAGGCGTGGAAAGTGCACCGACATCAAGGCCGAGTCAGGGTATTATTTATTTACTTATTTGTTCGTTCCGAAAAATTTGCTTAATCTTGCTAAATTTCTTAATTTAAATTTTATCTTTGCCCAAGATCGAGCTGCCAGGAACGACTAAAATTTTTAAAATTATTTTTCATCTTTATACACAACATTTGTCATATACCGTAGGCCGTCGTCTCCACGCAAAAAAAATTTAGCGTGTAAATTTCATTTTTTTTTCTTTTAACTTTTATTTTTTGTCCTAAAGTTTATCTCTTTTTGTCACCCATAGTAACTCCACCTTTTACTTTTTTTATTTTTATTTTTATAATTCGTCTTTAGTGGCCCTAACATATTTATAGAATATGTGTGTTGAAAATTGTGTACAACTTATATGTTCTTTTATAATTTCCACATACAATTTCAATAATAATCATCGTCTTAATAATTATAAAGATACAATGACAAAATAGTGACAATAATAATGATAATAATAAATATTCGTAGCGATCAAGATGACAATGTGGCGATAGTGATAATGACCATGATGCCGATCACAATTACAATAATCATAGTACATAATTTTTAATTATAAATATGCAATTCTTTTTGTCGCTTGTATGCACAATAATTTTTTTTTACTTTTTGTCATCTTTTTATTCACGTGCTCTCTAACGCCCTTAAACCTCAGATTAACTTCATCATTTAGACTCGTCATTATAATATTACATTATTAGATTACATAATATCATAGTACGCTAACGTTTATTTAATAAATTTTACATACTTTGATACGCAGTATGATGGTTCCAAAAACGGTTATCGGCCAACCAAATTTTGTCCACACATCAATACACCTATGCGCAGTAATCGGAATAATTTGTACTTGTAGCCATAGATAACAATATTATTAATTTTTTTTTTTTTTATTTTTTTTTTTAGTGTTTCGGCTTTTTACTTTTTGCTTGCCTTTTTTTTAGTCTTACACTCAATTATTATATACTTTGGATTCACACTCTTTAGTACTTCTCGCACTTAATTGCCTCAAGGCTCTACACCCCATTTTTTGATACGAATAATTGAATAGCGTTACCACCCTTTTTTTTTTTTTTTATCAATTCTTACAACTGGTCAAAATTTTTACGCCGACATTATATTATATAATTTGTTCTATCTCACATTTGTATGTTATTTTATTCTCCTGACTTAAACTTTTTTTCGCCCATTTTTGTTGCACTTAATTCTTAAATAGTAATGAGATATCGTTGCCAAAAATATATAAAAACCCGAAAATGTTTTTATTTATATGCTTCACGTTGGCCGAAATCTAGACGAGCGTATATATATACATGTATATATATACTACTAACAAAATTACCATGAGCGCTAGATCGTTTGATTGACAGTGAATTAGCATTATTTTTTTTTTTTCGCACGACTGCATTTATTTTTTAAATTTCTAAAGACTTATTTATAATTTTTCGATTTGTCCGAAAATTTATTCACGATCCTGCACCGTTAGGACTTTAAAATATGATCGAAATTAAGACGAGATCACCGGGCGACCAAATCACTTTTTAAAATTTACAATAAATTTTTTTTATTTTTTGGCAGCTTCGTATGTTCATTTAATATCTTACACTCACATTCATTATTCTTACATGTTTAAATAAACATTCTTATTAATTTTTTTTATTTCACACATACACCCTCTGTCCATAAAAGTTTTTGTTCTTTTGTATAATAAATCCATTTTTTTTACAATAATTTTTTAGAACATCCTAAATGACAAGATAATATTTTAATTTTATACATCTAAAGTTACTTGCACCCGTTTTGGACGGGGCCTCCGGTGACCACATCTGACATATCGATCGATTGCTACATAGGCTCAGTTCACATTCTCCTCGACTCGTCATTTTTTTTTTTAACTTTATACTTTTTTAGTCTAGTTTTATTTTACTTTTTTTTTTTTTTTCCATTCTCCCATTGTTTCTTACCATTTCCGTGTGTGTAAATGTGTAAGATATTTTTGTTGAGTGTAGCTTGATATTTTTTTCCTTCCTTATTATTTATTTTTTTATTTTGTGGCTACAAATTTGCCCTTGTTTACGCGCTATGAACCTCAAAACAGTAAAAATCTCCAATCGTTATGAAAATGTACACTCACTATTCTCTATTGTCTAAGATACAACAACATTACTATATGTATATGGCTCTACAGATGTTCGCTTGCACTGTAACTCAAAATTGTGTCATATTGTGTCCTCGTTGACGTGATCCTTAATTTTGTTACTGATTAATATCACTAAATAAAAACAATTCAAAATTTCGATTCCGACATCTTTTTTTTTTAATTTTTATCTTTTTTTTGTTAAAATGTAAATGATGTAATAATCGAACCATCTCATTATATTGTTCTTTAATTATACTTATTTTTTTTCTTTACATTTTTAGGCCTTTTGTTGCCCTCCAAAAAAAAAAGCATGAGAATGGCTGATTTGTTTGGTAAAAAGAATAATGATAAAATATATATATCTAGTGATATTAATCAGTAAATGAAATGAATTCACGACCAGAGGGTACTGATTTAAATATTTTAAATAGTTCAGACATTCCTACGATTCGATTTACTACCTCGAACTCGATAGGAAGTTTGGAGACTCCTACCCGCGTTATGCTTCTGCCACAGGATGCCCGCAAACAACACGGTAGATTATCAGTAGATCCTTTTCATCACATAATCTCATAACATCTCACTGATCTCGTCTCTCGATTATTAATCACCGTGTTATTAATTTTATTTATCGAATTAGGTTTTTTATTATTATACTTTTTATACATAACGATCGAATTTGTAACTCAGGATGTTAATTTAATCGGTTTATAAAATGTATCGGTAATTAAATAATTTAAATAACAAACGCCAATCAGCCCATTCGTCATATATTTCAAAATTCAAATCAATATCGTGTCAACGAAATTTATTTAAAACGAATGTGGAGATTTGGCGCGCAATAATTTAAATTCTACGTTGGTGTTGTGAACAGGCACCCCCTTAAACAATGGCATTTGTTTAAAATTAAATTATTTTATTTTATTATTATTTAGTTTTTCAATAAACCGTATACAAATATCATTAACTTTTTATATTATAAGTATGCTTAAAAAGGACATGTATGTACGCATTGTCTTGGGAAATGAGAACCAGTCTTATTGCGCCTGTCGTTGAAAACGAGCAGGCATATTTCTGTAACGTAAAAATATATACATCATCTGTGTTATATGTATAGTGCTGCTCTGTAACTCAAGATTTTATATTTGTTTATGAATTGTTTATCCTGTACAAAAAATATTCAACCATGAGGCACCGAACTGCCTCAGCCAGAAAAGCCGTTATCACGCGAGCGTGCGACAAAGCATCTTTATGACACCGTATGTACATTCCGGGTTTATTTTCATCATTATGACTAATTCTCAATGCTAACAATTTTTTTTTTTTTCATTTTTCATATTTTTTTATTTGAGAATAATCATAATGCATTAAAGTTTTTAAATTCCGGACGTGATTCGGAGTCAGTCTTTGGCGTGTGCTCGAACGCGCCTCGGCTTCGCAGAGCTTAAAATCGAAGCGGACCCGCGGGTAGGTCTGGTGTTCTTAAACACGGCAACTAGTTTTTTTTATAAATTATTATTTTCCTGTTTTTAATATTTTATTTTCTCGTACAACTTGTGTACATGTGTGAGAGTGTGAACGTTCATTGCATTACACGACGGCGAAATGGCTTTCGTGTTTTTCAATTTTTTATTTTTTTTTATCTTGTTGTTGTTGCTCTCATGTTGATCATGAATGTGTGTGTACATGTATGGTTTTTGTTCATGTGTAATAATGTAAATATATTTGTGTTTATACACGATATTTATTAGGAAAAATGGCGTGTTGTAATATGTGTGACCAAACGTCTCCTTCGATAAAAATTCTTATCATCGTCATATCATTATCATTAAGTATTATTAGCACTATATAATATATCGAAAATAACGAATAATATAACACGTAGGGAATCATAGGATTTTATTAAAGAAAAAGAACCCGGTAATGAGTTTCATTTCGATAGATAGGGATACAGGATTCAGGTAAAAATTGTATAAGTTTACAAAGAATTTTTTTTTTTTTTAATGGTAAGGGAAGGGTACATCAGCTGAGGGTAATTTGACTGATTGGTCAAGCAAGGATGAAATTTATGCTCAACCAGAGTCATACATTACGAGGATCGTAAGGAAAATGCCTGGATTGCGGTGACAGTCCTCGCTTGCTTGAACAATAATCTTATCACCCCCGAGCCTAGAATGAGCGGTGGAGCTAAAGTTACATGGTCTCCCCACATATGTGCGTATAACGTGAACGGAGTTTTACAATCTGCCTAAGTTTAACTATTTTATTTATACGTTTCAGTATCTGGTTGATTGATAATTATTATTTTTTTATTTTTATTTATCTTTGGCGTTTGGTTTGTCGATTAATTAAAAATTTGAAAAACGGTTTAAATATTGTTATTCTTACTCACTTTTATTATCGCTCGCTCTTTTTAATCGATCTCTCGGTATCAACATTTCTGGTTTTAAGGGATAAGGGATAAATAATTAATCTTATGTCAATTCTGTAATAAATTGCTTGCTTATAGAATCAATTGGCTTGGATACAACTGGTAGAATATAATTACTTTTTTTTCTTTTACATACGGCTATTACTTCGATATAGGTAGGTAGTAGTATGTAGTTGTCGACACACAATTCAATGATTATTGGGCAATTATGGTTTATAGTGTTTACTGCTTGTTTTATTGATTAATAATTAATAATGTTAATTGTAGTTAGTAAGTTAGCTAAAACGTAGCTTCTCATTATAGTTATGCGGTTTGGGTCTACGCTTTTAAAATAACAGATATAAATACGTCATGACGATCGTCGGTCGATCTGCAAATTAAAGTCCTTCAATAAGGTTATTATTAGGGTGGCATTTAGTGCAGATTGATGCAACGCCCGATCGCAATGACGAATTTTTCTGATTGGAAAGTGGGAGAGACCATAGTACACATATAATATTATGTAAATATATCTATTGCAATAAAATTGCATTTGATCAATTACGTGTATTGTAGCGTTCTGAACTCCTTGCTAAATAAATGCCTTTTTATGTTGAGGATTTTTTTTTTTTTTTTTTTTTTTTCAAATTAAAAGGAAGTGGTGTCAAGTGAAAATAAAAAAAAATTCATTTTTCTTCGCAAACATTCACGTGTAATTATTTGTACTGAAAACAATTTCCACGGTTGCATGTTCGCATGGTGAGAAAAATATATGAGTTTTAAGCATAGTGGAATAACGGGGCAGTGAGCGAGCACCAATCAGGCTTTGGGTGGGCATTCGGTCTATGTCGGGCCCCTTTGAATAATTTTAGTTTTTTTTATATTTTTTTTTTTTTTTTTTTTTTTTTTTTTTTTTATTTTTTCGTATAAAATCAACACTGAAGGCACATTCTATCGGACGAGTCGGCCCAGTGTGTGCTGTGAGTGAGATTGGGCACGGGATCTGTTTGATCGGTTACTGATAAAATAACCACTGCGATTGCCATCGGCATCAACGAGCATTATGCACTCGTTAAATACAAAGAGTCTTATGCGTTTATTTAATAAATATAAAATACTTTATACCACGGAATTTAAAAACTCCGAGTATCAACAGGATTATATAGGTAAAGATGGGTCAAAAGGATTTTTCGGAGCTCTCACAAAAATGTATTACACTGAAAATTTGTAATATTATTTTAAATATTATTATTAATATTATTGTTATTAATATTGTTTTATTTATTGTAATTATTATTATCATTAATTTTATTATTACTACTGCTACTACTATTATGTTTATAATTATTAGTATTAATATAAGTAATAGTATTCTTGTTAATTGTATTATTTTAAGTTTATCATCTTACATAGCTCAAGACTCTTATTATTTAATAACAATCGCAGCCAGATCCCACGCAAGAAACTGTTATTTTTTATGACGGTTTTTTGATCCGGTTGCCTTCTTCTATTGCGTCGGGTTTTGGGGGTCAGTTCCACATTTTTCGTTTTTAGTCGAAATGGCTATTTCAAAATTGAGAGCCCGATCAGCACTCGCATATACTTGCCCAGAGAAAATTATATTTATTATTAGGTTTAAGTATATATTTAAGATTTTTGAACTTGATTTTATCAGATTTTAGTCATTATTATTATTAAATATAAACAGTTATTTAAATCACGCTGTGTGCTGTTAATACGGATAAATTTTGAAATTTAAAACCGGTTATCGAAAATATTTGTGTTATGCCTTTGAGAGCTAGTAAGGCTGTTACTGTAAAAAAATTGTTTGTGGAGATCTATATTATAAATTTTTTGAGAAAAATAGTCATCGATAACAATTTATTAGTATTGCAGTTAAATTTCCGCAATGTTAACAAATTCTGTCCTCCCCACCAGTACTTGTGTCTCGTGTGCGCAAGTCTGCGCGGTAAGATGCGCAATGTACGAAAAATGGGACCTAGTTTTAGGTTAGGATATGATTTTATAATATTGGTGCATTTCGGAAGATTTGAATTTCCCGCCACTAAGCTGTTTTTTGATTGGTCGCGCAAAAAAACATAGTGGGAGACGGGATTGTTAATATGAGGAAGAGAATATTGTTAAATTTAGAGAGAGAATAACATTGCGGAGATTCTACTGTATTTAAATTGATATGTAAGAAAAACATTGTTCAAGTTCAAATAGAAAATTTCAAAATTGCATACTGCAGAAGAGTGTCAGTTGTATGAGTAAATATTTTTGTATCAATTGATAAGTACTATTTCTATGCATAAAAATATATGCACATTTAGAAAAAAAGCTGTGATAGAAGAAAAAAAAACAAAGAAAAAATCATTTTCGTTTTTTTTTAAATTTGGGGTGCTTAAAATTCAATTAGTATCTACTTTATCTCTCCCTACATTTTTTATACTTTTTACCCTCTGACAATGATAAATACACAACTATTAACAATTGGATGCATAGTTGTGATAATTTATTATTACAATTATGCATCATTATCAAAAGCCATAAAATTAAAAATGATTGAATATTTAATTATCAAGTGTCTTGTAACTAAAACTTGAGGATAACATTAAATATCGACTATTACAACCGGTCTTAAAAACATTATATAAACGCATTTTAAAAAAATTTGTTAGCTATAAATGTAAACTTAACAATGCAGTGTGAATACCGGGGAAGATACAATCGATGCATTTTTTCTTATTTTTAAGTATTATATATTAATATTCCCGCAAATTAATTATTTAACTCCGGTAATTCACTTTCATAAAAACTATTCGTTGACAGAGGGTTTGGAAAAGTAATGATATTTAATTTAAAATTTTTTTTTGCCGCTACCCCACATTTAACTACTCTAACAATTGCTGTAAATAACTGTAATGGCTAATATATGCAGCGGAAAATTTAGAAACTAAAAACCAGTTTCAGACATTAGTGTTATTTGAAAATTTACGCGGGTTTAATTTGCTCAAGTATGGTACGATATCAAATATCTGCACAGTTGGAAATTTTGTGAATATGGGTATTAAAAGTTGGTTAAATTTTTTGTGTTAATTATTTAACACAGTGTATTGCAGATTTAACTAAAATTTACTGTGTTATGTAGAAATTTACACAAAGTAACAGTTAACTATATTCCAAGAATTGCATATTTATTACATGTGATCTGTGTTAGTTTAACACAAAAAGGATGTCGTGCTTTTCGCGCGCTTTTAATTACGCGATTAATGTTGAAAAAATTAACACAATATTAGTGTGTTATATAACTCAATATACTTCAACATAAATAAAATGTTATATATTTATAATATATATCAATAACATATTTATGTATTTAAATTTAACACTTCGTGTGTTAAGATTACATAGAACGTGTTATTGTTCGACAAAAGCAGTCTGTTAAATTAACACATAAATTTTATTTGTGTAAATTTAACCCAAAATTTCCAACTGTGGCATAGCCGAGCAAACTAAATTTGGTTCACAGCACTGATTTCTTTGATAGTAAATACACATCTGTATGTATATACATTTGAATTTGTGGTTGAATTTAATTATGATAAATTCGTTGTGTTATAACTTAATATTGTACATATATATTTATATATATTATGCTATTACAATTATTTATTCAATTGTGTTATTTAATTTTTAAAAATAGAAACTTGATAAAATTTTTTTATATTTTGATCAACTTTGTTTTTTTTTACGTAATCAGAAAGTATCTATGAAATGTTTATTTTAAGAAGTGGAAAACTCATTAGTTCGATATTTACTTGAATTTAAAAATGAATACTGTATTAAACAACAGTAATAAATAATTAGCATTAGAAATAAGGGCTAATGAAGATTTCAGGGCGGGCTTGATGCGGATAGCACAGAGTTCCAAACGCTCTCTTGTCTACAGACATTCAATATTAAACAGATCAATCAACTATGTTATCGTATTATACTGCTATAATAATTTATATCCATAAGTACATCAATAATATAACTAATATCATTATTATTATTAATGATGCGGTGTTGTGACTTTATTTTATATTAACTTTCGTCTTAGGAGAACGTGTATGCCTTGTTTACGCGCCTAATTGTTTGATTTACAGGCACAGAACTGTGTGTTACTTGAGACTTATCGTCAAGTTTTTAATAATTCATCTTTTTATAACATTCTTATGGTTATTCTAAACTCTTAAATTTATTAAGCTAAAAGTATAAATGACGGGTAAGAAACTACCACACTTCGCCAAAGAAACGTCATTCCATGCCGGGATTTTAAGGGGTCCATAGATCCACTCTCTATCACCCCCACATACTTTCTTTTTATTTTCTCTGCTTAATCTTCTAGCCATTTTTACTTTTTTCTCACTCTCAATCTCTATCGGTTAAAACATCGTCCAATAATTCATGTCATTGAACTTTTTTTGTCCTGTGCCAAAGCAACATTTAAGGAACTTTTGTTTTTTTATTTTTAGGTTATGTTATAGTCTAGCATTTCCGCCTACAGTTGAGTCCGCACTAGAACGATCTCTTCTCCCACTACTTGGCTCTCATCGCATTACGCGCATGCGCAGTAATGACAATTGTAGAAAAGTGGGGGGAAAAGTGACATTCCATTGCGAGCTCAACTATAATAAATTGTATGCTCGGTAAACGATACGTTTGTTTGCTCTTTTGCGAGTCAGGAAAGTAAAACGGAAGAGGAGGATTGCAAATATTTTTCGATGATTATTTACACCAATATTTTTTATAGTTAATTAAATATAATATTTTTCGAATTATTTCATTTTTTTTTTTCAGCATGCAGATATCGATAGGGGACTTTATAGTTTTTTAACCGCTATGGTGTTAAGTCGTTATTAACCTTTTATTTTTATTTTATTATTGATTTATAAATAGTAATTTATTTTCATGATTATTTTTATTTATTTAATCTATTATCTTAACTTGTATTGTTATTTATAGTTATTGTTAATTATTTCTGTTATAATGATTATTTTTTAATATTTTGAAAGAATCATACACAGAAAAAAATTATTTTTTGGCGCAAGAAATATTTTTGACTATGAATCGAAGAAAAAAATTTTCTTAGGATTAGAAAAAAATTTCTTGGCTCAAGAATTTTTTTCTTGACTCAAGAAATTTTTTATTGCGCAAAGAAAATTTCTTTTCACCCTAAGAAAATCTTTGTTTTCAATTTATTATGCCAATAACTTCTTGGGGCGAGTAAAAATTTTTTGCTCCAAGAAAACTGTTTTTTCTGTGTAGAAAAAAAAATCTTGTGGGTTGTAAAAATTCAGAAATAAACAGTTTTTACGGGAAGAATTTCTTACAAAAGCTAGCGCTTATAATATTTTAAATAAATGTCAATTTTCAAGCAACACTTAATAATAAATGTTGATCACAGATTAACCTGAGTTTAGTTGCTAGCTTCTTTGTTAGGAAGAGAGAATCTAAGCTTAGATATTTATCTTATCAACATTAATTTCCAATTAAATTTTTGAAAAATGCCATTTTTAATAAATCAAAATTTTGTGACAGTTTTTTACTGTTCTAATTGTCATTGCTACAATGATATCAATACATCACACAGAAAAAATTATATCTTGGCGCAAGAAATGTTTTCTAACCTCGAAAAATTTTTGTTTCCAATTCGTAATGCAAAAAAATTCTTGATACAAGAAATACTTTTCTTTTGTGTAGTAATTTCTCAAATACCAATAATTACTTTATATTTCTTGGTATAAATAATTTATGTCTTCAAGTAGAATAGTGAAAAAAAAAACAGTTAAAGAATAGCTTTCATCATAAAATGTCAGATAAATTGAATCAAGTCAACAATATTGTTAAATAAGATTCAATAAACACGATAATGACAATCAGAACTGTGTAAACTGTTGCTTAAGGGTAAATTATAAGCATTAGCCAGATATTTTCTTGGGTTCAGATCCTCGTTAAATTCAAATTTTTAATGAAAAAAGTAATTTTATTTTTCTGGGAAAATTTTCAAATGTATGGCAAAAATAGGCCTTAGACATAACAGAAATAGACAATAAAAAATGTTTGTAATGAAGAAAAAATTATTGAGAGTAAAATCGTTATAGCAGAATTCCGTAGAAAATTATATCGGCAAAATAATTTTTAGTTTTAAGTATTAAACTTTTGTGGTTGAATTGGTGTAGAGAAAATAATAAGTATTTACTTTTCTAAATATTATAAAACTTTCAAATGATGGAATCGTAAATGCAGTTTTTTATTTATTCAAATATTCTGTTGTTAGATAGAAAATGTAATTATCATTATTTAAAGATTTGCCGGCTGATTTTCATAACTTTACATGGGTTTGTATTTAAAACATTTGAATAATTATGAATGCATACAATATACCGAAGAATATTCAAATGATTCTATATTTCATTCATTATCAATTTTGATTTTTTTAGTTTTTGATGCATTTATTTATCTGTATTTTAAATAACTGGAATCATTTTGATTTGTCAATATGGTTTATGGTATCCATTATCACCCTGGAGTAGTCGACAGGGTTTTAAGGACATTATCTGCAGTAACATAATGGTTTCCTGTGAGAATGCTATTGTAATTTTTGATCATTATTACAAAAAGTAACTAAAAACCGGTTGTATTTACTATCTAATCTCGACAAATCTGTAAATGATCAGTTTTCTCCAATAAAGTAAAAGTAAAGCGATCCCTGACATCTTCAAATTGATATCATGTTGCTATTGAGATAATTTACGTTTTGGCATATCCTAATATTTTTGATTAATTTAGTAGCCAAGTAAAATATATGTGTCATATATTGAACTTTGCATTCATTTCGTTCATGAAATAGTAAATTATACACAGGGAGAAAATTAAGACATTCTAACCCATGTGTTTGGGGCCTTCGGCTTTGGTAGACGAATTGGAATGTCAAATTTTATACTCTTAGTGTGTAATATACTATAAAGCTTAATATCAATCATGAAGTGATCAGTTAATATCTAGTTTGCCGTATTAATCATATTTAGTAACAATATTGTTTCTCTATAGTCTAGGTAAGACAAGCTGATAAGTACTCTCTAAAAACGAATTAGTGAAAATCATGTGACAATCACTATTTCGCAGTGAATAGTCACTTATCGTACACGGAGAGAAATTTCAAGTAAATATGCCTATGCAGCATAGTAATTATTACATTGCTCTATAGTTTGTATAAGCAGTCACATAAGAGCGGTGTGATACAAACTATAGAGTAATGTAATAATTACTATGCTGCATAGGCATATTTACTTGAAATTTCTCTCCGTGTATACCGCTGTTCGAATTAGTGACAGATTTTTCACTAGTAAACAGTGAATAGTAACTATTTTCACTGTTTCAAATTCAGAGCACTATGATATACAGTAAATTTCGAGCAAAAACTTCTTTAATCATTTGAAAGTAATATTTAGCAAAGTTGATTAGTAAAAAATCCTTGCTTTTTATAATTTTCAGCGAATGATCAGAACTACCTGAAATAGTATTTGCTATGCATTATTTCTGTATGCTACTGAACTATGGGTTTAAATTTAGTTGTAACGATTGTGAAAATTTTTCTCAACTGTTTCATTATTTTTAGAAAACGTGCAATTTTTTTTTTCATCAATTATAAATAGAATGACAATGAAAAAAAATTTATATGAACTAAAATCAACCATAAGTATTTAAAATAAGATATTAATTTGAGGAATTAATTGATTGTTAGAAAATGATTACTTAAAAGATTTAGTATCTTCGAGCTTAAAGTTAAACTAAAAACTTCTTCATTGAGATTTTATTCAATTAAAGAAATATAAGGCTTATTCTATTCGAGTTACGCTTTTGATCAATTTTTCGTTTTAGTATAAGGCGCAAACGTGAAAACTTGTACTTTTCAAAAATGTTTTTTTTTTTTTTTTAGATTTTTATCGAAAATGCGAGTAGATGTGTATTTAATATTACACTTTTTTTTTGTATATAAAATATATAAAAACATTTGTATTGATTTCATTTTTTATTTTCTCAACACGTTTTTTTTTTCAAGACCAAAAACAAACTTCATTTTTTTATGATTTTACTTCTTAATTTCTTTTTATATTAAAAAAATACATGAATATTCAAAAATTTATTGAAGCGTATGTACATTGATTGAAATATATCTAAAGTAAATTTACCAAATGTGTTCCAAAAAACGAATAACAAAATTTTTAAAATACTTGTTATTTTCAAATGCAAAATAAGTTTTGTAGCTCGAAAATATATTATGGTAAAAATGTTGGTCAATGATTGTTATCATTCTTCTATTGCAACTTAACCCGGGTTTATTCAAAAAATATTGATGGTTTTAAAAGTGAAATTTAAATATCACGATGATAAACTAGAAATGTTATTGTATAAGTAAACCAAATTTGAATTAATTCAAAAAATAGTTAAAGTAGATGGTAACTCAAATCATTATTAATAAAATATTTGAAAAGTGATTGAATCCTTAGAATCTTATTGAAACCGTTGTGACATTTTTTATCTAAAATTTGATCAAAAATTTTTCTATAATAGTATTTTTTTCATGAGTTCCACAAACGTTATGTAGATGGTTTAATTTGAGAAGAGTACAATGTGTATGAATTTTTATAGTCAAAATCAGCAAATATGTAGTATTTAAAAGTATTATATATTTGTATGCAGATGAGCTTTTTGATATTTCCAAAAAGCTCAACAAATATATGATTGAACTCTTTTATGACTCAAATACATTTTTTTTAAATAATTGCTCTAACGTAGAAAAAGTATGCTGCAGAAACTGGAGTATCGACAGTTTCTGTGTATCTGTAAATGAAGATTAATATTGAAATAATTATGTATTGCTGATGATTAAACTGATTTTGACTAAAATATTGTACGCATTGTAAAAAATCAAGAGTGAATATGGAGTTTATTTCAATCTGAATTCACTCCGTTACTCGGAGTTCCGAAGTTTTATAGAAGTTTACTCCGCGTTCGGCGTCAATATGGAGTTTTTTTTAACAGTGAAATGATTATGGTGATGAAGATTTTATTTAAATTTACGTAATTATTATCATGCTATTATGGTAATAATTACCGTACTACTATGGTAATGATTACTATGGTAACCATTACAATCGTATTGTGGTTAAGATTCCCATAATATGAGGAATTTATAATTTTATGGTATAGTAATCGTTACCGTAATATTATAGTAATAATTACCATGTAACTCTTACCATAAATTACGGTAACCATTATCATGATATTATAGTAGTAATTATCATACCAGTAATGGTTACTATACTAGAATGATAATTATTACTATGATAACAATTACAATCATACTACGGTTAAAATTTCCTTAATATGAGGAATTTACAAATAGCATTGGTAATCGTTACTGTAATATATGGTAATTATTACCATAATATTTTAGTAACTTTTACCATAACTTATGACATTATGGTAACGGCTATCATACTAGTATGGTAATGATTACTATGATAACCAATACAATCGTATTATTGTTAAGATTCCCATAATATAAGAAATTCATAAATGGTATGGTAATTGTTACTTTAATACATGGTGATTATTACCATAATGTATGGGTTCCATTCCTATAGTCGATATTTCATAAATACCTTTTACCATTTCAGTATTTTGTAACTGTTACCGTAAATTACTCTCCGTGTGACGTTTTTTTTTTGGTTAGTGGCGTCTAATTTTTTGTTACTTCTACAAAAATGTATGGTTACTTAGGTTATGATTTTTGATCTACTTGGGATAAAGCCGGCAAATTAAAGTCACTTCGGAATTACACAATAAAATTAAAGCTGATTTCGTATTATTGGTTTTCCTCTCATAAATAGTCTAAGTATATTTATATATTTTCTTTTTTTTTTAATTTTTTGACTGGAAAATCGAGTTTAGATTAAACAGGAGGCTAAACTTGATATTTTTTTTACTTTGGTGTAATAGGATTCTGAGCCCATAACTTAAAAAATGAAAGTTATAACATAAATATAGATTCAAAAACTAATGCAATAATGAAATAAATTTTTCCTTTTCTTAATTTCAGTAAAAAAGAACCTGAAGTTTTCAACAAGATACTATTATTTAGTTTCATATGTATATTTGTTTATTTATAAACTTAAGTTTTATGTATAGTTATTGAATTTCTTTTTTATCTGTTAACATATTGCCATCCTCATCTTCCGCAAATACCTTCTTTTATGTAGCTTTGTTCCTTGATGTTATTTATTATCATTTAGTTCTTTCAAGTGTACATGCAAAAAATATTTGAATGTTATTGTATGTAAAAAGTTAGAGCGGAAATATTTTTTGTTGCTTTTCTTTACTTGTTTTGTGTATATTCGATACTCTTTAATTTTTTCAAGATTCAAGACATTGTCAAGTGCGACTTAAAAGTTTAATACAGTTTAGCGCATCTCTTTTTAACGCATATATACATGCATACATATGTATGTATGTCTGTATATATACTCAGAAAAAACGATTTCTTGACTCAAGAAAATTTTTTCTCGGCTCAAAAAATTTTTTCTCGATTCAAGAAAAAATTTTCTTGCCTCAAAAAATTTTTTCTTGCTTCAAGAAAACTCTTCTTGGCTCAACAAATTTTTCTTGATTCAATGAAACTTTTCTTGGCTCAAAAAAAAATTTTCTTAATTCAAGAAAAAATTTTCTTGACTCAGAAAATTTCTTCTCGCTTCTAAAAATTGTTTCTTGGTTCAAGAAAATTTTTTTTTTACGTCAAGAAATATTTTTTTTCTGCGTACGTTGTAGATATGAGTACGATTTTTGATCATCTAAATTTGAATAAATAAATGATTTCAGTCTGCGCTCTAAAAAAAAGGTATAATTTTTATACTTAGTATAATAACATACCGTGTTGATTGAGAACTGTTAATAACTTTTTTTTTCACTATTTTTCAGTGAATTAATGTTGATATTTTTACAAGATAATGTTAATTTAACAAATTTATGACTCAGTATCAATATTTATTTGGGTTATTCAACAATCATACGATTGTCGAGTGAGCAATTAACGATTAATTTGATAGTACGATACATAAATTATCGTACGGATTATTTGGTGTGATGTTATCTCGATATTTAGATCGACGACGGAATATTTTCGTTGATAGTTACCGGGTATATTTTTCTGTTAATCACTTTTTAAAATATGAAACGTAAAAATTTTTAAGTGAAACTAATTTTTGAGTGCTTGTAGATTTAGTTAAACCCGTTGTTACGTCGATCGGAAAAAATCACACGATAATAATTATGGTCTAAATAGGAGTTATTCAAAGCGTCGCTGCGTACTTGACTTGATAGTCGGTTGATAAATATACATTTCGACATCATGCTGTTTATTTATTTCCAGTGAAAAGTATCGTATATCCATAAATAATTATTATTCTTATACTGTCAGGATTATTTTTAAATTCTTTAACTAATTAATGGTTTAAATCTTATCAATTAAAATAAAACTTAAGATTTTAAATAAAAAACTAATAAAAATAAATTTACATTATTTACACGGTAAAAATTGACCAAGTTCGAGTGGGGTTAATGAATAGTATTATTGCTAAACACATTTTCAAGTAAATTTCTATTTACATACACAGAAAAAAAAATTTTTTCGCGCGAAAATTTTTTTATTTTAAATTCAAGACTAAAATTTTCTTATGACTCGGAAAAATTTCTTGCGCAAGAAATTTTTTTTTCGTTCCAAGAAAATTTTTTCCAGCCTCAAGAATTTTTTTTTTTTGCCACGAGATAATTTTTTTGTTTTCAATTTGAAATTCAAAAATTTTCTAAGGGCGAATAAAAATTTTTCGCGCCAAAAAATTTTTTTTTTCTGTATGAGTTAAAAAAAATGAATTAATTTGAACTAACCGTAAATATGTAAAGGTTACTCTGATGTTTAAAATGTTCGTTAAAAATACACGTGAATTTACTTCCAAAGTTTGAAAAAATATATTTAAATTAAACTAGAGTATAATTAATTTTAAATTGATTTCGATAGCAATCCGAATTAATTAATTTTTATAAAAATTTTTAATTTAAAACTAACGAATAAGGAAGAGATGATTTTTAAATTTTTTACGCTGGTTAAAAATATATAAATTTAATATAAATAATTTTATATTATCAACATACAACCAGCTTATATTAGGCCAAAATCGTTCAAATTTATTTATTAATTTTGTGATAATAAAACATTTTACGAGTAATAATAATAACGATAGATCGGAAAGTGATCCATAAAAGTAAATATGGCCTGATTTTTTTTATATTCGAGATTTAATTATTTTTGAGCTCTTATATACAACAGAATTTATATTAATTGAAAGATCGGAATCATGATTTCACGGAAAGAAAAAAGTTTTTGATGAATATACAAAAAAAAAAAATTCTTGGTTCAAAAAATGTATACTTGCTTCAAAAAAATTTTTACTTGGCTCAAGAAATTTTTACTTGGCTCAAAAAATTTTTGCATAATAAATTGAAAACAAAAATTTTCTTAGGACTAAAAAAAATTTCTTGAACTAAGAAATTTTTTCTCACCATATGAAATTTTCTGTTTTCAATTTCTAATGTCGACAATTTCTTGGATCGAATAAAAATTTTATTAAGACTAGAAAAAATTTCTCGGTGCAAATAAAAATTTTCTTGGGACGAGTAAAATTTTTCGCACCAAGAAACTCTATTTTTCTGTACACTTTCAATGAAATTTGAATTTATTTCGGATTTTAATTATAGAAATGAAATAAAAACGATAATTCATACTCGGAAAACAATCAGAGATATCGCTTATTTGAAATTTATGTGTTGTGTATGTAATAATAAATTAAGTGATGAAAAAATTTATATCATTCTACGACCCGATATTTGATTATATTGATCTTTAATTATTAAAGCTTAACCGACGGTTTTTTACTGTACTGTATGCTATGGAATAATACCTATAATATGTCTATAGGGTTGTCAAAAACCGAGAAAATCGTGTACTGTAAAAAAAGCGGTGTTTAAATGAACTCACTCTGGTGTAGCCATGGTATTCAATCGGTGTAAAAATGGTGTACACAAGGAGTAAATTAACTCCGATAAATTTTTTTTTATATTTGAAATAAAATTTGACTCGAATATTACAAAAATTAAGTAACTTTTTTTTTAACACCATTTAATACCGGTAAAAATTTTAACACCGTGACTGGTGTTATTTTAACGACTTGTTCAATGTAAAATTTAACACCCTGTCCGGAGTAAAATTTAACACCAATGGTGTTATTTCAACACCATTATGGGGTAAATTTTAACACCATTTTTAATGGGTAAAATTTAACACCATATTCGGAGTAAAATTTTACGCCAAAAGTGTTATTTTAACACCTTGTACAGAGTAAAATTTAACACCATATTTGAGGGGTAAAATTTAACACCATATTCGGAGTAAAATTTTACGCCAAAAGTGTTATTTTAACACCTTGTACAGAGTAAAATTTAACACCATATTTGAGGGGTAAAATTTAACACCGTATTCGGAGTAAAATTTGACACTGATGGTGTTATTTGAACTCTGTTTTGGAATAAAAATTAACACCATTTTCGAGGGAAAGTTTAACACCCGGATATTCTGGTTTTACACCATTTTTGTTTACAGTATAGAAAAGTAATAGAATTTTTGTCAGATAAAAATGATATTTTATTTTATTTAAACAAAATAATGGCGCAGGATACATAGGATAGGAAATTTATGTGTTTAATAAGCATCGTTAATCTTATAAATATATATATTCATATATATGAGATTAACAATCTTTTATGTTGGTAATAAGACTGACTATAAGTGATTTTCGTATCAACGATATTTATGAATATTTTTATTTGTGTAACTAATAAATAAAATAATAATTAATAAATCAATTGTTGATTAATTAAAATAGTGATTCGTGACTAGGTTAAGACTCACTGCTTGCAAAAGAAAAGTGTGTATGATAATGCCTACTATATTACACTACAATATTTATAATAATAATAATAAAAATAATATTAATTAATAATTATAATCAATACATAAATTAAATATAAACATTCAAGAATTTGAAAGGCGCTCAGATTTTCATTAATAGATCAATCATTGCTAATTTTTTTTTCTTTTTCTTTTTGGTTTAATGGTTGAGGCGTGCGGGGTTTGTCGCTTTTAACATTAGGAACAAAATAATTGCATAATTCTAAGCTTAAATTATAACTAATTACAAAATAATTCGTGCAAACTTAAATGGTAATAAAAGGCGATAACTGAAAAAAAATAGTTGAATAAAAAAATTATCGTAAACATAAAAATACAAATTCAATGTGACAATACAGATAATAAAACTAAAACATACGATATTAATATTCAGCTAAATAATCATAATAATGTACTTTAATTACTGAATATTAATTTAATAAAATAAAAGTAAATAAAGTCACAGAATAGACTTTTTTGTGTTGTAAAATTCAAATTATAATAAAAAAAAAATATCAGTCACTATGCATTCAATTAATATAATAAACTTTGTTTTTGTTCATGTGTTATAGGATGCGTTTTTATAAATCATAATTTATTGTGAATTGCATGGTAGTTTTTCACGTTTCTAGTCAATCTAAATATTTAAGCCATTCTAGTTCTATTATTGGTAATAATAGACTAATATACTTTGGGGTTTGGTATTAATGAGCTATATTATGTTTTTTTCACAAAAAAATCATTTAATATCCGATTTATAAAAAAAATCCTTGCTGCAATTGAACTATTAAAGTTGGGGTGCGCGAATTGTTCATATCGAATCGAATAATAGAAATTCAACTTATTAGTAAATTTTCGGATTATTCAAAAATTGACAAATAATTCAAAAAGTTACGAATACTTTAAATTTATCCAATTATTCGAATAGTTACAAATAATTCGCCAATTATCGAATATAATCTCATTTTTAAAATCGTCATTTTAATCATTTGTCCGGCACTTTTGTTCTCAATTAGATTTTAATGACAATTGTCATTGTTAGGTTATAGCAAGGATTTTATTTTACCGGTTGCATTAAATGACGGCGATAAGATTAAAAAAAAGTTGTTCTGAATAATGATGCATATTTAAAAATATGATAGTAATCGAAAATTGTTTTCTCAACTTTGATTGGTACACATGGAGTGTATTCTAGAATCAATGCCTGTAACATTAATTTTATAATGCTCTTTATCACATTCTTACACATGATAATAAGCAATACATAAAATAATTGTTTTTTTTTTATTTCAAAATGAGAAAAAAAAATTTAACGAAATTATTTTTATGGAAACGTAAAATTCTTAAAAAAAATTTTTGGTCTAACCTTCAAATTTTTAGATTTCATTTAAAAGAACTTCTTGTTTATTACAATGTGTGAGAACGTAATATCGAGGACTCGAAAACTAGTGTTAAAAACTGATTCTACCTGTCAAATTTATGTTCTTTATATATACGGAAAATTTTGGTTAAGATTCGAAATAATTTTGTTTAGCCCACCCAATATATATACATATATATAAATATTCATACTATGGCGTGTTAAAATATTATTTTTCTAATGGTCTCATAGTTGAATGATAATTTATAATTTGGGAAAATTTTTCTTAATTTCCTTCTTAGAACAGTTTATCCAAAAATACCAAATAAAATTCTAAAACTGTCATTTCCTCTGTTTTCCAGTTAAAAATAAACACTATGAGTCTCTTTAAATAAATTTTTCGACACACCTTAGTATATAAATATATATTTATAAAATTAATATGTATCCGCGCCTAATTATAATTTTTACATATTTTCTGATAATGTAACTAAAATAAATGTGTTAAGATCGCTAATATATAGATTTATTTTTCTGTTATTCAATCGGCTAAGCTTTTTTCCTCTATTTTTTTTATTTGTACCCTGAATGCTATAATAACATCATTTTTTTATCATTGCGATTTCTCTATCCATCTCATGAATAGAATTATACTTGCGTTTTTTCCCTCTATTTCTTAGACCATTCGACGTAAAATCTTATGAGGAGCCATCACTCAAAACTGATTTATATTCACGCTGTCATATTTTTTCCATTGCATAGGATATGTTTTTTTTGTTTTGCTTACAATCCCCATTATTTTACAAGTTCCTTTACCTTTTTCATAATGAAATCGTATAATATTAATACTATCAATAATTTAAATGATTTCGTTGCGCCCGAATTGAAATTACCAAGTCTTTCTTTTATAATTATCTTTACCTAATTTATTTTCACTCGCCAATGTATTATTTATTGATGTATTTATTTAAATTCATTTAACCTCACTCAAAAATTCTATTAACGTCAAGTATAATCATGATTTATTTTTCAATATAACTACGATTTAATATATTATTTACACTTTAAACACTCATAGAGTTCAGACAAACCTCGTTACGATTATAATTAGGCTGATTTTGCCAGTTTTCATTATCGCACAGCCAATTACTTAGGGTCTAGTAATTTGATCCTAAAATACAGGTTAGGTATCCAGGGTAAAAATATTTCCCCGAAAAATGACCGAAATCATTCTGAAATCACCGAATTCTGTTGAAAACGGCCGAAATCTTATTGAAGCCATAGAATCTTATTGGAAAGGGTCAAAAGTTGGCCGAAAATACGCCGAAATTTTGTTATTTTTAATAAACAGACCGAAAATTGACTCGGTCTATTTTCGGTTTGTTTTCAGGCCTAAATATCAGCCATTTTTCGGCCTTGTGTTCCCTACCTGGCCTTTTTCGGCCATTTTTCGTCCAAAATAATAATTTTGGCTTGAAATTTTTTTACCCGGGATCCCTTTTCAACGACATGGAACAAAGCAAGTAGTGGTCTGTTCTATGTCGTTTTATTGTGATATAAAGAAGAGAATTCCTCCAGTTTCAAACAGAGAAAAACTCTTCAATAATCGTAGGAACGAGGTGACTGTTGTTTCTGAACTCTATATATCTTTGGACCAAACATGACTCTGAGTACTTAAAATTATATTGTATACCTAACAAAAAAAAAACGTGACTAAAATAAGAGCATTAAATCAATTAATTGTTAATTATCAAAAAAATAAATTAATTATAGATGCTCTGTTTCACCGTATCAACTTTTTTTACATTCATTCTTATATTTCTTCAATACTAGATTATTTACGTATTGGTCGTCTTTGTCCTGATTCATTCCAATGACGATATCATTGAGATTATTGTTTATTGTTTAAGTTATCGGAGTTTATCTAGACAGTGGAATGACTTGTGAATAAATAAATTTCTTACGCAAATAAATTATACATTTTTTTCCCTGACAAACTTCAATTAATCGGTATCGATACGTTCACTTTAGATAAATTTGTCGATCTTCTTATAAATATCTTGATTTAAAGATGATCCGATTTGCGTGAAATTTATATATATTTATATATATACATTTACAGACATATGTATATAAATATATATAGATTAGATTTGCCCGTTGCTGACAACTATAACATTCGGCGAATGTTTTTGTGACGTTGTCAATAAACACTAGCAGAGCTGCTTTTACCGGCATTTCCTCTTGCGTTTTTCACTTTTATGAGTATTTTTAAAATTCTCTTTCTTATGTTTACTCCTTTTACGATATGTTACTAAGGATACCTGATACATCTGCGACCAACATTAGATGGCAAACCTCTCACGCTTAATAGTAGACAAGCTGTTTATAAGAAGAGGCTCTAAGTTGATTTCGTTTGTCACCGGGCTACCAATCAGAGCAACGCAGCGCAGGCCTGCTTCACTCCAGCTGTTCCAGAAAATTCGGGCTTTTGAAATATTCAGGTACGGGATCGTCGAGTCTTGAAATAACTTTGTAGATAGCTTTTTTCCACGACTGCTCGGAATCCTTGCCACCTTGAATTGCTTTGAAAAACTCTTTCAGTGTTTGTTCAACCACGTACCTAAAGTTTCCTGGTACCTGTATTCCAATAAATACTTTAATTAGTAGTTATTAATTTTTATCAACTGCTTTTTATTATCTTTTATTGTAAGTAGCGGATTAAGCAAATCAAAATAAACGTAAGTGTGTTATTAATATTTCGATAAAGAATACAGTCGACTACTCATTATAACCCTCTTTCTCCCAATTGGCAGTTACTGAGTCCAAACCCTCACCCCTCAACTACTCTAAGGAGTTTCGTAACAGACCCCCTCGTTGTAAACCTCGTAACTAGACTTAACAGAAGGAAGGTCACGCAAGGAATACTACAAAATGGTTAAATTGTTAAATTTGTGAACTACTAGAGAATTGATGCAAGTTATCTCTCCAGTGGGCTAATAACACCCGAGGGCAGATTGGGTCACACAGGCAGCCTGAGACTAACAGAGGATTTAAAAAATTCAGAGTTCGTTCGTTTCACGATATACGTCTTGTAGGTCTAATTCTAGCCTTTGTAAGTTAAGGAGGTTCATTTCAAACTTTTTCTATGATTATGTCCTTAAAAGTCTATTGTAGGTTGCTCATTTAGGTTCAAAGTATGTCTTAGATTTTGGCTCGAAAAATGATGAAAATGCACTGTTTATGTTTCGTGATGTAACAGATACTCCCCGGGTCGAAAAATGTAATCTGTTTTAAATCAAAAAAATTTTTGTACGTCTCCTAGATCAGGCTTATGATGGATAGTCGACTGTATTATAATTATTTTTTGTTATGCTCAAATAAATTAAAAAAAAAAATAATAAATTTTAAAGCGTGTGCGTGTTTATTTATTTGCGCACCTGAGGACCCCATACCTCTATGTGGTTGTTGCGGTTGTAGTGGAGATTTAAAACTCGATAAATCTCAGAATCGCCGCTAACCCTGAGATCTTCAACACTCTTTACACCTTCTGATACTGCTTGTCTTGCGTATTTCTCCATTTGGATGTAGTAGAATTCCCTGAATAACAAAAAACGAAAAATCAATATTGTACTGGGTTTTTAACGATCGTAATATTTACTCTGTTAATTAGTTAAATTAATTAAATTAATTCCCAGAGGTTTTGTCTGTACATTAAGAAAGACTTAAAATATTTTAAGATACAAAAATACATAGTGGAGATGTGAATAGAAATTTATACAATTGTAAACAGCAATCGACTTTTTAAGTATTTAACTCAAGTAATTAACGAACCGAGACAAATATAACTCGCTAATTGGTTGGTAATTACTATAGTGACCTGAGTTTTGCTTGAGGGGTTGGCAAGGAAAGGGTGAGAAAAAATGTATACATCTGACGGTAGCCACGTTCATTATTGAACACAAGATTCCAACTTTTTCTTACCAATCATCAGAACAGGGTATAGGTTAAATTTGCACTGCCATCTGGGGAAAAATGGCCGATAAGTAGGTCTGAAAAAAATCGAAAATAGGCCGAGCCAATTTATAGGCTAATTTTTGACCTTTTCCAATAGAATTCTATGGTTTCAGCGAGATTTCGGCGAAATATTTTTACTCGGGTTCACAGAGAAATTATCTGATGTTTTCTTTTTGCTAACGAAGCCATTGATTTTATTTTTTGTCCATAATTAAATATGACTATAGTTAAATTCGAGTCGGAAATGAATATCTAAAGATATAAATCTCTTCAGAAAAAGTGCATCGGGTCTATCAGTGGTTAGGATCATCGTCTTCTTGAAGCAACGAACTGGGAAACCCTCGAGGGCGCGTCATCTGCACTCAGTAATTCTTATTCAACGCATCTATCTGCCATATTCAAGCTTGTCGAATCACCAATTATAGACGAGAGAATATATATCTGCCAAGTGCCTAATTAAAACAGAAACTCGGAGACAGAAACGGGACAACGACGTGAGAGATGAGCTTATACGGGACTCTAAGGGCTCATGCCGCGGGCACGCGGACGTACGATCTACCCCGACGTTATATAATATGTTGCTAAGAGTGGAAAGGAGACGCAGCTAGTTCCGCCAACGACAAAAAAGGCTGGCGAGTGCTAGAATTACCACTCTTCGACGGCAAAGTGTGAGAAGTAGCGAATTGCTACGCTCTGCGCGACCGCAATGAAAGAACTACTGTGAACGAGATTGAGAGAGGATGCAAAAGGGCATCCGGATGAAGGTAAAAGTATGCGGGAGCTTGCAGAAATTACGTTTTAAAAATAAGGGATGATACAGCGAGTCATTCATTGTCGTATTGTATAATTGGGATAATAATAAGCACTTAAGTGTCTCGAGGCTTATTTTTATTTTTTCTTTTATTTATTTTCAACCTGCATCTCTATGCAACTCTTAAGGGTGCTGGTTATTAGAAACTAATTATTACTTATTTTAATAAAAGTTCCATAAATATCCTTTGAAAAGTTGTCATAATAAATAAGGATTCAACTCAAATTTCAAATTTTTTGTATTTTAGCATTTTAGATACATAATAGTTGAATCTCGTTAATTGTATGTTGTAGTTTATCAAACGAGCTTTAATTTTCACTAGTATACTTTTATAATAACCTTTTCTTGAAAGGGACTGCTTTATTAAGTTTATTGCCGTGTCACACTTTTTGAATTTTAACATCTCAATTCAAGAGGTTATAACTAATTTTGATTCATTTATCATATTTTTCAAATGTTTTCGACTCAAAATATAGAAAAAATGTCGAAAATTTTTTTTTTTTTAATTTTACTCCTATTTCGGATACCGAATGTCTTTTTTATACATATCGGTATTTTTCAAAATATTTCCCACGCTTTTTGTAATAGCTCAAAAAAACAGTATCAAAGTGGAAAAATCTTTGAAGAAACATTGCGTTTATTGCAATTTCTTAATATATATAAATATAACATCATAAACTATGTAAAGTTGTACAGACATCAAATAAAGTTACATCTAAGGCTTTAAAAAATCGTATAAGAAAGATGCTTTACAATCTCTTACTTCATAAGCAAGTCTCTACATATATATATATATATTTACAAAACAGGGGTAAAACCTGGTAAATTAACAAATGCAAAAGGTTGACTGTTATATTGCGTGATTGCACGTTTGCTCGGTAAGTTGCAAGTATCTATTCAAAGCACGCGTTGAAAGAAAAAAGAAAAATAAAGCAAATAAAAAAGGTGTCATCATCAAGGTAGAGAAAAAGACAAAAAAATAAAGTGCGCATGCTCAGCTTTTAGTGACTTGTCGTTGCATTTTTACCCTTCTTAATTAGTATTTTACACTTTAACACCATCCTTAGGTACTCAAACATGAAACAAGCATTTTAGGGTGATATTCTGCATGATGTTCAAGTTTTAAATGAACTACAGTAACCGTAGTTATAAATAATATGCTCTGCTTATATATATATAAATACCTGGCTAAAAGTGTCAAGTAATTAAAATATAAAGTTGTGAAAAGATTATAGTATGTCGCCACGGTGTCGGTTTTAATTACGACAAAGATATTGTTTTTTTCAAAGAGCTCGAAAACATTATTTTGCATCTACGTTTTGAGCTCTCCGAGGTAAAAATACTCGTCGGAACATGGATATTTTCGGGCTCTTCAAGATTCAAAATATTTGATTTTAATTCAACTAGATTTTATTTGGACTAATTGGTCTGTTTCTGAATTTTTATGAAAATTTTAAGATGTTTTTGATCCGAAGGTGATCAAAAACAGACTAATAAAAATAATAGGCAGTAAAAGTCTGATTTTGGTAGGGATAAAAATATAAGAAGACAAAATATTATGAGAAAAAAGTCTGGTTTCAATCTAGAGGTGACCTAAACCGGACTAAAAATTAATGAAATTTTTTTTTGAAACTACGATAAAAAATAATTTTAGCGGCTGTATTATAATAAAAATGTTTGCATTTCTTATTAAATGGCCGGCAAAAAATATTTCGTAGGTCGGTAAAAGAGCTAAACCTTGGACAATCGTTTGCGATCAACTCAGCAGATGTGCTGGCAACAATGAAAGCCATCATCGTCATGTATAGGGTTTTAGTCACCCCTTCATAAAAAGGAAGCTTGAGAAACGGGGGTCCTATTCTGGGGCACCGATGAAATAAGGGGACGTAGGTTTTGGTGTAAAAGTGAACGCAAGGGTGTAACTGAGAAAAGAAAAAAAGAAAGAGAAAAGGTGATGTGCGGTGCTAGTTAAAGAGTACGAAGGGAGAATGAGAAATATGTTAGGGAGAGATGTAAGTCCGCGTGCCGCACGCGCCGATCTTACAATGAGTACTTGCCGTATCCCATATAGTCTGCCCCCTACTGCCAAAGTTGCATCTGGTTGCCTTAAAGCATCGACTTTTTTTATCTTTATCTTTCTCTTTTATTATTTTTTCTGTTATTCTCCTTCTCCTTCCAAAAGCAAAGAGTGAAATATAAATTCAAGGGGGTCGAGACGCCATGTGCCCTAAAGTCCCTTTTTGCATCTGGCCAAATTCAATTCCGTGCCTTCATAGCACTGCCGCTGTTATGTTTTTCAAAAAATTATACATAAATCAAAAATGTTTCAATAATTTTAAAAATAAAAACTCGTTATTTTTTTTTTTAAATTCAACATAGTAGTCAATAAAACGAAAAGCTAAAGCATAGTTCGATACGGCGGCAAAAGGATAAAAAAGGGGTGGTTGCTTTGAGCAGTTTCACTCTTCAATGGTCTCGGCCCACCCCACCTCCTTCAAGCACTGGTCCAACTATATTCATCTAATACACGATGCTCTCTATATCGTTTCTGTAAGCTTCCATATTTCCCTTCTTTCTCCAGGCTTTTTTACTGCTCTGTTCCTCCACCTCCACGAAAAGACCACGATTCGAGTCCTCAGTGCACTTCGGCACTGGCCAAGCATTTTTTTATTCGATCGATTTTACCTTTCAGTACCTCTGGCGACCTCAGTTGCATTATGTACCGTGTGCATTCACTTTTTTGCTCCGCTGGCGCTGTACCTCGAGCAAAGGCTATCATCGAGCTGATGACATTGCCTAGTGGAGGTCATGATGTACAGTGAAGATGGTTACCAGGAGTAGCTAGAAATATGTAGAATGCAAGCACAGAGATACTGCATTTTTTTTTTTTACTTCTCATGGGAGCAGCTTCCAAGAGAACGCGGAAGTAGAGCAAATCTGCCTTTATAACATTGAGCGAATTTTTATATTTTTTCTCTTCCTTTCTTCTAGCCTCTGTATTCCTAAAATATAACTCGTGTCCTGATAGTTATTTTGTAAAAATCGATCTTTAATCAACTACAGATCGCCCGCTGTAGTTTAAAGTTATTACTAAATCTTGGTTATACTTTTCTATACAGTACTCTTAAAATTTGCACATCTGTCCCAGCGCTGCAGCGCCCGCTGGGATGAGAATAAGAGATGTGGATTCTTTGGGACTGAGTACATACGTCGGTGCTCAGGGAGTGTACCGTGTGGGAGAAAGCAGGAGTAAAGAAAAGATAAAAAAAGGAAGTGGATGTATGAGAAGTTTAAAATAGAAGAGATGAAACTCACACACTAATGTAACAACACATACACACACTGATGTGTAGGAGAAGGGTTGCCTAGGTTAGGGACTTGGAAAACATCCTTTGTCGAATGTACCCCGTAGGGACCGCTTAACCGCCCAGCAACTTGTCCAACCCGCTGAGAACAAAATCAATAATTCTTTGTTGTTGAGTTTACCTTCTTCTCTGCGATTTTAGATGCCCGTATTTTGTAAATGATCTCGAATTTTAAAACAAATCAATATTTACTTTTCTTTATCATCGCGAAATTCGGAAATCCCATTCGGTCATTTATTGTCGATTGGATGCTGTGTTATGCACAGTTGGAAATTTCGTGTTCAATTTAACACTAATCTGGTCTGAATTGTTCACACAAATTTTAGTGTTAATTCAACTTAGCGGGTTCGTGTCTATTATTTTTTTGGGTATTAATTTATGATCTTGAAGTTTAAAAAAAAATAAAAATAAAAATATACACATGTAGAAAATTTAATAAACTATAAGTGCAATTTTTCCAAATATTTTTTTTTTATAATTTATTGTAAAAAAAAAAAATCCAAAAATTATCGGACCACGGCTAAGTTCTGTATTATGTTCACTTAACAGATGTAGTGTTAAAATTGGATACTTAATATTGGGAAATAATTCAACCAATCCAAGTGAAGAAGAGTGAGGCAAAATGGACGCCTTAAGAAAAAAGGGCTTGCCCCCCCCCTCCCCTCAATAATCTAACCTCCAATGAAACTGATGTCAATTTAGCAAAAAATTAGTTCGAGTTTCTGTGACTTTTCAAAAAAACAGAGCTTTGAATTATATCGTGTTAATTTTCCAACAATTTTTTAACACAAATCCAGAAAATTTCAAACTGTGAACTAAATAAATATTTAAAAATACAAAATTATCTTTATTTTTAATTGAAAAAGAGCCCAAGCTGTGATAGATTTCAACGGCCTACTTATCACCCGTATTAGTAGTAAGATATTCACCGCGACCCGCATAAAAAGTCTCAAACTCTCCCAATATGTCTAAAAGGTAAGTTAACATATGGGCGATTTACATATGATATAAACTATAACGGTCTACTCAAGAATTGTTCGGGTCATCGTTATTTTTGTTCTGCTGTCTATCGGCGTTACAAGGTATCATTTCGTAAACATGAACTTAAATAATGAATTGAAGAAGAGTTTAACTCATAGTTTTTCTGAGAGGAGAAATGAAAGAAAAATGCAGATCATTTTACAGTCCAGAAACTCAGCTTTCATCAAACATTGGACTTGTGTTGCATAATTTGAAGAACCTTAGCTTGGATATGCGCCAAATCATTTGCAGTAACCAAACTAGTGAAAACAGGAAAAGGGCCACAGAAAGTTCAAACTAACTTAAATAACGAGTAGTTAGATGATACAATAGATATAAAAATAACAATGACATCATATTATGATTTTATCTTTAGTTGATATTCATTCAGTGCAGTAAGAAATTCGCAGAATGAATTCGGAGTTAATTTCATTCCCAAAAAGAGTTTTAGAAAATATTCATTATAAAAAAATCTCGTAGGGTGACATCGGAGTAAATTACTGATGTAAAGTGAGGTTAGGTCTCTTCCTGATTAAAAGAAACGATTTGCAATGTTAAATGTCCATAAGAAGGGTGATTCAAAAGTATGCGAAATATTAAAAAGTATTTAAAATAATTTTTTTCTAATCGTTTTAAATCGTTTCTTTTAATAAGGGTTTGACATTTATATTGAGTACGGAAATAATTACGAGCTCCCTCTACATAAATTCCCGCGAAATAATTTAAAAAAATTCTAAGCAGCTAATAATGAAAATTTTCACGGTTAAGAAATTAAAGAAAAAGATTTTTCATTTTCCATCATTAATATAATTTCCTTGAGCCACAAAACTGTCACATGACTTACTGCTACCATACCACGAAATAACATTTAAGTATGAAAACTCCGGAATGGCGTAAATGCGGATTTAAATAAAATTAACATTAAAAAAAAAGGACATAAAATTACCAAAGTGTGATTATATTATAAATTTTACATTGTAAGTATATATTTTATGAATAACACAAGATATAGTTCTTCATAACGGCAAATTAGTCTTTACTTGTAGTGATAATGCTTACATCCCTTACAAAGTATCTCGGGTGCCTTCGGGAGAATCCGCACGGGCCGATTCTCCTCGAGGCCTTCAGATCCTCTCTCAGTCTTTTACTCTGGTAGGTTTCCTCTCATGATAGCCCCGCGGCCACTGCATTGTTTGCTGTTCCAGCCAATACCCGCCGTGTTTTCGTACTTGTATTCATTATCAGAAAAAAGAAGAAATGGCAATAGCTAACATGCACGAGAGTGAGATGAATGTAAAAAGAAAAAATAATACCAAAAAGGAATAAGCGGCTCTATAAGAACAGCCTTATACTCTAGCCAAACCAATCTTTCTTTCGATGACGTCGTTTCATTCATTCCGTCTTTCACTGCTTGTTATATACTCGCTCTACTATTTTAAACAATATTAAAAAGCTATATTGGCACAAATGATTTTTTTTTCTTTTAAATTAATGAGTATCTCAGTTGAAATTTTTTTCTAAAGAAATGATTCCTATTTTTTTTATTGTTATGATAAGAAAATAGAAAAATCTAAATCAAAGATTGAAAATATTTTTTTTTGTTCATAATTATAGAAAAATGTAAGTGGAATTTATTATATTTGGTGCAAAAAATTTTTACTCGCCTCAAGAAAGTTTCTGCTCGCCCTGAGAAATTTTTGCTTTATGAATTGAAAAGGAAAATTTTCTTGAGTCGGGAAAAAAATTTTTTTGAGCCAAGAAATAATTTTTTGAAACAAGAAATTTTTTTTAGTCCTAAGAAAATTTTTACTTGCCCTGAGAAATTTTTTGTTTTATAAATTGAAAAGGAAAATTTTTTTGAGTCGAGAAAAAAATTTTTTTGAGCAAAGAAATAATTTTTTGAGACAAGAAATTTTTTTTCGTCTTAAGAAAATTTTTACTTGCCCTGAGAAATTTTTCGCTTTATGAATTGAAAATGAAAATTTTCTTGAGGGAAGAAAAAAATTTCTCGAGCCAAGAAATGTTTTGTTTTCATTTCATATTGAAAAATTTTTCAGTGTACAATTTTTATCAAATATTAATTATTGCAAAGGATCATTCAACTTTTTTCTATCTTGTCAGAAAAATGATCTAAAGCTCCTGCTTATCATTCAATTTTCTTGATTATTTTCCAAGTAAGCGTAAAAATTGAAGAATCCTAATAGCGGTTCTTTGAAAGTACAAGGCATGGTAATAAAATCTAAAGGATCTGCATGTTTACAAATGCAAATTTCGTAAAATTATTGGCTATTAATGAATTAAGTATGAAGATTAAAAATGAGCCTTATGAGAGAATGCAAAAGCAGTATAAGTATATAGAACTGTACACACTTAGCTTGTAAGCAAGAAAACTTGCAAGAGGTTGAACAGCTATGCAATTCCCCTCGACGATAAACGGGAAAAAAGGAAGTAGTCGACAGAGTAAGTTAGCTTGGGATAGGTCGGAGTTTTACGTATACGTATGGATAGGAAAAGCCAACGTCAGCATATAGTAGTAAAGTTATACGTAGTAGTATACGACGGCGCAAAGAGTCGCCACTCCATTATACCGTACTCTGAGCTTTTAATTAAGGAGTCTACGTTAATTTCTGGAGATTTTTCATAGCTTTTGCATGGTAACGTTGTAAGCATACACACACAACAATATAAAGAAAAGAGATATCAATATAAGTAGACGCTATGAAGCATCATATATACATGTATACTCAGTCAGTATGCGTCTGCAAACCTTCATACCTTAGAATCTGCCTCACTTTTTCGGATCGGTATGCAAATACCGATCCAACTGGTATTATTCGTTTGTATAATTATGTGTTAAATATCCCAGCCTGGGATGGATTAGTCTCAGTGCTCACTGTATGTAAAAGGTTAATCCAATTATAATAATAGTAGTTGTTAAGTACAGAAAATAATCATCCTGGGTCGAAAAATTTGATCTGGTTTCAGTCAAACTAGATTGTATTTGGACTAATTGGTCCGTTTTCAAATTTTTATGAAAATTTTAGGATGTTTTTGATCTAAAGACGATCAAAAGTAGACTAATAAAAATAATAGACAGAAAAAGTCTGATTTTGGTCTGGGAAAAACAAAAGAAGGCTAAATATTTTGAGAAAAAGTCTGAATTTTATCTAGAGGAGGCTAAAAATTAGTGAAAATAAGTCTAAAGAGTCAACTTTTGACCTCTTCTAATAAAATTATACGGTTTCAGTGATATTTCGGCCAAATCTTTTCACTCGGAATATTATAATAGAATGCTTAAGTTAAAGTTGAGTAGATAAGTTCAAGAATATGTTGTTCTCCATGTTTCATAATTGTATAAAAGTAATATACGAACGTACATAGTTATCTTTAATGAAATATACAGCGAAAAGACTAAGAAATATTTTTTTCTTTTCATTACGTTCGTTGTTTGAGATAAAAGAAAGGTTAGTAAAAAATCAAAAGACGATATATATATGTATATATATGTGTGTGTGCACAGCTATGAGACATACGAACTTGTCTCGAAGGTGTACACTATATCTTTATCCCTAAAACCCCCTGTCGACAGAGTGCTCTCGCAAGTTTTCTATTCCCAAATACTCCGCGGTACTTTTTGCCTTCTGGGCTTTTTCACTTTTAGATGCTTTTGTCTTTATGAAACATTTGTATATACTTGCTCATTTCGAATAAAAAAAAATCATTTTTTTCTCTACCTCTTTGAGACTTTAAGAAAAAAGGTAAAAATCACCTTCTGAAATCATTAAAGGTAACTCTTAGTGTGTAACAATAATAGGAAAGTTAAGATTAACTCTCAAAAATATATGACTTGCAGTGTATATATGCCCGGATTTACTAAGCTAATTACTATCAGTCTTAATTCTATCCATAATTTCTCATTTCCCAATTATAGAAAAAAAATACGATTCAGCTTTTATATAAATTCTGGTTTGAAAGACGTATCGGTGAGTGTGTACGTGAATTAAGAGTATGCGTAATTGAAGCAGTGACTGTTTACCCGGGAGACGATGAGAAGAGTCATTATATGAATATATATGTATGAGCTATAGAACGAGCGACGTTACTATATACCTCAAGGCTCAAATTTTCTCCAGCATCCCTCGATTTGCGCGCGAGTTTATTTCTCACAATGAGAGAAAACCACAAGCATATGTGTTGTGAACGTATGAGTGAATGTTAGTCCAACTATGCTGAAGGCTTATCCAGCCGACATACACATGTGACGCTCGCTCTAGCCTTTTCGCTAAATGGCCCTCTCTGGTATGTACGGCCTATCCACTCTTACTACCCTACTAGCAATGGAACCTAACTGCCTCCCATGCTCGAGTACACACAATCTTGTAGGATTAAAAAGCACACCCGCTTTATATACTGAGAAGACCGAGTCAACACGCACATCGTCCCAACTTTACTCTGCCTTTTTCTGAAATTCCTCCATATCATCATCGTTACAAACTATGTTATGTATAAAGAAACTCTCTCAGCCCGTTTCCAGTAAAGATTTCAGTAAACCGCTGGTTTTCTCATTTAATTAGTTCTTGTTTAGAGATGGGTGTTATTATAATTTTTTTCAAAGTCTTGTGCTTACAAGAACAAATGCATGCCGGTTCATTGTCAGAAAATTTGTTTCGCAACGTTTTCAAAGGATGAAAATGAAAACTAATTACCTGCGCATGTATGAATATACTGAAATAAGAGATCCGACTATCAAGTTAAAATATTTAAAATATTTTACTCATTAGAGAGGGAAACATTACTTGTAGAAATGACATGGAAATCCATTTAAAATATATACGTTTTAACATGAAGAATATAGCATTGTAGCACGATCGACTTGTTACGTGTTTGATGAATAAGATAAATATCAGTAGAGGAAATTCGCGCTTAGAAAATTACCACGCCATTACTTTGCCAAACCCCAATGGGGTTACTGTTGTATATGTGGGTGTGAAGTAAAAAACAAATAGATAAAGAATAGGGTGATAAATTTTTCAACTTTTTAGAGTATATATATATATGAGACTGATAAAAAGCATTGTACTTATACTTAATATTTACACTTTAGAAAGGTGTCTTTACTTCATTCAATGAATTTACGAAAAAAAAAAAAGATTTCTTGACACAAAAAATTATCTTGGGACGAGAAAAAATTTTTTCCAGTCCTTAGAAATTTTTTTTTCATTTTATAATGCAAAATATTTCTTGTACAAAGAAATCCTTTTTTTCTGTGTTTATAAAATTAAATAAATATGTATGTAAAATTTTAATATTTATCGGCAACTATAATAATGACTTGAAATGATAATATTACCAGGTAAAATAAAAAGAAATGATGGGTCACCTAGAAAAATGTAGCCTTTCGTGTCACACGGAGAGAATATTGTTCAGCCACAGTTTCATGTCAGGTGTAGTCGTTGTCTGTTATACGACATAAAATTTCTTCCATTTGAGTGATAACATCATGCTAGCTGAGTCGCGTGTCCCGCCATGGAATCTGATAACGAGTTAACCCCAGCTGGGCATTTCTGTCTCATTTTTATTGTATTCCTTTGTCCACTTACTTCAGCTCACCTCGTCGTCATTGTTTCAACCCCTGCAGCGAAGTATACGTCCTCGGCCTTTTTTATACTCACCGATCGTTTAAATACTAAAACCCTAATCCCTAATCAACGTCGTAAACTCAATAACAAGATAAATAAATCTCACAAAAGTCATCTTAGTATTGTTAGATGTCATTTTTCTCAAAAGGCTTCTTTCAGGCTTCTTAAAAGATCGCGTTATACGCAAAGTACTAAGAAGTTACTTGGATAATGTTGTAGGCGTAAGTACAAATGATGTAGACATTTCCGTACAGGAAACCATGTATTAGTATATCAGATCAAGCACACGCTATAGACTTAAAGTAGAAAGCGTTGTAGAAAAAACGGAAATGATGAGCCTTACGTGATTAGTTCAGTTTACCGAGGGGGTGCCGAGTAAAAACGAAGACAATATTCTACCCACATATTATTTTGTCTTGCCGTTATTTCCATCAAATATGACGTATAGATAAAAGATTGTATTGTTTGATTAGATAGGAAAGTTTCAGGTCTGATAGGAGAAAAGTTATAAAATGAATAAATGATGCGTGGGAATCCATATTAAAAATCATAAATGATAAGATAGAGCCAAAGCCTGGTATGATAATATATGATGTCGAGAGTCCATTTGTTCTCCTTATATCTCCGATCTCTTCGTACTCAGCCTAATTATAATCATGCTAATGCTGTGTCCGTTATTGGTCACCACCTGCAATCTTACTACCCTCCAGAGTGGACTACCGAGCGTCTACATAGTTCGCGTTATGTCGGACAGTAGAACGGACCAACGTAACTTATCCAGCAACTTGCTATAATTAAGATTCAGACACACCCATCATGACTTCTGCCTTCTCTTGGGACTCAGATCAAGGGCATAGAAAGCATGATTGAGGAGTGGTCGATGTCTTGTTCTCTTTAGAATTCAGAATTAAAAATTTAACGAATAACGAATCATAAAAATATCTCTAAAAGAATAGAATTCACGATTTTGCGAGAGGAATCACCTAATTATCGGAATTTTTGACAAGTATATTAGACAATTGATTATATGATTATATGTAAATTCTAATTGACAATACGTTATCTTGACATGAGCAGATAATTTCTATTAATAATCGATCTATGAGCAATCTTACTCGTCTAAAAATCAATAGTAAAATTCTAAGTACAACTATGCGTAGACGTCTGGTTGCTACTCTCATTTTACCAATCTTGTATGGGGTTAATATAAATTACGTATGTACTATTTGTATACTTTTGTATTTGCGGCCTTTAGGGGACATAAGTCTCAGGGTCGATAAAATTGATAAATAAATAAATAAGTAATTAAACTTACCTGAAGTTGGAGAACCATTTAACCAGTTGTGCGGTGTTGTTCTTGTTAAATTTTATGTCCGGGAAGTACATTTTGAGGACAGCCGAGGACGGATATCTCACCCAGAAAAACATCAACTTGGCTTTCCTCAGATGCATCGGCGTCAGCGTCGACGATTGCACTGTGGTTAAGGAAATAATTGCAAATGTAAGATAGATTTTTATTTCTTTATAATTTTATACTCTCTATCGTATTTATTTTCGTATCAAATTGGATTAGAAATCGTACAAGCTGAGGTACTGTGATATGATGATCGAGGGGTCTCGATTTTAGCTTAGGTTAACCTACGATTGGCCGCATCCTCAGTAGAAACCTTACTGACTCCTTACTTAGTAATGGGATATTCTACTGTGGTTTCATCGAATTCTTATTCAGTTAATCCAAATGTTCTATATTTCACATTCTCTGGGATATTAGACCCGACTTTATATTGATATTTCCTCATATCCACAAAAGATTTCTATTCGTCATGCTAAGCAAAGACAATACATAAATTTATTTTTGAAATTGAGGATATCAGTAGAAAGTTACCACGATGGTTATCAGTGTCCGAAGGTTATGATGCACGTAAATAGATGTTCAACCTAGCAGTAGATTTATCGCTTGACAACGATAGGCAAAAGCTAACGCTGAAGAAAAAAAGTGACGGCATTGATTTTACATCAAAGGCTGAAGTGAAAAGGTGGCAAAGAATGTCGTACAGCAATCGAACGCCTATGAGGGAATACTGTTGCGCTATGCTTCAGTGCATAGATCGACTACCAATCGAACAATGCAACTCTTCTCATAAAATATTTTATATTCAAATTCTTTATTCACACGGAGCAAAATGAGCTTAAGAAATCTACGAATTTTTATTATGCTGTCGACCAAACTTTAAACAGGAAGTTAAGTTTCCAAGAAATTATTATGCTACACTACAAAAAATATTATCCACTTAAAACTTATTGATAAGTTGTAATGAATATCATTTTTATAAATTTGAATTAAATGACCGCGCGCTTTATTTTGCAACGTCAATGAATTAAAAAATGTAGAGTATACTTGCATATAACTTTAGAATAAACTAACTATTTTCTCAGTTAAACTGCTGGGGTAGATTATTGGCTCGGTAAGTTGGAGGTGAAGCTCTATATGTGAGTAGTTCAAGCACAGAGGAAAGAACTTTCGTAAGTGTAGCTCGTAGCCGGACAAACTCTACTCTCGAATATATACTTACAACTTTAGTATAAGTCTATTGCGAACTAATTCAACATTCGTTGAAGCTAGCTAACGATTCCCGCCTATCTAAAACTTCTCAATAGAGAAAAGAAGATAAAAGTAATTATAAGCCAAAGTTATCTGAAGATTTTTTAGGATTGCAGCTAAACATTTATAAAAACTTATATATTATTTCTGAAAGTTAATAATTTTAAAGAATTAGTATTACAAAAGGATATTGTAGGCTGAATTCCATCGTAGCTGATGTCACCAGAGTTGCAATCACTGCCCCGATCATTGCTGTCCATCCTTAAATGGCCGTAGTCTGGACTGCCATGCTGAGCAGCAGCCAGCAGAGCAGGATGAAGCATCGCTGGAGGATGAGGAAGTGGTGGTGAATCTCTAAGATCAACTCCGCCTCCTGGTGGACTCGCTGGTAGATGATGAGGTCCAGGGGGTGGCACTTGACCAGGATGATTCGCGTGTGGGTTGAAAAATGGCGAATAAGGTGAGAATACTTGGCTCTCATGCAAGCTTGGATTCGGTATTGCTACACTTGTCGGTAAAGAGACTGGAAGCATTGGAGGCGCCGCGTGTCCATATACGTGCCGAGTTGGTGGTGGTAAAGGTGGCGGACTTTCGTTCCCACTTTGAGACCCACTGCCTTCTTGTGCCAATATTCTCGAAACGGTTCTTGGTGTGATTCTCGTGTCAGTAACCTGGGTAGATAATTTAAACTTAATTAAAAAACATGATCTTTTGACCGTATATTTAAAATATAATAAAAAAGTATGAATCTTACCTTATGTCTTTTTTTCTTTGGTGTCATGACCAGAGACAGAGCTTCATTTTGTTCAATATCTCTCGCTTCTCTATCCTCATTTCTTAAATTGCAGTATTGCTCACGCTGTTGCTCTCTTTGCTGTTGTTCTCGCTGTTGTTGCTGTTGCTGTTGTACTTGGATAGACGACATCGCATATATCGTTGGTGGTTTAGGTGTTTGAAATATTGGAGCGTTTGGTCTCGCAAGAGGAGGTAATTGATTTATTTGATTAAGATTGTTTTCCGTTGGGCCGGACAGTGGACAATGTGGTCCACTCATGGCACCGATTTGTGGAAAAGCTGCGGGTTGTGAAATTGGGGGGCCACCATTTAGCGGCCCCCGTGGTCCGTTTGGGCCACTAGGTATCTGAGATGCACCTCTGTCTACAACTTTGGTTCTCGGCGAAGACTTTCGGTCCAGCAGTTGGCTCCCATGCAGTAAATCTTTACTGAGTTGTTCAGCTGCAACTTGGGCAGCTTCGATTGATTTGCCGAGAAACCTTCTTTGTTGTATAAATTTAGTTAGTACTGCATCCACAACATTACCTAAAGTTGACGACATTTCAGTTTTTAGTAAGTCCGCAAGGCCTTCAAGGTCAGTGTCCGTGACGTGAGCTCCAGTAGTGCTTGTTAAGTGTGCGTTATTTCGGAACACATTCAGTCTTTCTGGATAATCCTTGTGCTGATGAGGCGTAGCAGGAGCTTGCATTTGAGATGTTTGCGGTGTTGATGGTCCCGTATTTCTCTGACTTTGTTCCCGCCCTTGACTAGGCGGTGGCGGCGTTTGTTGTTGTTGATGTTGATCACGTTGTTGTTCACGTTCTCTCTGTGCCTGTTGCTGTTGTCTCGCAGCAACTTCTTGGTGTTGTTTCATCCTCTCTAAAGCAGCATGTTGTTGCTCAAAATAAAGTTTTTGGCCCATGTGATACATGGCAGCCGCAGTAGCGTGTGGATGATCAGGTGGCAGTGTTGAGAGACCGTTGAAAGGTGGTGGATGAGGTCTTTGCGGCCGTGGGGGTGGTTGCTGTGGTGGATTCTGTGGACTCGCTGGTGGTTCACCATTTTCACTACTCTCAGGCTCCATCCGACTCGATAGCTCGTTGTACTTTCGCTGCATAACCTCTAACTGTTCATGCAGCAGTTTTAACTGAATTTTTAAATGATCCTTCTCTTCACGTTTCTGTTTTATTGTTGAAGGATCTTCTTCTTCTTCACTATCTTCATCATCCACATCAATCATGGTATCATTAACACTATGATGTAAGACATGATGAACCGTTTGTTGTTGTGGTTGGTAAAGTTTTCTTTTTTTACAACCATTAACTGGTTGAAGTGCTGGGCTACTTCGCATTGTACTAACTATATTTTCAACACGCGCACGTTTTATTTCAGTGGATGGTGAACTTACTTCAGACTTTGGTACAATCGGACATGGAGAATGGCTCGCAGAACGACTTCTCCTTAAACTTATTGAGTCTGAAATTTCTTCTTTGATTAATACCGAGCCAGGACGCGTTACTGTCGGACTTGGAGGTAAACTTTGTTCACAATCCGATCCATCAAGATTGGCACCTGGCTCCATACCAGCCTCTGCAAACGCTTCTTCCATAGCACGTGCAGCAGAAGCAGCATCTTCAGCACTATCCTCCGCATCTCCTGGCATAATAGTATCTCGGTCACTATGATTTGTATTTATGTTATTCCCGTCAACACTTTCTTCCCCTCCACTCTGCACTGCCCCACTTATCGTCCGTACACTATCACTATTTTGATGTTGTTGCGGGCTTTGCTGTTGATGCTGTTGAGATTTTAGTAGTTCCGTAGTAGTATTATTGTTATTATTATTATTATTGTTATTGTGTATACTATTGTTATTATTAGGCTGCTCTTGTACACTAAGGGCAGAGAGTTTGCGTCCTTGTAATATGTCACGTAACATGTGTTGCGTGAGTTCAGCAGCAGTCGCGGGATCATCGCAATTGACGACAGCACCGGGTTGCAAATTTGCAGTTTGGTCCATCCCAGCTCCAGTCATTCCATGGCTGCCTTCAGGTGGTGATCCGCCAGCATCACTGGCTTGCTTCACTTGTCGTCCAAGAAGCTCGTTAAGCATCTTGGCAGGGCCAAAGCCTGGAGCCCCGAAAAATCCAAAAGCCGCGTGGGCTGAATGCTGAGTAGTTGGCCCCGTTGTCGTAACGAGATGACCTTGCGTACCAACTGCTCCAGATTGCTGTTGTATTTGTTGTTGTTGTTGTTGTTGTTGTTGTTGTTGTTGCTGTTGTTGATGACTTGGTGGTGGCCCACTTCCACTAAATATCGCACCGTAAATCCCACCACCAAGAAAGGATGGCCGCGAACTAAAGTTTGGAATGCTCGAGTAGCTGTTGCGCGGCTCGCCGGCGTCCACGCGCTGTCTGGTTCGCTTTTGCTTCTTCAAGAGTTGCTGTTGCTTACTATCCGCAGTTGCTCCGTAGAGGGCGAAACAGTCGGTCTCCTCCTCCGATGACATCATCGGCCGTCTGGTTGGTCGGCCCCCCGAAGGCCTCCACGACCCCTCCCCGCCAGGGCTCCTTGTCACCCCACCCCTTCTCACTCGAATAGTTTGCCTCGTGGCTCTGTACACTCTGTCTATACCCCAATGCGATCCCTTCCACTTCGACTGCCACACTCCTTCTAACAGCCGCTCTCCCCTCTTTCCAGTGCACGATGCCTTTTCCCTCCTCAATGTCGCGCCTTCTATTCCTTCTACTTCTCTGCTTGCTTAGTTATCAACTTATTTTTTGCGTTCTCAATAATTTTGTTTTAAAGTCTCGTAACTAAATTTTGTTTGCTTGTCGCTATCCACAACACAACGAAAATAAAATTTATAATATTGACAGTTTCCTTGTTTCTACTGAGCCCACCGCTATAATTGTTATGTTTTGCAATTGTTCTTAGATTTTCTTTTTAAGTTCACACTTTTTTTTTACACACTATTTGTTTTATACGCCGGATTACTTTTATTCCATTATTATAGCCTTCCACCTGGTTGTATTGTATTATTGTATTTGCCGCCTCCTCTGATTAACTCACCACTGTTTTTATAATGACCCCTCTTTTAAACTTGCCTTCTACTGACTATTCTCCAGCTCGTTCTGTCCACCTTAGAGTCGACGCCGATGGCTGTCGATCACAGATTCTGAGTGGATAATGCTTTCTTAAATTACGTTTGTTATTATTTAAATGTATAAGGTCGTTGTCGGGACCGTTGTCGCTCCCGTTGCTATTGTTCTTGCTTCTTTCCCGACAACTCGAGCTTGAGTTACTCTTCACGCCCTGTAATTGATGTTTAATACTGATCTTATGACCGTCTATGATGCCGAATGTTGTTGCTGGATATGGAGCTCGCGCTGGAGGACTTCTCGTGCTCCCGCTTGGGAGCTGCATCCTTAGAGTACACCAAAGGGCTAAATGCCCCTTGCTCCCTCGTCTCGATTTTCGTTGCTTTAATTTTATTTATCTGTAATCATAATAATAAAAAATATCAATCAGATTGAAAAAGAAAAATTTATTTGTTGTTTATTTTTGATAAGTAGTATTAATTACAAGTATACATTTGATTAAATTAAATATTAAAAATTCATATCGTTAATTATAGTGTAAGTTACTATTCAAGATTACAACATTTTATACATATAGGGGCGAGGGGGGCAAAAGGGGGTAGGGTAGGCAAAACGGGGTACCCCCAAAATTTGGCGAAAAAATTTTTTTTTTCGTCTAATTACTGTATATCCGATGTATTTGCGCATTTTAAGCCCTACGCATGACACCTGGGGCAAAATGGGCCAGCCGATAAATCGAAAAAATCATTCTATCAAATTTTTATCGTCAAATTAAAAAAAAATTAATATGTTAATTCATTTTTCGACTGATTTTCTATATTTGGGGCAAGTTGGGCCACTAAAAATATTCGGAAATAATATTTTATTTTTTAATTGATAACAATTCAATTAAAAAAAAAATTATCATTTTTTGGAGGGGGGCCTCTCTGCCCCACAAAAAAATTTTTTTCTGCCTTCGTATCCACCAATGTTGTAAAATGTAATTTTTCTTTATGTATTTTACATAAAAAAAAAATTTAATTTAATGAAATTTGATCAATTTTCAGAATTTTTTTTTTACAACTTTTCTTAAGGGTACTCCATTTTGCCCGCCAAAAATAAAAATTTTATTTTATAACGGCAGCTAAAAATTTTGTCTATTTACCTTGAATGTCATTAAAAACAAAAAGATTCGGCGTATTTTAGTCATCGAAAACTTAGTATTTCCATAGGTACCCCCTTTTGCCCCCCCCCCCTCCCCTATATTGGGAAATTTTTCATCAAGTTAAGCTTCAAGGAAATAATTTTTACCGAATATCATTGTTTTTAAAAATATAATTCATTCTATCACGTGAGGGTATAATTCTATACATAAACTGTAAGGCAGGGTGGTAATCACCTGGATTGAGATACCCTACCAGCTACCTTATAGGAATGCATCCCACTTTTTCTCACATCTGCAGTAGAAACTTTGAGCTCCTGTCATTGTTCCACAGAAGATAAATGCATACAAGTCTTTATTCCATTATTGTTTTGCAGTAACAAAAAAAAAAAAAAAATGCTGCTTTTTCCACTCAAAACAGTACAAGAATTCAAAGTTTCCAGACAGATGTAAAAATTTTTGACAAATTTAAATTTACGAATCTATTGAAACAAATATAATAACTTAATTTCCACAATGATACTAGAAACATTTTTTAAAAAATGAGCGTCTGAATAAGTCATACCCAGAGATAAACGATTTTATAATCAATAAAAAATATAGATAAAAAAAACGTTAAAAAAAGTAAACCATGTGGTTGAAGCATATGGTAAAAGATAAGAATTAGAAGCACTTTACCTATAGGACAGCTCTGAGGGGGGGCTTCTTTTGTGGGTTTATTCACGCAAGTATGTATGTATAATTCTTGTATACCCCTCTGCAATGCATGAAGGGCTCTGATGCGTGGGACTCAATGAAAAGAGAGGTAACTCACCGGAAATGGCCTAACCAAGTAGAGAGTGTTATTGCCTCTCCTCACTCGTCATATTTCGATTCGGAAGTATGCCGGAGGGTAATTACAGGCGAAACGCTGCCATCTATTCACGCGGCATTTTGCCTCGAAATCTACGAGACGACGTGTGCTGGCTGGTACGTATATTGCGTCGATATGAAATCATTTATTCAGTGCCAGAAAACCCACCGAATTTAAACCCGGAAGCTATAACATTTTTTTAAATATTTTCTTCCACAATCTTACATATGGGATTTCGTCGAACGTATTTTTATAGTTATTTTTTAGAGTTTCGTTACTTGATGTAATTTAATTCAACTGAAAATAATTTAGACAATTAAATTGCGAATGTAAAAAATAATTTCAACTATAGTCGAAATTTGATGTTTTTTCATAAAAAAAAAAAAAAAAACTAATAACATTCTCAATTTCTTACTTAAAAATAATGCGACGTAACAACTTCCTTTCTACTACGTAATTAACTTTTTTGGTAGTCTGGAACCCCAACATAGTGCTAGGACAAGACAACATGTGCATTGGAATTGAAGGCCCCCCATAGACGTCATGTGTTGGGTGGGTGAAAAGTTCGCAGGGGGTGCCTGGGAACGCAATCGCGCTCAACGGTCCATATCAAACCCTTTTATACTTCACTTCATGATTATGCTGATTACTCACGATGTCCTTAAAATTTATGCCCAACCATTATTACTGCTAAAGTTACCTGTATATCCTATTTCATACTAATTAATCAGTAACGAATGTACTACGAAAAAAAATTCATTAATTTTAATAAAAAAATTTATCAGCTGACTTGGCTCTTATATATTACTTTTATACAAATTTTATAAGCATATCTCAGAAATTTTTTTTTTTTTTATTGAAAATGTTAATAATTATTATAAATTTGGTTGATATACTAGAAATATAAGTATATGCAGCATTAAAAACTAGCAAAGAGATTATAAACAAAGATATTTTTTAAAAATAAAACTATTGTAAGTAATGATGGATTAGTTCGAAATAGATAGAAGCGAATTGTGTTCGATACTCAAACACCCTAAGAATTCATTACTTATACGCGCTTAGGTCTTTAGTTGTGATACACTCGACCCTATATAATCTGGTACGTATTAGTTAGTGTTCTCAATTAGATAAATATTATATACTGTTACTTAATTATAATCATGACTGTCGATTGAATGAAAACAAAGTTTCGCTAATCTTCTTATATAGATATATAAAGAGTAGAAAGCTATTAAATCATCTATTATAATTAGAAGTGCAAATTGTTTTTGAATTATTCGAAAATTTGATTTATTCTGTTTGAAATTCGAATTTAATAGTTCAGTTCAATACGAAAAATTTGAATTTTCGAACTATTTGCACACCTTAAATTATTATTCATTTTTTATTTGATCTATTTAATTTTTTTTAATTTAAGATGTGAATTTTTTGCCATCATAAAAAGTTGAACAATAATCAGCAAAAAGTTACAATAACTACAATTTTGCACCAATCAATTTATACAACCCATTGAAAATTTTATTATTTTAAGCTAATAATAAAATCATTACATACTAATAAAAAAAAAAAAAATAACAATAGAAATCCACGTTATTGACTCATAAAAAAAGATCCCCTTTTCAAGTGAGCTTCAGAATTGAATCAAATCCTCCTTACATAAATTATCTTAGACATTCTACTTTTCATTGCTTATCACTTTAGATGAAAAATAATCGAATCTTATATAATTTCGTATAAACATATAACTTTCTATTTCGATGCTTATTCGTAATAGCTAAAGATTTATAATTTAAGAACATAATTTTTTTATTCTCAGTCAACGATCAAGGGATCCTATAAATAAAAGTATATATTTATCTCTGCAAAACTCTTCCCAATTTTGATTCCTTCCTTTCTTTAAGTTCCCTTTTTGTCCTCTTGGCCCCTAGGTTCTCATGTCTTCCTCAACTGTGGGAAATACTAACGTCTGATATTGAAAGGTGAAAAAAAATCTTAGGGTGATGCCCTTTAGTCTGCTCATACGGAAAAGAAAATATATAAGTACAACGGTCTTTGCCTTCAGTGGCGTCGCTTCTTCATCATTTTAAATGTCCAATAACTCAAGTGTGTCATAATTAAATAAATTTTCCAACTGTGAATTCCAAGTGTTTCCTATCCAATGCCCAGCATAACCATAACTTGAAAAAATAAGAAGACGCTGATTAAAGTAAGACTTTATTTCAACCGGCCGTCCCATGAGAAATGACGGCTACCGAACTGGTATATTGTCCTAATGTAAACATCAGTGTTACACATGTATATATATTTGTGAATAGCTTGTAATAAGATCCCTCGAAGTCGGCACCACTGGGTTTAAATAAGACCTTTGGTTATATTCAGGTGGCTCTTGGCACCAAACGTCGTTCCCTCGATTTAAATACCCAGGTATCCCCTTGGCAAGGTAATTTTCCTCCGTTAGGGTGCCATATAAACTATAAGAATCAGTAAGAATAAGGTTGTAGTCTTACGACTCTGGGCAAGGCGCGTGCCAGCTGCCGTGTCGAGGCGTAACCGACATTTTGGCTTCTCATGTTGGGGTCTCAAAACTAAACATTGCCGTTATACCATAAACCCCTGCCCCTTCAACGTCTTGGGGGTCCCATTCGTCTAATGTCTTGGAGAATTTCAAGGCATCATACACCAATCCAGACAAAACCAGTTGGTATACAACTAACAGAGTATATAGCTGGGGCAGTAATGGTTTTCAGGTTATAATGTGTATACACAACGGCTCAGGAATTGCCGTTGCGACTTTTTCTTCTTTCGGTTACGACGTTTATTGTTGTATATCTATATAGATATACTAAAAGTGTATCCTTCGGAAATAATACTATGAGAATGGTAAAAATATTAATAGTTCTATTGTTTGGTACTAGTTGTCAAGTACGAATATATAGCTTAACTATAAGAGAAGAACAATTCTCGGCGTTTATTATCATCGAGAAAATTGCATCGAAGTGGGTCCAAGTGAATGGGACAAGTATGGAGATGATAATTCGACGACGACGAGTAACTACAATTACTCGTTATTTTATTAGTTACAATATACTTGGCTATTTTTCTGATGCAATTTTATGTGTGGAAAACAACCCACAGTATTGCATACGACATATTGGCATCTGCAGTATTCCAGGATTACGACGCATTATCGTTGGACCATTAGCATTCTTGATGGCAAAATGCCATTTTTATGTTTCACTACTGCGCTCTTTTTCTCTAGCCTCCACAGATGATTACTTATTTGTATTCAATGGTTGAAGTTTTATTATATACTAGACTAGTAGTCAAAAATTATAAACATTTGAAAGTAACTTTACGTCAACGCAACTAGATTTTGCAATAAGAATCAAAATAACCTTGAGGTCAATAAAGCTGTTCGAAAATCGATGGCTTAAAAACTTTGATCATTGTCCCAAATGTAACGACTTGCAGAGAAGGTCAGGTTTCATCTGTTAATAAAACCGTTGCGACACTGAATCATCTCTTGGGTCGAATTTTAAGAAGCTTTGACCACTTTGACCAGTTGACAATTCTGTCTTGGAAATGAAGCCACTGAGAACTCGATTTTATGGGGGAAGCAATCTGATGCATGGTCTGATCGTTTGAGCCAATCATATTGTGATTGAGTGTAATAGACTTGCGTCTTGTCCCCCATGTCAGGGGTTCTCGTGTAAATTCAGTTCTAGCAGCAGTTACTTTCTCGCTAAAGCCTTGTCGTGTTGCGAACTCTTGGGTTGACCACCTACGAGCACGGTAAGTGACTAGGATACAGGATGAAGGCTGTGTCCGAGCCGAGTATCGAGCGAGTTAGGTTAGTTGGTATGATAATGAGGAAGGTGACTTCCGATGATCTATATACGAGAAGCATTTGGATTGTCGGGAGTAGAGATTAAGAGGGAGACCAGATGTAGGAGTTATGAGGTATATATTGAGGGTCCAAGAGACGGACACTTGAATGTCGACAGCCGACTACATAAAATAATACATGATATTGAGGTGTAAGTATGTGTGCGTATGAATATGAGAAAGAGAGAGAGAGAGAGAGAGAGAGAGAGAGAGAGAGAGAGAGAGAGAGAGAGAGAGAGTCAGAGAGATTGAAAGAGATGATGTCGTCCGGCTATCCAAGGAGCGGACACTTCAATCTCAACACCCCAGTTGCTTTTACGTGATTTGTCCATCTCTCTCCTTACTTCCGTGCATAAATTGAAATGATGAGAAACATTAATGAGTCATCGACGGTGACATCTTTCGAGTTGTAATCTAATATAAAAATTGTTAAAATTTATTATTATTTCTCTATTAGATTAATCAAAATAATAAACACTATTGATGCTGAGCAGCGAAACAATTAAGTATACGTTGAATTTGCGTAAAGTAAAGGCACTGGAAAAATAAAAACATAAAATGTGCCATGAGATAAAAGAGACACATTTGTTGATAAAAATGTGTATAGCGATAATTTGCATGAGAAGCGAAAGTGTCGACTCACGGCTAAAACGATGAATATACATCACGTGTTCACGGGCCGGTTCCCAAGTGTCGGGAGAGTCTCGGTGCGGTTAATCCAATTGAGTCAATTTGGGTTAACTTGAAGTCGTCTAAACAGCTCGTTTAGGTGACCTATGATGCATGGATAATATTGTATCCGGTGTAGTACTCTTCCTTCCTACTTTAAAACAAGTTATTTCTATTTCTCAACAATTAACCGAAATAAAGAAACAGTGTGAGAAGAGATCGTATTACATTGACATTTTTTTTGCAGTATAATTAAGAACGAAAAAAAAATTAATGCAACTAGAAATACTACTCGTTGTGTCAACATTCATTTGTTTGAGCGGAAATTCCACAGATCGAAAAGTTTTATCTATTTTCGGTCTGATTGATATTTTTTTTTTAACTCATTTATCTCTTTTCTGATTTTTTCTGGGCACTAGAAAAATATTGACTTTATTTTAAAAATACAAAATGAGATTTAATCCGAAATTTTGAAAAGTTTTAATTCTTAATATCAGAGAGGATTAAATTTGTATAATACTTGTCTTTGTCATATTTATATTTATAAGAGAGATGTATCTGCATACAAAACATTAAAATAATTACGCGCGAAAAATCAAAATTCTGAAAAATTTATTAATTAGCTTTTAAAGTGAAATAAAATAATAGCCGAATTTTAGTAGATTTTTTAGAGGGCCCATTTTGCCTCAAATTTTAATTTTTTATTTTTGGAGCATATTGATTACGAATACATGACAGAAGACTAAAAAGTAAAAGGGGTAAAAAAATCGAATATCAAAGCTTTTTTTTGCGGGCCCATTTTGCCCCAAACTTAAAGACTTTTAATTTACAACAGACACGGCATATTGATACCAAATTCATGATAAGAGGTTAGAAGGAAGTAAAACAAGTGAGAATATAAGCCCATTTTTATAAGCGGCCCATTTTGCCCCCTTTTTCCCTATTTATGTGCAGTTTTTAGTGAAAGCCCATGAATAAAAAATCTTAATTAAAATTTGTTTAAATTTTTCCATTGAAACAGATCAAATTTTTCGACCCGAGTCGTAAAGTTTCATTTTTTTTTTTTTTACTAAAAAGTAACAATAATTTATATCTTCTTGTTGAAACCAATAAAAAAGTTTCATATATTCCTTACTGTATTGAATTATTCATGAAATTGTCAATAGTTTTAAAAAGTGAATTAGCAGCGTATTTTTATCATGATTTTATAGTTCAATATCTCGGTGCATATTAAAGTTTTGTTAATAAATTTATGAATGAAAAAATTATAAACGATATTTAGAGTATTTCTTAGGTGATGAAAAATAATAACCGTAGTCAATTTTTTGTGCCGTAGGATTATATGTCTCGTTGTCATTATGTAGCATCTGTAAAAAAATCGATCAAATGACTTCCGAGGGTTGAAAAACAGCCACCGTTTCTTTTTTTCCTTGTCTGCTTCAGTTGTCATCATCATCCTCATATCGTCAGCGTCCGGATGATGTAGTCACTGGTCTCTATGTAATGCACTAGTGCGGAGCACGCGAGTATTTGCCTAGTGTACACACTAGACTTGCTTCCCCAGCTGACGTTGATTGAAGGAATAAAGGAAATGGTGAGCACTCTCAAGTGGTCCCAAGCTCACCGAACTGCGTCTCCACCCTCAGCTGAGGCGTACAACTACTCTTCCACCGGACAACGTGCTGCAATTCATTCTTTCTGCTATCCGAGCCAAACTCTCTTTAACTCAGACTATAAAGGTATGCACCTCATACGCATATACTCATTCAAGCGATCAAATCCTTCAGATCCATCCAGATCCATCCAGATCGACCAATCATATTGAAATTATATCTTTTCAAGCCGTGTAGTTTAGTCAATTATTATAGTTATGATTCACTTACAAGAGTACTTCCAACCAGGTATTTTCTTTTAATGAGTACATTGATTTTATTCCAATGCATAAGATTTAATCTCTTATGTGTGCTCACACAAACAAAGAAAAAAAATTAAAAAATAGTTTTCTTTTAATTGGAAATTATGGAAATGTAAAAGGGTGCGAGGGAAACGAGTGTAAAATATTGTAGAGAGACAATTTAAAATAAACAGGTAGAAAAAGTATAGGCTCAACTTTTTCATTCCGGAACTTGATGACAAAGCTACGGAAGGCGATACACTCGAGCAACTGGGAGGATCGGTCAACTGTTGACATTACCTTTAAATGCCAGAGATACAACTTTTATGGACTAGACTTTCGCAGCCCGCGAAAAAAGTTAGTGGACCTCGTCTCCTCAGAAAAAGACAGAGAAATATAATAGGAGAGCAAAAGATATGTATATAAGAGAAAAACAAATAGCATTAAGAATTATGCTATGATTGACATACGGTTACCAAAGACCCATGTCGATTTGAATTGTTTCCGAATTACGAAACAGGAACTGCCTCGTTCAGACGGTCGATGATTTTACGGAAATTCAATTATAATTTAGTAAACTCATTGTTCAATTTTTACCCTTATTTTTAATTTGAAATTTAGCAGTTTGAAAGCTATGATCCACAGTCAAAAAAGTATCCTTTTATAAAATTCTAAATTTTACTAATTAAACAAATTTTTCACTCAATTTGATCTCTGATTTTTATCCTCATAACCTCTAATAGCATTCTTAGGAAAGTCTTACAAAAATCTGTTTAGTCTTCAGCAAGTCTGCAGATCCAATCGTAGACAAATCTGAGGCAAAATACTTCCATAAGAAGCATTAAAGAATTTTGTAGTAATATTTAAGATGCATTATCTCAGACTTGCTGCAGAATTGCTTAAGATACTAAGACATGGTTGCCCTCTTTGTTACTTCATGAGTCGTCAACATTAGTATAGTAAATCCAATGGCGCCCACTTAATGTTCGATATATTTTTATCGAGTGATAGCATTTTTAATTGTTAGCAGTTTAAATTTAAATGAGGGCCACTGGGTTTGCTAAAAATACTGCGTTTGAGTTCGAAGTGACTTGGAGATAAAGAAACCTGATATCTTAAGCAATTCTGCAGCAACCGAATATTGTTTTATAGTGCGTAAGTCTTTAAGGAAAATCTTAAGCAAAATTTGATGAAATCTTTGGCGAGTGTACTTATGAAATCCATCTTCTATGAAATACTATTCTTAAGAAAATTAGGAAAATACGCGCCTAAAAACAGACAGATACTGAATACGATCATAAAAAGTAATGTTGAGCAAAAGTATTCAGTTATGATTTCAAGGTCACTTGTAGAATAATTAATATGTATGTAAAGTAGAAAAATGTTGAATCGTTGAAAATATTCTGAAAGTATTTGCAAGCGTATCTTAATTTGTCTAACCAGACTAGGCTTAATAATTTATTTCCCTAAAAAATCTTAGACACTTACACGAAAGCACGAAGATACATACACATATTGAAGTCATTCCACAACGTTCTTAGTGATGCTGCAAATGTATATGAAGGCGCAGATTAATGTAGAGGCGTCGTGTGATGATGATGTTGTGACAGCGATTACCACTAAGTTGGCGCGTGTGTACTATATCTATATCGTTTCATAGCAATAAGTCGCTTGTATGCGTAGTACATATCCGGGAGTCGGCTGAGTTCTCAGGGCTATCATTGCACGTAGACCGGAAGACTCACTTAGACCCATCTTGAGTTACCCCATCTGAAGGCAAAGTTACTACTATTATGAAGACCCTCTTTCATTTCGTCTTTATAGTACGATGATTTTAAGATTTACTAACAACTTTTTTTATACTAGTCTTAAATGTTAACATGAAAAATCCCAAGTAATTTTCTTACATTCAGTATCATTATTTCCTTACGTAATTATTTTTATAACTTTTTACTTGTTTACTAATTAATTTTATTTAAAGTTTTGTTAATTAACATTTTAGTTTTAATTATGAATTCAAGTATATACTTTTTTTAAAAATATTTACAATTAGTCAAATTTTCTGAGACTTTCTGGAGTCATGTCGCGACGAATTAATGGGAATAGGATGTATTAAACTCATTTACACTTGAAATACGAGGTCACGTCTGGCAAAGGTAAAGAAGAAGGAACTACAGTTTGCCCAGTGATACAAAATAGCCTATTATATAAAGTTTTTGTCATGAATTATAAAATATTGTTATGACGATTTTAACGCGAGCCAAGCCCGATTTGTCGCGACACTCTTATTTTGTTACAGTTAGACAATTAAGAAATCATCTGAGTTTAAATTTCCGGCTAATTGATTTCATTCCTTTATATTTTCTTATCGTAACGCTCAAAAATTTTATACTAACTCGGGTCGAAAAATTTGATCTTTTTTCCATGGGGGGTATCCATTAATATTTAAATGTTGTCTTTTCATGTACCGGTGCTACATTTGATATTCAGGTAAATAATCGAATAATTAAAAAATTTTCTTTTACTCAATAAATGAAAAATTTGATTTTGATAACAGATAAGATTTTTGAATAAAATAATTGATTTCTTGAGCTACGAGCGATTGTGTAAAATCAATTAAGAAGTGATTTCCGGATAATATAGGATATTGTTATAACCGGAACAACATAACAAGTTCCGCGCCTTTTCGAGGTGGCTAAGCCCAAGCCCATGGCCTCTCTACATCCTGAATCCATGAGCATAATGGTATGAGGTCGCAAAGCAGCGGTACCTTCTGATACCACGCGTGATTGTAACAAAACAGCGGACGTCCGGACGTCGGACAGTCGCACAGGTATCGTACCGCGTCCCCTTAGCACCAAGTCTCTTCTTTTCGTCCTTTGTTACTCATTCTTTTCAGTTGTTCTCTTACTCACTCTTTCACTCTCGATTAAATCTCACACGTTCTACAGAATGGAAGTATTTCCTCTGTGAAAGTGGATGCTTCCACAAATAATAAAGATACTTGCTCCAATGGACACAAACTTCCGACATCGTACTCTTGGTTATTAAATCACAACTTTTCACGGTTTAAATAATTAGTTCATTTTTATATTCAATTACTAATGCTCAGTTAGAGGTTCATTTTAATTCACGCTATTCAGAGGATTTAATTGTATCCAAAAGTATACGCAGAGAATTTTATAGTAGAAATTACCCAGAAATTTTAGGTTACGCTGAACGCCTTAATTTTTTGATAAAATTTACTCTAAATGATGACTATTTGTACTACATAATAAAATTTACATCTAATCGAGTCGGAAATTTGATCTGATTTTGGCTTAACTAGATTGTATTTGAACTAATTGGTCTGTCTTTGAATTTTTATAAATATTTTAAGCTGCTTTTGATCTAGAGACGATCAAAAACAGACTAATAAAAATAATAGGTAGTAAAAGTCTAATTTTAGTTGGGATTAAAACCAAAGAAGGCAAAATATTTTGAGAAATAAGTCGGATTTTGATCTAGAGGCGACCAAAACCATTCTAAAAATTATTTAATAAAAAGTAAAATTGAATAGAAATAAAATTTTTGTTTTATTTAACAGATCGAATTTTTTGACCCGGGTAAAAAATTTATCAATTTGAATTTAAAGCAACTTATTGCATACTTTGTACTGCGCAGAATAGTAATTTTATCAAAACTCGTTGAAATTCGAATTTGTTCGGAAATATTCGGCTCGTTTCGTTCATTCTAATACTGATACGGTTTCATGTTTTTTTTTCTGTCATCGCCAAAAGTAAAGAAGACTAAGAAATATAAGCAAAAGCGGCTGAAGAAAAGAAACAGAAGCATATATGTTTTTGTCATTGTTTAGCATACATCAAGAAAAAGAAAAGCTCGCATCGAGGCTTACGTCTAATGACAAGTCTACTTTTCTTGCATTAAGTCGAAAAATTATTCTAGTTTCAATTCATCGCACACTTATACTTTTTGTACTTATACATCCACGTTACATTTATGCCTTCCATTTACAAGGTACATAATGTTAGGCACTCTGTTGATTTCTTTAAGTAGCATTTCCTCAATGAAGAGCAAGTTGCTCTAGACTGCATATCATACAAAAACGGTTTTCTCATCATCCAAAGAAACAAACTCTCTTTCATATGCATTACTCTACTTAAATTTTTTTTTTTTGTCATTTGATTTTGGGTTTTAAGGGTGGAATTTTTCAAGGTTTTTTTTTATTAAATTCTGTACGTAAGACAAATAAATTACGAACATCATTACAATTTATGGTTTTCTATTCCATGAAATTTCTTTTTTTCTCAGTCTCAATCTTTTCTATTCAGATCTACTCAGATTCATGTATAGATTTCTTAAGATTTTAATTTTTTTACAAGATTTCGAAATCTCTATTAAAGTCAAATTCTCTAAAATTTACAATTTGATTGGCGAAGATCTATATAAATTTGAGTAAAACATCAGATCCAAACCTCTAGATCTTAATTTTTTTCTACCGGATAGTGACTAAAATTATACAAGAATAAGATTTGTTTTACTTAAACATGCAATGACGTGGGTTAGTACTCGAGAGTTTTGAGTTTACGGTCTTCTGTTGTAGGAAAGGAAAAATAAAAAGAAAAAGAAAAACAAAGCAAGAAGAAGATAAAGTATATCCTGAAGAAGGTGAAAGATATTCAAGAGATAAAGGAAGAGAACATAACACGGTATAACGTTGGAGCCGCACAAGAACACTCTTAGCTTGATGATGACTTCCACTTGAGCCTTCAACGCACAAGAAATACATCAAGTGTAGCTTGAGGATCCTTATATGTAAAAAAGAATATTATGATATGTTTCGATATTAGTTTTCTTTTTTTTTATAATTTATTTAAATTTTAAGATGAAGCGAAAATTTACTCTAGAAAAACGTATTATTAAGTCACTATTTTTACACAATGCTGAAGATAATAGTCGACTACCCATGATAGGCCTCTTTCCCTCAATAAGCAATTACTGGGTACAAACATCCCCCTTCCTCCTTAACCAATCTCAGAAATTTCGTAACAGACCCCCCCGTTATGAGCTTCCGTTAAAATTGTCTATATTACAAACTAACTATGGAAACAAATAGACAAATTAATGATGAAAATTCACTATCTAAGTTTCGCGGAAACTAATTTAATCAACATTAAGTAAAATCCAATTATATGTACCAGAAAATTCGTCAGTGGTTTCTGTAACAAAACGACAAAGTGACGTTCAAAATTATAGAAAACAAACCAGTCATATAACGAGATTTAGAACAAAACTGAACACACCATTGAAATTACAAGAAAAACTACCCCTGCGTCTCCTAGATCAGGCTTATAACGGGTAGTCGACAGTAGTCACTATTTTGACAATTTAAAATTGAAGAAAGTCGATATTTTTATATAATAAGTATCCGCGTCGAAAAATTTGATCCTTATTTAAACTCGTTTTGAATAATTTTTAGTCTGGTTTTGATCGCCTAGATCAAAATCAGATTTTTTTCTCAAAATTGTTTTTAACCAGACCATAATCAGACTTTTACTGCCTATTATTTGAATTAGTCTGTTTTTGATCACCTTTAGATCAATAACAGCTTAAAATGTTCATAATAATTGAAAGACAGGTCAAATGCAAGTTAGTCTAAAATCAGATCAAGTTTTTCGACCCAGGATGTCAGCCTATTCATAAAAATCGAAGAAAAAAGTTATAATAAATTTTCTTTTTATTGTAACTATTTAGTGCTGTAACATTTTAGAAATAAGGCACTTAAAAATAGTGGAATATAGAAGGATCTCAACAAAACATTTATAATGTCATAAGATGGCTATACACTTAGGCGAAAAATTTAAGATGTCTGAAATTGACGGCGACGCTTTTAAAACATTTGCTAGAGTTGGAAAGTGAACTCAACGAGACGATATAAGGGGTTTGTCTGGAAGGGAAAAAACGAAAAAAAATACACAGGGTTCGTACGTATTGAGCGGCCGAGTTTTCGGAATCTTTTCCCTTCTCTATATATTCCCGTCGTTGAGGCATTGCTTGAGGAGACCTCGAGTACGTCGTGAGGGTGCGTGCATTGTACGTCGCCCATCTTATATGCACCACCCGCTCTAAAGCATCAGCCACCCTTCTAGTTCGCCTTATACTTGCACTCATTGTTCTTCGTGGCCCCCTTTTATTTCTTTCGTCCTACGTCCTGCATACTGTACTTCTTCATGGGCATTCCTAGCTATCTTTTCATCTTTTTTTTTCTCACATTAACGTCTTTTCATAAATATACAACAGCGCGATTTCGCGCCCCTTCATCTTCTACTCGGCATCAACTGTGGAATACACGATACTTGACAGAAGAAATGCAAGTAAAAGTTACCCTTACTTATGATTTCGTGCAAGGACATTTTAAGAAAAAATTTTAGCCTCTATTCATTCTGTCTGTTTTTTCACACTTCTATTGTTCCTCCGACTGAATAATAATCATGTTTTTTACTTTACAATTTTTTTTTTCTTTACTATAAATTTTTAATTACATCTATTACATCATTTAAATTTTTCGCTGCATAATAATAAATCATGACGTCATAAAGTTGGATCAAAACTTGAAGAATAGTGCAATTAGTCAAAAGCTGTGAAGTACCACCACATGTAACCGTCGAAATGGGTCGAAGTCGCTTTATTTTGCAGCAAAATACTTAATACTTCTCGACTAGAAATCCCAGTGCGGTAATCAAAAGACCAATTGGGGCCGAATGAGACTTTCCGAACTACGACAAGCCTAATTTGAACCTTGTTTCGCTCTTGTAAGAAAAACCGAATCACGATACGCCGAAAAAATTCAAAATTTGGTTGTTATTAGAAAAACCTGTGGTATGGCTCAATTTGGTCGTATCTTTGGAATTCCTGACTGATATCTAATAGTATTCTATTCCGCATAACTAAACTCACGAGTTACGACCGGTTGCGTAGTATAGTAGCCAAAGTGTTAGTCTCTAGTGCGTAGGGTCGCGGGATCGATTCCCACTAAAGCCGTCATATATTGCCAATTTCTATGTATAGTCATTTTTTACGGATAGGTTGCAGTTTTCTGGTGAAAATGAGGTTTTTGAATGTGTACCGAATTAGACACTCCTAATTATGCAGGACTTTGGATATATGTTCCCTAAATCTAAAATAGTGTATATGCACTACTTTTTAGTATGTTGCACTGTATCAGATTTAGAGAGTGCAGTTGCCTCATTTGGCGCAAACTCGGAACTGGGAAAGCCTAATTTCGAAAAATTCTAAAATACTGTTATTATGAACAGTTAGAAAACTGCAGGTATTCTAATAAATTTTTTGCATAATTAAAAAATTTAAAAAATGATAAGAAAGATAAAAACAGATTAATCTATTGTAAAAACTGCATAAGGCCGTGAATCTGCGGTCTAAAATTGAAGAAGGAGAAGAATCTAAAGTAAGAACAGTAATCGTCATAGATGGAACCTGGCTAGAGACGAGCGAACAAGAATGAACTATTCATATACGAAGAAAAAAGAAGGAAAGAATAACGAGCGACTTGGTATGTATATTGTCGGTATAGGAAACCGGCTTGAATTGTAATACGTCTCGAGCTTCGTCGTAGAGATTACGTTCTCAACGTATCCCGCGGGGCTGCAATATCTTGCATTAACCCCTACCATAAGCCTTTAGGCCTCTCGCCCCTCGTTTCTCCCAGACTCGGTTTTTTGTCCTCTATTCCGTCTGATCGGTAAATAAAAACTGTGATTTAGAATTACAAAAAAAAAAAAAAAAAAAAAAAACAAAGGAGTAAAATCAATTTAGGCTCCGTAAAAATATCGAGAGTAAATGAGAGATCGATTTTTTTGGATTTTAAAAATTAATTAAGTGCACGGAGGCAAATATATAAATTGAAATATAACACTTTTGGATTAATGAGAGTTTATTTATCAGTGAGACTAAAATCAATAAAATAACTTGAGGATAAGTTAAAAAATGCAATCTTTACGGTATTACCAAAAGGAAAAAAATAAGACGTTATTAAAGGACATAAAAAAAATAAACAACAATAAAAATAAAAAATACCTGGATGAGCTTATAGACAAAAGAAACAGAAAAAAAGAGAAAGAGAATGAGAGAGGAAATAAAATAAGAAAACAAGGAGCGATAAGAGGCGAGAGTAGAGGAATAACTAAGTGAAATATCATGAGAGGATCGAAGGGCTGCGGAATAGAGGGTAGAAAGATCGGGAGGCTTGCGGTGGTTCGGCGTTGCGGAGATGGAGAAAAAAGGATAGGATAAAAAAGTAAGGGGTTGCCTACCCTTACTAACGGCGTCTAGTAAGAAGCATTGGAATCGATATCATTGCAACGTAGACTTGCTCGTCTCCTCCACCTTCTCTGACTCTGAAACGAAGAGAGTTGCCCAACCACCCCACTTTCCTCTTGCGCCTCGTTTCTTTCGCCTGCTTGCTACCCCTCGTCTCCGAGTTTACTCTTAACTCTTTCCTTCTTCATCTCGCCCTCCTCCTGGATGCAAACTCGTCGGATGCGGGATCGTCGAGTTGGTTGGGAATCCAAGAACTCCTTCATCCCCACCTTATATTCTACCTTGTTCTCTCATTTCTTCATCACTGTTTCCTTTTTCATTTTTTTTTATTTTTTTTTCACTCTCACCTCGCTCCGAATCGGAGCTCCGGCATTAAGAAATTCACCGGGGAAATTATGCCTCGCGGCTTAATACTAGATTATTATGACTAGAGTCAGCGAATGAGAACGCTCAACTTTATATTCTAGATTGAAGAAAATATTTTCTAAGAATATTCGACTATTTTAAAACTTTTATTGTCACCACTATGAGTGATTTACTGAAAACTTATTCCACTGTCTAATTACTTTTACTATCTAAGATTAAATGTAAGGGTGCATTTACATGTAAAATACAGAAAAATTAAGACGCAGGACAATTAATTATCAACATGAAATCTTAATTAATAACATCGGAGAATAAACAAATTTTTTTACCTCATGAATAAGGACCGCGTAGAAAGAAACGCGTCGTCATCGTATACTTTTGAGAACTGTATGCTATGCCCGAAGCATTTTTAATGTATTTGCAAGAGTCGGAAAAAAAAACTCGGCTACAAAAGAATGTCAAATGCATTAACATTTACATTTTTCCATGGTTTATTTTGTTCCACTTTCGAATTTTTTTTCACTATTGGAAAATATTTTTGTTTATCTGAACTACGTCATGAAATTCTGAAATAAATTTTTTTTTATATAAAATTATCTTTACTCATGGTAATGTACTGAGAAATTGCGAGGGATGAAGAAACTCAGGGTTATGAAATGACGTAGTGTACACGATAATAAAATTTGAATGGAAAAATGAGTAAGGAAAGGAGGAATCTTAAGGTCGCTCTTGGGTGAGTTGCGATATGACGATAGAGTACTGGGGATTCTCTTGCCAATTCCCTCATCTGTTAGTCCTCGCCTATTACAACCCTTACTTGGGATGGAACCATGGGGATGAGCTCGTAGAAGAGGATGAGGAAAATTTTTATACTTAGGAAGTAATAAACAAATAATAAAATAAAAATACGTATTGAAATATATGAGGGTTCTGAAAAATACATATTTTTGTTACTTAGGTGATTGGTCCATTAAATGAACGTCATTTTATTTTTTTACTTACGTCATTCGCTATTTGATTGACAAATTTTATAACTTCGATCCTAATTTCGTTAAATTCTATATTACAAAATTTTAAAATTTAACCGTTCGTTCACTGACTCAGTCAATATTTTGAGTCTAGATTTTTTATAGAATTTCTTAGAGGGTGATCCTGATCAAAATTAAGGCATCCGATGATACTTGAAGGCCTCAAAGATCAATTTTCTTCCTTTTAAGCTCAAAAATTTTTCCGGGCGATATCTTCTTGACTCAAGGGAACCAAGTCCAGATTTTCTTGAGCCAAAAAAATTTGTCTTAGTCAGAGATTTCTAAAAAATTTCTTGAATCAAGAATATTTACCTTAAGCCGATATTTTTATTGTGTGAAATTAATCGTGAAAATTTTGAATGGTTCGGCAGGTACTAATATGTTTTATATATATGTTTCTATGGCTTATCAACCCTTGCATGTGTTTAATTCGTGTTTTCGCATGCATGACTTCTCTTACTCTCTTAGCTATCTGTATAGCTATTCCTTTCAACACTACACATGAGTCGACTATAACATATATATATATCTTCCGAGCTCTCTGAATGTACTTTCCTTTTCTATCTTTGTTTTTACCTATCTTACATACACGCTCTCATTTATGTTTGTTACGCCAACACCGTTCAATTTAAACTTTCCCCTCCTTCCAAAAGCAACATTAAGATTTTTAAAAGTTACGCAAAAATCGATAGAACACGACTGTGTGTATATCGCCCCTCATGTATGAGCACATGATACTCGGTCGTTTTAATTTTAGGGTAGACTCAATGATTTTATATTATTCGATGTTGCTAAATTGAAAGTAAAATATTTTTAATTTAAAGATTATATCATTTTATTATTTCTTGGGGCAAAAAATTTTTACTCGACTCAAAAAAATTTTTTTTTGACCCAAGAAATTTTTTGTATACGAATTAAAAATAGAAAAAATTTTTTGTCAGAAATATTTCTCGTCCTAAGAGAATTTTTCTTGCCTCAAGAAAATTTTTTTTGCTTCAAGAAAATTTTTCTTATGTCAAGAAATTTTTTTACATAATGGGTAGAAAATAAATATTATCTTAAGACTAGAAAAATTTCTTACAGAAAAAAATTTTTTCTCGCTCTAAGAAAATTTTTCTTGCCTCAAGAAAATTTTTTTTGCTTCAAGAAAATTTTTCTTGCCTCAAGAAAATTTTTTTTGCTTCAAGAAAATTTTTCTTATGTCAAGAAATTTTTTTACATAATGGGTAGAAAATAAATATTATCTTAAGACTAGAAAAATTTCTTACAGAAAAAAATTTTTTCTCGCTCTAAGAAAATTTTTCTTGCCTCAAGAAAATTTTTTTTGCTTCAAGAAAATTTTTCTTGCCTCAAGAAAATTTTTTTTGCTTCAAGAAAATTTTTCTTATGTCAAGAAATTTTTTTACATAATGGGTAGAAAATAAATATTATCTTAAGACTAGAAAAATTTCTTACAGAAAAAATTTTTTTCTCGCTCTAAGAAAATTTTTCTTGACTCAAGAAAATTTTTTCTTTCAATTCGCAATCCAGAGAATTTCTTAGGTCAAAAAAAAATTTTTTTTGAGGCGAGTAAAAATTTTTTACACCAAAAAATCTTTTTTTTCTGCGGCTTTAAATCAATTGAGCTAAATTTAATCTGAAAAAAAATGACCTTATATTTTAGACACAAGCCTTAACTCAACCTACTAGTCTTTCCATCAGTATAAAGGAAGTTTCAACTCCAATTTGCCATTTCGTGACTACTGTAAATCTTGCATTTTTCTTTTACGAACAAATGTCTATCATTCTATCACGTAACCGAGGATAAACTTTTTAGTGTTTATGCACTTATTCTAACATTGAGTATAGTTTTCTCTTTTTGTGTTTCGTACTCACGATTACAAAATTAAATCACTTCGAAAACGTAAATAATTGAACTGTATCCAACAAAATCACAATTAACTTTATCTTTACAACTTCCTACTGCAGAAATTTCAAAAAACAAATAAGTTAATTCTCAGAAAATTTATTTTCCAATAAAAGTCGATTATTTCTATTATCATATCTTTTAGGATTTTGATCTCATTTAATCTTCACGATCGGGACAGATGAAGTTGTGGAGTAATCGTAAATCTCGCATTTGACAAGAGTTCGTGGCTAAGGCAAAAAGGGATGCACAGACGATCAAGTCACTTCAAATAAAAGTTTTGTGTATATTTCTGTATATAAAACAGAGCGCAATGATTGTCCTTTTGATCTTCATTCTCATCCAACAATCGAAATATTGCAGATACGTCACTAAATTTGGATGAAATAAAAGTAAAAAATTTTGATACTTGCAATCCTTGATAGTCGTTTTAAATATACTGCATGGACAGCGACCCGTATCACGTATCAGAGTAGAAGTTGGAATGAGCGAGAGGAAAAAGTCAAAGTGACTTGTAAATTGTCAATAGAGTATGCACATGGAAAGAGATGGGGAGAAAAAGGATATAAATGTGCAAACGTTGAAAGCGAGGGCGAGTTTCTCATTTGGTTGTTAGTCAATTAATTTTCAGGAAAAATCATTATGAAAGCGCCAGACGAAGGGTTCAGCAACGTGCATTTCGGTAAAGAGGGTCGGTCATTCGATGACGCTGATGCTCGATGTTGCCGTGATAGCCATGCTCAGCTTTTTCAATCACTGCTACTTTTTCCCTATCTATTCAATGACCTTCCCGAGCATCACAGTCTCCCTCGCGTACAAAAGATTTTTTTTTCTTTTTTTTTTTTTTTGATGATTTTTACTGGTCAGCGTAGACTCATATACTTGCGCTTGCGGCAGGTCAGAACTTATAGATATACTCTCATTAGCCATGGAAACTGCGTACTATGTGGTATTCAGTACTGTAATTTATTCACAAGTATTTCGGAATTAACCAGCCATCATCCGTACATAGAAAAAAAATTTCTTGAACTTCTTTAGAAAATATTATAAGTCAAATTTTATTGACAAACGGAAATTATGATGTTCATTAGAAATATTAATTATTCATTACTGATGTCCATACACCAACCAAGTCAAATTAAAGTCACGTCTTAGAGTTGACTTAGTTGACTTAAATTTTTAAATCAAATTCAAGTCGGCATGCCACGCAGCTCGTCTGCAAGGAGAACTTCTTAACATTCTTCAAAAGATCAATTTTTAACCTAAAGATGCTTCATTTTTGTCTTTTTATGTTTGAAGAACCGTTGCCTGATATGTACTGGTGTTGTTTTTTTTTTAGGTAGTCGATCCTCTTTTCTAACCTCCCAAACAGCATTCAAGTCGGAATGGCTGCTTTTCGATGTCTTTTTGAAGGCATCTTCAAGAAGTCATATAATGATTTCTTAAAGATGTCATTTTTGAAAACTCTTAATTAAGAGTTCTTGAAGACTCGATAAATAAGACGTCAGTTTTGTGACGTCTAAATATAGTCTTTTCTTAACTTCTTTGTAGAGTCGAAATTAGGAGCTCCTTAAGACATGGTAAATTCAAACTCTTTTTAAAGACGTCTTACTGAGTTCGCTAGGTGGCTCATTCGACATCTTAAGAACTTCTTAAAGACTTCTTCAAGATGGTGATGAGACGTCCAAATCATGAATAGGAACTCATTCAGAACTCAACAAGACGTCATTTTGCTATTTGGGTTAGTTTTGATTCATATCTTCTTTTCATGCTTTTATGCTTCGATAGGTTAGTTTTATCAAGAGTGTCATAAATAAGTTTAACTTGATGCGTAAGCTCACCTAATTTATATTTAAGCTTTCTAAGTCAAGGTAATACTAATTCAAGTCCATCAATATCAGGTAAGTTAAAAATAAACTGATCAAGTTAACTTAAGTTCAATCTAATCCAAATATTTTGACTCGGTAAATTTGATCTGATTTTAGTCAAACTAGATTTTTTTAGGACTAATTGGTCTGTCTTTAAATTTTGATAAAAATTTTGAGCTGTTTTTGATCTAAAGACGATCAAAAACAGACTAATAAAAATAATAGGCAATGATTATGGTCGGGATCTATACAAAGGAAAGCAAAATATTTTGAGAAAAAAGTCGGATTTTGATCTAGAAGCGACTAAAACCAGATTTAAAATTATTGAAAGCGAGTAAATATAATTACTTACATGTTTATTTGAAAACAACATAAAATCTTCCATTGAAAACTAAATTTTTTGTTTGTAGACTTAAATAGCAAGTTTAATAAAAGAAAAAAAAATGATAGAAAACAGAAAACTGAAGACGTATGAAAAAATTCAATGTTTAATGTTCATTAAATAGATTTAAAAATCTCGGGTCGAAGTAAATTCAAAGAAATATATGAGAGGACTCAATGAGATGTATGAAATATATTTCATTCAGAGAAAGTTTTGTCAAGTTATACTTTTATTCATCGTCAGAAGTCTCGATTACAGAATCCGTGATATTTCAGGTCAATAGTTAAGCCTCTGAAGCTTAGAAAAGCTTTGCATACACATTGTAAGGCTTTCTTAATGACGGAAGAAATTCTATCATACACGTATCCGTTTAGGACGCCTCGACGCTTGTAGGGTGAAGAGTTTTTTTGTCTCCGTGGGTTGAACGTAAGGATCGACGAGTCGAGAGATGTGAGCACGCGGGTGATCATTAACGTCGTTCGGAGTCGACGCGCATCATTGGTAGCGAACGTCAGTCTTTTCTAGTTCTCGAATATGTCAACAGCATTTATAATAATACCCAAGCTGAGACTCTAATTCATCTCAGGCAGAGCCTAAAAGGATGTCATTTTTATTTCTTTTACTCAGTATTTTTTATTGTATTCACTTTTCAACTCTTTGCTACAAAAAGACGTAAATTGTGAGTCAATATACCCAAGTCGAAAAATTTAATCTGATTTTGGCTTAACTAGATTGTATTTGGATTTATTGGTTTGTCTTTAAAGTTTTAAGATGTTTTTGATCTAAAGACGATCAAAAACAGACTAATAAAAATAATAAGCAGTAAAAGTCTAATTTTGGTCTGGATACAAACAAAAGAAAGCAAAAGTCTGATTTTGATCTAAAGATGATCAAAACCAGACAAAATTATTGAGAACAAGTCTGAAAATAGTCTAAATACAGAATAGTATGAAATTACATTTCACATGTGAGTTAAATACAAATAGAAAAATTTTTTCCGATCGTCGTAGCTTATAATTCAGACAACTTCAATGGACTCTTCCAACGGGGGGGTCTGTTACGAAATTCCTTAGAACTTTGGACTCAGTAACAGTCAATTGGGGAAAGTGGCCTATTATGAGCAGGCTTATAACGGGTAGTCGACTAATCACAATTTGCTTCAAGAAAGCATCACTCAATTCTGTATCCCGCGACTTGATTTATGGAGTGCAAATCTCCAAAGTCTACATAATGACAATTATAACAATTTTGGTAAAACAGAATAATAAAGATCGTCCAATAAGAAGCACAATGTTGATAACAATGACTTTAAATGAACGGTTAGACTGGTTAGTGGAATAATTATGAAAGCGCCAGATAAATAGAGTTATCGTGTGTTTTTGTCGATAATTGATGTCAACGGACAATCTCATCGGTGTGTAATAAGCATTGTTTTGTGCATCGAGTTGCGCACGCTTGACATAACACGTGGATTACCGAGGGCACAAGAGGAAAACTATAATGCCGTGGATACAATTCTCAATGTCGCTTTTGATTTTTAAATTAAAATGATCCTTGATAAAGTGGTTGTCATAAATGTTACTTTACTTCTTGAGAAATATAAATTTGTAACAATGAAAGCAGTTATTTTTATGGGTTTTTATAAAAAAACCTTAAAGTAAACAGATTGATTTCGAACAAAGAAACCGTTCTCAGAAGGTAATTTTCACTCATGGCCTGTGATGTGAAAATGGGAGGACAAAAAAAGTAAACAATAAATGTAAACTAAAATATAGCTAAACTTAGACTGGGAAAATCATCAGCGTCATTGATTTTTGTGTCTCGTAGCTGAGTCCCTCTGTAGATTTTTTTTTGGTTTTCCCTCTGGTGCAGTTTCAATAGTGTTAGTCAGTATTTCGACCTCTAACCACTCCGAGTCCGAAGCCGCCACCCTCTCCGCATTTCCCCTAGCCGAGACTGTGAGGTCATCAAACATCGACGTCAGCTAGGCAGACGGATACAACGGCCATTTTTTGTCTGACCATTCGGTGAGTCCCAGGGATCAGTGAATATGTTGAGGGTGGTGGTGACTCGGTGGAACGGGTGGAACGAGAGTCATGGGGCAACTAACGGCCGCAAGGGCAGGTTGAGGGTGGACGAGCGCGGAATACGAGTGCAGCAACCATCGATCAGCCTCGAGGCTGGACCGCGCAATGATTTTTTCCTCTTTGTCCCACCTACCACCCGTTTGCCCCACGGGCCACGTTCACGTGATATAAATACACGCTTACTTTGTTCAGTGCATATACACATATGCACACACATGCATACACACACACATGCACGTGAAACAGACGCATCCTTGCCTTGCTTTTTCGATCGTTTACTGGCTCACGCATACAAGTTTGCGCTCCGAGATAACGCACATCCGAGCCGCTCGTCAAAATGCTTACGTGTTCAGTCCGCGTATACGTATTTTGCATCTATTACTTTTTTTCTGTTTTATTCCCTCTCTCCAATTTGATATCCTCCCTTCACTCTTCCCTCTCTCACTTTCTCTTGTTCATTCGTTGCCTCGTCTCTGATCACTTTGTCGACTCTCCCTCATATTCTCTTTCTGTTTTTTTTACCTTCACTCTTTCTCTATTTCTATTGCTTTCTTTCTCTCTTTCGCTCTCTTCCACAGTCGCTGGAAAATCGTCCGACCACGCCCTCTAGTCACCCGACACCCAGTACCACCCCTTGGCTGGTTCGCGGCTGCATCCTTCGTCCATCGTCCTCTTATTCCCACCACCTACTCACCCCTTCATTTCGCTCTGGGATTCGCACAGGAACGGCTAGTGAGCTTTTTGTATTATCTCGTTTTCGCAAAAATATGCAACGGCTAATCCGAGAGCTAATTTGCTCATCCTCCATATTTCTGGATCCAACTCTTTCCTGATCACACAGAGGGTATGAGCCACCCATCCACCCTACGTCGTTTCTTCTGATATTACATTCTGGTGAGCTCCACTATTCTGGGCAATGGACTTACTAACGAGTACTGTGAATTTAAATAAATCGTCTTTTTTTAAATCATCCCAGTGTATAATTGATTAATTGTTTAAAATCTAAATTTGTTCATCTAATGGTACTTTGCATTCTATAAAAGTGCATTATTTTTTTTTCGATATTCAAATTGAATAGAAAAAATTTTCAGCTGCTCTTAAAAAAAAAAATTTTGCGGGCAAAACGGGGACTACCTAAAAAGGGGGAAAAAAAATTTCTGGAAATAAAATTTATAAGAAAAAAAATAAAATTGATTTCATTCTTATTTTTTGCAAAACAACATTTTTCGAAGACAGTAAAAAACTGTTCAAAAAACAAATTTTTTTATAAAACTTTGCCCCCCATAAAAAACCTTTAATTTATTTCGGCAACGAAAATCGTGAATTTTTCGAAGTTATCGCTGTCGTGATAAAATTTAAATTTGAATTTCTCTTTGCCAGATCAGCGATGCATCCACACAGCAACAAATCCCTTCGGACTTTATTCTCATCCTCTCACTCTCTTGCTTCGTTGCGTTTGTTATATCCCCTCTTTTTTACTCAAGCACAACTGCATAAATCCCCTCTGCCACTTTACTCAGATTAACAAAAATCTAGTATTCACATTATTTTCGTTTTTTCTTTTCTCATGTGACTGCAGTTTATTAAATAATCGTAAATTGTTAATTTTATAATTCTTTTAATTTTAATTGCTTAGACTGAAATTTAAATTTACATTTTCATCCATTTTATTATTTAAAGAAAAATTGCAATTTTTTCGATTATGACGTCATCGGTAATTTTTACCATAATTCCATACTTCCATTTCTATGAATTTTTTATGTAAAAAATACCAAATTCTCTTAGTAAGCGTCACTATATGTATATATACATTTCAAAAACTAAAGGATCGAAAAAATATATAATTTTTCATAATGACATCTTTTAGTCAACGTTCAATGCTGTCTAAAGTAGTACAATGTCATTAGTAGAAATTTAGTCAAAATAATAGCAGGATACTTAGAAAACTGCAACTCATTGGACGGTTTCTGTTGTTTGGACTATTTACGAAAATTAAACAGCAAGGTCTGGTCTGCTACAATTATTTAGAAGTGGTGTAAAATGGAAAAATTACAGCTCTATCATATTCTTTAATAGTATACTTCAAAAATCGTTTACTACTAATATAGGTCTTCTCGTCGTCAGACGGTATATATATACTCTAATATCTGATGGTTACAGCAGATGGGATAGTCAATTATCGGTAAATATGTAACTGCGTACAAGGTCTGCGCAGTCATTTTTTTTAGCTCCAGAACTCCAAATGATGGAGTGAATTCAAATTCGAATGAAAGCTGTATTCACTGGGATTTTCAAAAATGTACGGAACATAATTTAAATTTTTTATTCGATCAATCAATTAGTTTCATCAATCTTTATTTCTCTCTTTCTCTCGTTCTTTTTTAATGTTTTTCACCCTATCTTATCTGGACTTGCAAGCTTTGCTCTGTCTCGCCGTTGCAATTACGTAAAATTGCATTTACTGTGAATTAATATGAATGAGAGAGAAAAAAAAGAAGACAGAAAACTAAATTAACTCAAGGGACTAATCGAGTTATCAACTGAAAACCGCTGTCGGTCAGTTCAGTTACTGTTCAGTTCGGTTACTTTTAATATAAAATTCGTAATTCTTGTTGCACCATAAATATAACCCGTGTTGCCATTTTTAGTGAAAAAGCGCCCAAATTTGGCAATGACTGCTTTTCACTAAAAATAGCAACACTGAATATAACTGTTTAAATTAAAAAAAAGGTGTATCAATTATGTCCATATACAACATCATAACTTAGTGAAATGAGTTTATCATCAATCTTTTGAAGCAGTTCAAATAAATGTATATCTATATAGTATCTAATCAGAGAGGTTTCATAGAAATCTTACTATTGAATTTGTCCTCATAAAGCGACTTTTCAAAAATTTTACTTTTTTCTATCTCGGCTAGTCAAGTAGGTTCCAAAAATACCATTAGTTCAAAAATTTATAAAAATACGATATAACGCGCCGTTTTCTCATGATAACGACCACAATTCTACACCGATCTTAATGAAACTTCATGCAGTTATTTTTCAGTTAAAGAACTCGGTTCAGATCGAAGATGAGTCAAATCGGCCAGAAAGTTTCCAAGTTATGGTGATTTGAAATTTTTTGATTTTTCGAATCGACTTTTGTTGATATATGGTCAAATAACTTCTGAACCTAAAAAAATAATCTATTTCGGGTAACTGCATCTTATAGTTCATTCAATTAGCTTCAATTCCTGCTGTATTACTTATTATTTGGATAACTATTTCTAATATTTTGATGAGTTTCAAAATTTTTTAAAAAATAGAATTTTTTTTTCGCTTTAGCGTTTAATGACTTTCGAGTAATATATAATACGAATCTCGTTAGTTGTATGTTGTAGCTTATCAAACGAATTTTAATTTTCTCTAGTATGCTTTTATTATACCCTTTTTTGATCAAAACTAACCTATTCATTTATTGAAATTTAGCTGCTGCAATTGTTCTCCTAATTTTTCCTAATTTTGTGGTGCTTAATTAAGTTGATTATCGGGCAGCACTTTTTAAATCGTAACACCTCAGTTCAAGAGGTTATAACTAATTTTGTTTCATTTATCATATCTTTGAAAGATTTAGACCTCAAAATATATAAAAAGTGTCAAAAACAAAAAAAAAGTTTTCTTTTCAATTGAATCTCATCTCAACACTTGATGCCAATGATTTTACAGTTTTGGAACCTTCCTTTCTTATTGCGCAGTTAATTCTAGATTTGAATCCGCAATTATGAATCCAAGGGTTTTTTTAAAATGAAACCAAGTTTGTATTGAAATAATGATGATAACAGGAAAAATAATTATACCTGTGTCTTCGGGAAAGAAGAGTGATGTAAAATTAAGTAGTGGAAGCACTGGAGAAAAACAGAATGAGATAGTTCAGTGCCACATCCCGCATATACCGAGAGACAAATAAATGCGTATATGATATAGAACCGGAAGTTAGCTGGGAGCTTGGTAAAAAAGTTTATGAGTTGTACACGAGATGAGATTGGGAAAAAAGAAAGGCGGGAGGAGAATGACCAGAAACTGAACAAGGACAGAGGAAGGATAGTAAATGTTAAAGGGGTTCGGGAAGCGTCCGAGTCTGGAAATGCGAGGCAGCATATTCGCCGAACAAGACAGACATGAACTGAGCTTTGATGTACGAGCTTCCAAGAGCAAGGGGAGTTTATGGGGAAAGAGGAGGCGGGACAGAGACGGATGCTGAATTTTCACTCAGCAAAGGGATAAAATACGATTTTATTTGCCGCCTCGAACGTACTGAGTTAGAAGAGATCGTAGAGGGGTTTTGAGCGCTCAGTTTGCTCCATTGGACCCTACAAACTATAGCCGCGTTCTGTCCACGTCCAAAAGTTCAAGCTACAGTCTGTCTTGTTTCGATGGGGTTACAATCAGACTTTTAGTCTTCTTTATTTTATATACTCGAAGGGGAAGGCAAATAGTGAGGAGTCATTCAAGAAGCCTGACTTGTTAATTACACCAAGACCTTGATTCATTTACTAGCTTTCAAATAATCTTAATTATTTTTTACAATAAATCGCTAAGTAGATTAATAATGAAGGCTCAAATTTTTATAAATTTAATTATCGAAATCCAAAAGATTGAGAAAACGGATAATTGCGGTCAGAAAATTTAAAAATGCGCATGCGTTAAATTACTTCCCTTTTAATACGTCGCTCTTTTTTGCTCTCTCGTCCATAAGCTCTTGGGAAGTTTATCTCTGAATGCACACACAAATTCGCAAAGCCGCAGCGAACGCGCACTGCAGCCTTAAAAGAATGCATATGGACATAGGAAACAAGAAAGAGTGAAATAAAAAATTCGCTAATACTAATCGGGAAAAAAATAGAGATGAAGCTACAGAAGACATGGAAACGCGAGAAAGACAGATAAAATAGAGGGCAAATAGGAAGAACAGATATACAGAGTGGCAGAGAGAAAAAGATGGGACGTTAAAAAGCTTTACGGATGGACCAATGTCAGAGAAAACAGGAAAAAGTGGGGATCGGAATGGAGAGAGAGAGAAATAGGAGGGAATAAAAAGAGGATAGGAATGTAGAGAGTAGACAGATATCCAACAAGGATGGGATGAGACTGACCAAAAAAAACGCGCTTCAAATCATTGATCGTTCAGCGAACTGAGTAGTAACGGGGAGAATTAAAAAAAATAAAAAAAAAATAAAATCATAATAATTTAACTGAAAATTGTTAAAAAAGAATTTTTTAGAACTCATTAATTTTTTATAATTTTTCCGAAAATGGGAAACATGTTATATTTATATAAAAATATGTATATAAATAGAACTTTACCTTTGTTACCAAATTTTCTCATTTTAATTCTAAAAAAGATTTAATATTTCGTGTCTGCACGAAATCATAATTTTATAGTTCCTATTTTCATTGAATTTTATAGTAATTATAACCATAATATATGGTAATAATTACTAAAACTTGCAGAAATTTTTCATATTGCGGCAATCATTATTATACTACCATAGTAATCGTTACTATGCTAATATAGTAATGATTACCATAACACATGGTAACAATTACCATAACTTGGAGAAATGCCTCACATTATAGGAATTATTACCATGCTATTGTTGATGGTAATAGTTACCATACTATCATAGTAATTGTTACCATTCTGTAACAATAATTGTTACCATATACTATGGTAACAATTACCATAACTTGTAGAAGTTCCTCACAATATGAGAATCATTACCATACTAATGGTTACGGTAATGATTACCATATCAGCATAGTAATCATTACCATAATATATAGTAACGATTACCATAACTTGTTCAAATCCTCACATTTTAATGGTAATAGTAACGGTTACTATACTATCATAGTAATCTTTACCACACTACCATAGTAATAATAACCATACTATATGGTTAAAATTACCATGACTTATAGAAATTTCTCACATTATAGGAATCATTACCATACTATTGGTAAAGGTAATAATTACCATACTATCATAGTAATCATTACCATACTTTTCTGGTAAGCATTACCATACCGTTATAGGTTGATGTTCAATAAACGTACCAGGAATTACCATAATTTTTTTCTTCGTATACTTGAAGAAATTGTAATTTTTACCATAAAACACGTCGTTAAAAAAATAGATGTTGTCAAAACAACAACAGTCTGATGAAGTTGAGCGACTTTTAAAAAATGTCAACTCGTGAAATGCTTAGATTTCTTATATATATGTGTATATACTTATGCATGGGAATTAAGATGCTCGGCTCCTGATTTTTGAGCAAAATTGACAAGTTTTTGTAAGAACCAGGTGATGTTTCTTCTCCATACACCTGGACATGGACTAGACTTTTTCTTTCCTTTTATATGCAGAACCGAACAAACTCAAAGATTTACATTCTCAGAGTAGTAACTAAGAATGTGTTGAGAAATATGAGAATCCACAAAATTATTGATATTTCTTAAGATTTTTATTTCAACAATTACTTGTACCCTTTTCGATTTATTCACGCAGAATGACAAGCTAGAAATATAAATCTTTTGAAATTTTCCTTTGATGTAATTCAAATTTCTTATATTTTTGAAATTGCCACCAGGATTGGAAAAGTATAGTAAAAATAGTCATCTTTCAGAGTATTGAAGAATCTGTGTAATTTTCAAAAATATCGAGGTCTCACGTTACTTAAAATCTGAGGGTAATTTTTGTATTATCGAATTTAGACGCAATTTATTTTAAAAGAATCGGAAGACACAGCATATATTGTCGTTCAAATTTGAACTTGTTGTATATTGAAGTATAGTTAAACTGATAGAAGCAGATTATACTCGAACGAGTCGCGTGCCCCTGACAGATGCGTGGCTATGGGAGACTAGTAAGGGAGAAACTTTGAAGAAAAAGAAAGAAAAGGAAAAAGGGAGCGGACCCCTCTCAAGTTCTGCACCTATGCCATCGAGTAATAATGACAAGTCTCGAAGGGGGCCCCCTATTATCTTTCTACCCGCACGCGAATTCATGTGTACGTCTGGCATGTGTGTGTGTGTGAATGTGTTTACAATTCGAGTATAGTAAGATACCAGGGGTAAAATAAGATATTTTTCAGGAAATAAAAATATTTAATTTTTTTGTTTTGAAAAAATTTATTTAGTAAATGCTTGTGTTCATTTTTCTACGATTGAGTTTAAAAATTTTCTAATTTTAATTCTTGGGGTTCATATAAAAAAAAAATTTTAAATTAACAACGAAAAAATTTATCAAAATTTCGTTTCATTGGTAATCAGAAATATTAAGCTTTGGCTCAAGAAAAATTTTTGGGCCTTAAGAAAATTTTCGTTTTCAATTCAAAATTTTCTTAAGGGAAGTAAAAATTATTTACGCTAAAAAATCCTTTTTTTCTGTGTAGTTGATACGGATATCAAAATTTCCTGATGTATCTTCGGTCTACAAAAAATTAGTAAATCCAAAATGATGAATCTTGTGGGGTTGTATGTCAGGATTCGATCGGGGGTAGTTTTCTCCCTCTCATCTTTTATATACCTAAGGTGGCAAGAACTACATAAGGCCCCCTCGGTCGAAATCTACATCACATGTATGCAGCTGTTCCGTATATATGTTTACTACGTCATAAACTCTTTCTTTGTCTCAATTCTCAGACCCTTCTTAGCTGTTAGTGGCTACTCCTTTTCCCTCTCACTCTACATACAAAAGCGAGGGCTTCACGTACGGCAGATGTTTTATGACGTGTGCCATGTATTTGTGAATCCAGAAGAGCTACGTCTGGGCAGAAAACCCGCAAAATTGTTTCTCTTTCCTACACTCTTTCTCCTTTCTATCATAAGTCCCTTTTTTAAAAGCGCGAGGGAATAGTAGGGGGCATAAGACCCCCTTGATAGCGCGCAAATATGAGTTGCGCAATTCAATAGAATGAACACACGCCAAACCAACCTTTCAAACCAATCAAGAGCGAATGCATTGACCTTTTGAGATATGCTAGTTATTGTTTGGTAATTTTTTTTTAAAACTTTAAGAGCCGATGTGAAGTAGACACGCGTTGGTTTCTAAAGTCAACCAAAAAGTTGTAGCTATTTTTATATCAATAATTTATTTATCACGAGTATATGAAATTTGAAATCAAAAAATATAATTCAAGTATGTAAATTACTCAAAAAAAAAAAAATCCTATTCACTCCTTGCCGAATGATTTTTTTTCGGAAGTAATTTGGATTTTATTATTGGCGCCCAAATTTTTAGTGCATAATATAAATCAAGTATATATGAGATCTTATTTGATTTTATCTTCCAGGTAGAAAAATTAAATCTGATTTTAGTCTAACCAGTTGTTTTGGGCTAAAGGGTCAGTCCTTAAATTTTTGAGATGTTTTTGATCTAAAGATAAAAAGCAGACGAAAAAATAATAGGCAGTAAAAGACGGATTTAGGTCTGGGTAAAATCAAAAGAAGGCAAAATATTATGAGAAAAAAAATCTGATTCTTATCTAGAGATGTCCAAAACTAGACTAAAAATTATTGAAAACAAATCTGAAAATAATCTAAATACGGAATAGTACGGGATTAATTTTTTCAAAAAGTATGGACACTAGAAAAAAAAGTTTTAAACAAAAGTTGTAGAGAATAGACTGATCTTTAAAAATGGATGAATGCATTTTATTGATTAATCCAATATTATAAGTTATCGGTCGAGATAGAAAACCCGGTTCATTAAATGAGCCGTAAATCGTAAACGGTAAATTTTACAAAAAAATTTACAGGAAACAAAAGATGCGAAATTTTATTCTCTACAATAATAGTCTCAATGACTTTTACCCTAAAGTGCATAGTTTCTGAGATATCGGCCAAAAAGGTTTTTTCAAAATGGCGCCTGAAACTCCACCGTAATCTGTAAGCATTTTGTGATTTTATAAGCAAGTGATCCTAAACATAAGACTAATTCTGATCGAAAATACAATATATGATAAAAAAGTTGTCTTAGCGTTACATAGTTTATTCAAAGACGTTCACTGAAAAGAGCGACCAATAAAATTACGCTAGAGGCCTTCTTCATACCAGCTTGTAACGAGGTTTCGCTTTATTACCTCAGTCTAGTGTCATAGGCGTGTAAGGGACTGCTAAGCTATTCATCTACACGCTTATAAATAGCCGACGAGCTTCACGGTAATAAGAATAGTGTTTTCTTTTAATCACAATATTTTTCCAAGCGACAACGAACGAGTACTTGATAAAATTTTTCAAATAGAGGTTCAATGCAGTTGTGAAAATTTATGAATATTTGATAGGAAATTCTTTTGTGATTGAAATGAGTACTTTGTATATCGAAAAAAAATTTATTGTATAATTTTAATATAAACCGGATCAGTCAAAAAAACAAGAAGTGACTAAAAAATGAAATTTTTATAGAAAGTGCAAAAACTTGGCAACGCTGTTAATCAACACAGGGGGTTAATCGTAAGGCAGACGTTCCATAGGTAGCACACTACCTATACATACGTCGTCACACCTGATGTTACACACACATGGGGGAGAGGGGACAGATGGTATCCCCTCTCAACTGTGACATTAGAGCTACGCTGGGTACCTGGCGGTGTCTAGCTAAGGGGTCTTACAACTCTTACTTTCTCCCCTTCTCTTCTTTCTTTTTCACTCTCACCCTCTTACTCTCTAGTTTAGTAATACAGCGCGTGTACGACCCATAAGGTGAGGTTAAATAAAAATAAAACTTATGGCAACGTTAAAGAACCTTCAGTACGGCGACGCAGCTGCTCAGGTAGCGCACGAGCTATTTTGATATTAGCGTTTAGTAAACTATGAAAAAAACCCACCATAATCATCGGATCCCCCCTTTTCTACGGAAATTCTGTAGAATCATTCTCGATCTTGGGAAACATAAAAAATTGTTTCTGGAAGATTTAATTAAATATAATCATCCATTTTAGTTCCCCATAAGTTCTAAGTATATTTTTTTTTTTTTTTTTTTCATGAGATCAATGACTTCAAAATAACATCGTGTTGAACATAAGAACAGATGATACGAGAAAAGTTACGGTTAGAATATAAGACGTTTTTTTCATAGGTTTCATTTTTTTGTGAAATTCATTTCTAGTGTCAATAAAAGATATCGATAAAAAAGTCTCTCAAGGTCCTGTTTTTATTATTATTTTTAGAAATATTGCTATTGTAGAGGGTCTCATTTCATAATTTTCAATAAATTTTGGAATCATATGTTTTCATATTTCGAGAAATGCCAAAAAATACCTTCGGTTCAAAAGTTTACATATATGACATAACGCACCATGTTAGTGATTGGACTGAAATTCGTATCGGATCATAATGAAATTTGATAGGCTATTTCATTTGGTGATTGCCGTGATCAGGTTCAAAGATGAGCAAAATCGATCGATTAGTTTGGAAGTTATGGTGTTTTAAATTTTTTCGATTTTCATAATATGACCTTTTATCGGTTTATCCTCGAAAAACTTTTGAACCGAAAGTTATAACTCAATTTCGGAAAATGGATTTGAAAGTTCGTGCGATTACCGATAATTTCTGCTATATAACTTATTATTTCAATGATTTCTTCTAATCGTTTGATGGTTTTGAAAATTTGAAAAAAATCAAAAAATTTACTTTCACAGCTTTATTATCGAATTACTTCTGAATGATAAGACATAACTCAATTTCATAAAATTCATATTGTGCCTCATTTTCTTGTAGATTTGTGTCTTAGTTCTATTTACTTCTGACAAAAATCCGAATTTTTTAAGAAAATATCAATTTCAAGTTGTTCGTAAAAAAATTTTTGAATTAGTCGTGATTCAGTTTTGAGATCAATTACTTGAACAGCTTCCGAGTTATTCATATATACATATGTATGAATCCAATTGTTTAAATAAAACGCGACGACCCCAATAATTTTTTTGATCTTAGGCCACCGTATAGAAACAAAAATGATAAAAAGAATATTTTTATCTTATTATTATATAGATATATTTCTTATTATATTTTCTGTTCATTCAATATATCGCTACATATTGTACGATCAGAATAACACTTATATCAATATCCGGTCTGATTGTTCATCTGTTTTCATCCATTTTTCTCTAATAGTCTGTCAGACTATTAAAGAAAATAATGAATAGTTTTGGGTAACTCGAGTGCATATTAGACACTCCGTAGAAGTATACAACGACTTGGTAACATATGTTTAACGATAGAGAAGTTTCTTTGCATTGAATCGTAGTATAATCAACAACAGAGGCGTGAGGAAGATTAGAGAAAGAAAGAAAAGAAACAGAGAACAAGGGATGAGAACAGCAACGAAACAAAGATGGGAGGATTGAATTTTACGGGAAAAACGAAGAAATATAATTGTGAAAAATTCATTTCTTGACGTAGACAGACCCTTGTAAAAAGGTTACCCACGTATCTATTTATATGTACGTGAGCGTCCGTAAGTGATGTCGTTAATTCGAGCTTATACTTTAGGGTAGGTCGAACCATCTGGCGCTTTCTTATTTGGCCCTTTAAATGTGCCCAGACATGCACCTTGAGACCTGTTTGAGCCAAATACCCTCTTCTTTACTGTTCTACAGTCTGTTTTCTCGTTCCTCGTGACCCCTTACCTGGCTATAATACGTACATTTTCTTCAGTTCTTTAAATGAACCCTGACTGGAATAAATCGAGATTTCCCTCAATATAATCCCTTGTGGTTTTATTGCCCATCAGCTTTTTTGTATTAGTCTATCTTTGGATCATATTATTGATTGTATGATGAATTACTATTTATATTGATTTATTTTTTATTTATTCACTTTGAAATTGTAAAATAATATTTATTAATCTAGACACAGGAAAAAGTATTGTGTCGAAATCAACATAATCTGTGTGTTAGAAACGGTCCATACAATAGTTGTGTTATTTTCTAACGCAGACTATTTGTGTTCAAATTTTGATACAAATTTAGGTTCAAATTTTGATATGAAATTTTTCTCCAAATTTTGATACGTAATTTGAGTTCAAATTTTGATATGAAAATCAGGTTCAAATTTTGATATGAAAATCAGGTTCAAATTTTGATACGAAATTTAGGTTCAAATTTTGATATGAAATTTGTGTTCACATTTTGATACGAAATTTAGGCACGAATTTTAATACTAAATTTGTATTCAAATTTTGATACGAAATTAGTGTTCAAATTTTGACACCAAATTTGGGTAACACGAGAAGTAAAATCAGTACTTCGATTTTTCCGATAATTTTTCAGTGACTATCGATTGAGTTTTCATCATAAATTTTGTGTTAATTTTAAAGTAACACTCAATAAATTTTGACAATTTAATTTTCTGTACTAAGCAACACTTTTAAAGTGTTAAATAGTAGATCGATTTAAAATGTCCAAGTAACAGAGTGAATTTTCTTGATTTAACACTGACTGTTTTTAACACAAATACACAATATTTTTTACTGTGTATAAATAATGTGGATCGATTACTATACTATATCATGCATCATTCGGGTGGTTACTAAAAGGAAAAAAACTATATATACATATATATATATATATATATATATATATATATATATATATATATATATATACATCTAGCTTTGTGCCGCGAGCAATTTACTTTTGTCTTTGTCACACGCGTGAGCCTAAACTATGTGGCAGTGTTGACATTGAGTGGGAAAAGAAGAGCGACGAATTGCAGGCGGTTGTGACTCCGCAGGGGCTCGTCGGTGACAGTGCAACTTTAATTAGGGAAGAAATCAGCAAGCATGATTATCTACCTTAGAACACATCTCCACCTCCCTGGTACCTTCTATCTTTCTCAACAGTGCTTTATCCCTTTTCTGCTCTTCTTTCTCTCTTTTCTCCAACAACCCCCCGGCGAATATCTTTTCGCAGGCAGTTGCATTGTCAACCAACATACCTTTATACATATATGGTAATAGAAAGATCTTTCTTTAGAGAATATTTAAATGTTTCTTATATCAGTTACCGCAAACTTTTTTTTCAATTGTATATTCTTTGACATTATCGAGCGTAAACTTCAAAGTCATCGCAAAAAATTAGACATCCGGTAGCTCATCACCACATAGGTCATAATCGAAACCAGTATCAATATGATATACTAAGACTATTCAAAAGTTAGTAAAATTTTTACGTACACGCAGAAAAAAATGATTTCTTGGTTATGACTAGGGACGAGATTTTTACCTTAATTTTGAAATGAATGGTTTAATTGTTTGATATTACTGCGAAAATATTGGTTTTATAGAAAAAATTTTTAAACAAAAGTTGTAGAAAATTTAATTTTCTGAAAAAAATGTCTCTTATGATTTTTTTATACGACCGATATTTTCTCCGTAATTACAAAATTAAGATTCATAATGAACGATTCAAATTTTTAATAATTATCAAAATCTTAATTTTGAAATTACGGCTTTCTTATCAGTCCTATGGAAAAATTATAGGAGACATTTTTTTTATAAAATTAAATTTCGAACAACTTTTGTTTTAAAAATTTTTTTATACGACCAATATTTCCGCCGTAATATCAAAAATTTGACAGCATTAATTATTAATTGTTATTTTTGAATCAAAGCAAAAATCCTGGCTCTAATTATGACCTAATAGGAAATTTTTTTTTTTCACATACTCGTCTTTTATTACTAGTAAATACTTACGGTTGTGTGATGGAGTGATGAGGAAAGTGCTGGTTTCTGAAAATAAATCATAAAACTAAATTAGATTATTTTTATAGTAAATCATTATTTTAAATTTAATATTTTGGTTAATCGATTGCTGATATTAAAGTTCAATTAATTCGAAATAATAATCATTTCCGTTCCCTTAGTGTTTTAAGAAGTCTATTTACGGTGATTACTGTAATCGTAATGAAAAAAACCACAAATGTATACCCAAACTTATATCAAGACATATGTAAGCAATTTTTTATTTTCGGGGTTATCGCAATAATTTTCTATGCAGTCCGACTTGCAAAATTTCCGGAGCAAAAAAACGCATAAAAAATGAAGGAAAGTAATTTCTTGAATGTATGTTACTATAAGGATGTCAAGTCATTGCAGAATATTCACCCCTAAAGTTTTGTTGCATCCAACTTTGTCATCGAAGTAACCTTCTCTCAGTGTTATCAGGCAGTTTATGCTTACCCTCGAGTTCATATAACGTTCACGTAGTGAGAGGGAAGCAATGCCACAGTGTCTCAGACAATTTCGAGCAGCAAGACTTAACAAATAGGTAAAGTTTCGTTCCGGCCACGACATCCTCCTCTTTGTCTTTAAGTTTGTGATCTATTAGCTATTCTGCTTTTGGCCAAGTCCCTCCTTTAAATGTATTTTTATTCCCCATTTTTCATTTTATCAATTCTTTAAATCAACTGCATTGCGTAATTTAAACCTGTCTAAAATATACTTCTTCAAAATTTCAATTATCGGTAGTAATAAGTTTTGAATTTATAAGAAAGTATATACCAACATATATTTACTATCATAGCATCATTTTGTATAAAAGTTCACATTTCAAAAAAATCGAAATTAGTTCAACTCTGCGGTCATATTTTGAACTTTGCGTAATCTGCGAGTTTGAAGACTTTATTAAGAAAAATTTAATTATCAGCAGATTTCCAAAAAATCGGACTATTGCATTTGTCCTCATGGTGGAATTTTGCTGTAATTTGTCGGAAGGTTCTAAAAATACTCAAAAAAAGGATTTCTCACAAGAATATTTTTTGGCGCCAAAAATTTTTTTTGTACCATCGGTTCAAAAGTTTAGAATGAGACACGATTTCAAACTTAGGGTCAGGCAGTCAACTTCACCCTCGTCTAAAATCGTCTTGTTTCATTCCTTGCAACACAATGTCCTATTACGCATCTTTTTTTATTTTTTATTGAAAACCAGATGTTCGTAAAAAATTATTTGATCAGCAGTGAAATTTTGTCTTGTATATAAATTAAAAAATTGTCTCTCTATAGGCAGCCCCAACAGACGCTTGCGGGAAAAATTTCAAAATCACTCGATCTGTTTCCCTGAGGTCTGCTTTTTTAATTCCTTATATTCTGCTGTAGACTTTTCTTTTTATCTCAATCATTGGTCGTGTATTTTGGTCAGTATATGTCAGACTATGTCACCTTTTTTTTTTTTTTTTTTATAAAGTACACACACAGCTGCGGAAAGAAAACAATTCCGGAGTTGAAAAAAATTAAAAAAGATGACAAAAGAAGTAGATGTACTGGAGGATCATAAAGATTATGAAGGCTACTAAAATCTATCGATTATAAAATCGTGGTAAAGAAAACATTTATGGCCCTATATATAAATATATATGTAAAGATATCAATTGGTTGAATTTTTATAGTCTGCTAACCCCATGAGGATAAACAACATATGGTTACCTAGATAAAGAAATGATGAAAACGCGCTGCGTATATAAAATTCGAATAAAATTGATAACTCCAAAGATTATTGGATTTAAGATATTTTTTGGTTCATTTACAATATTCTCAAGTGATACAAATTAAGTCTCAATACGTCACGCAATAAATTCTAACCTATCAGTACTAGATTGAACGAAAAGAGCCGAATATTTCCGAGCAAACTCGAATTTAAATGATTTTTGATAAAATTACGATTCAAAAACAGAAATTTCGACTTATCGAATGCCACCTTTGAAGAGAAAACTACACGCATGCGCTTACATTTTCATGTATAAATATGAGACATAACATCGGGTGGAAGACAGCGTAGCTCGTAGTGGGGGTCAAGATTGAGGGGAAGTTTCGAGTTAATGGAATCCGACTTAATTTTAAGAATAAAAATTTGTCAGATTTTTTTGTTAAGGAAAAATCTCGAATGAAAGATCAAAAAATTATTTTTTGCTGAATACCTTAAAAATTACTAGACGCATGGTAAAATTTAGTTTATATTCAATGCCCAAGTAACTGGAGTAGAATAAATTGATAGAGCAGTACAGAGCACAGACATTGATGTGATACATTTATCTTTGTTTTTAAGTACATATTTATCATGTATTATATATTTTTTTATTATTTCACATTTACTGCAATGGCAGTCAAGACTAATCAGAACCTTATTAAATGTTCGATTCTGGAGCTCTGCTCTCATTAAATCATGTGTCCTCAACTGTAATCATATATCACAACATGTGGCTGTCTCAGCGACGCCCATTTATTCCATAAAAAACTTATCTTTGAACTTTCATCGAATTAATGAAATAAGAGAAAAACATGAGCTTTATAAATACATCGTAAATGTGATTTTTATTTACAAACTTTGTAGACTAATACAATATAATATGCATGTCTATTTATATGAAGATTTATTTTTAGTAACCTGATACCATACTTGTATGCTTTAATCATTTTTTCGGCTTATCTATTCAAGATAAGTCTGTTGAGCAGATTTTTAGATGACAGTCAAGTGCTGTAATATTGATCCTTTAGTACTATGGAGATGTCTGAATATCGAGCTTAAATATTCGAGTGCTTTACATTATTTATTTAAATGTACATGTACATTAGAAAGTCATGCTATTTAAGTCACGTCATTTTTTATCGTAATTTGACTGCAGTCAAACTACGATCAAAAAACTTTTTTTTTTTTAATATTTCGTAACCTTTTGGGAAAAAAATCTCATTAGAACCGTATGATTATGAAACCTAATAAATTAGGGGTGTACGAATCGAATATTACTATTCGATTCAAAATTCGAGTCTAATTCGATAAATTCAAAATTTTCAGATTGTCCATAAATTTTCAAGTTTTCGAATTATCCGTAAATTTTTGAATTATTTATGACTTCGAATTATTCGTCAGTTTAAAAAGTATTCAAGTTTGTAAATTATTCGTAATTTTACGAATTATTCGATTCAAATTCAAAAATTTGGATCAGTTTTCAAATTTTATTGCTTAACAGTGAGCTGAGTTTAAGAAACAAAAAGTAATGATTCTATAGACTGAGTTTTATATTTATTTCTGATCAATTTGAATTATTGGAAAAATATAACAATTTTAAGTCTTTTGAAAGAAGACTTTAATTTTTCGAATAATTCGAAAATTTGCGATTGATTCGGAGTGTCCGAATTAGACAGAAGATTTTAATTCAAATTTCGAATTGAATGATTCGATTCACGAATATTCATAAGTTCAAATTATTCGCACACCCCTAATTTTTAATTTCTGATCCCCAACACGTAATACTGATATAAAATGAGCTTCTTGATCGTTTCTATAGAAATACGAAAGCTAAGAAACATTCAACAAGTGGTTTCTTAGCGTAGTATAATCTTAGAGGCAAAGGATTCAACAAGTAGTCTTATGGATGATAAAGTGTTCACTCAAGTAAAAATATTCAAATGACTTGTTAAGAAGGTAATAAAATTCTCATTCCGACTTAGTGATTAATAAGGGGATTAATTTCATTACTCATCAAAAGAATTCGAAAACAAAAAAAAATATATTGACTCGGAATTTTTTCCGTAAGAGACTTTTGATGATAAAATAGCTGCCAATTCTCTTATTAGAAGAATATTTTTTTTGAAGCAGTATTTTAAGTCTGAAATTCAGCTTCAGTTGACTACTCGTTATAAGCCCGTTTTATTTTCCATTATTTTGTCTATTTTTTCCGATGGTTATTTATAACATAGACAATTTTAACAGGAGCTTATAACGGGGAGGGATCTGGTACAAAATTCCTTAGAGCGTTTGAGTGGGGGAAGTTGTTTGAACTCAATAACTGCCGATTGAGAGCAAGTTGCTTATAACGAACAGGCGACTGTATTTTTAAAAAAATTTTTAATTACTAGAAATTTGTCCTGTTCGAGATTGAAGATTTCGCGGATTTATCATTCTATATAATATCAGTCTATAAAAGGAAAAAAACGTACAGCCAGAATAGTTAAGATTAAAAGAACGTTGCGTGCCTTGTTCCATTTCCGCTGGAAGCAAAAAAAAAAGAAAAAAATAAGTGATAGATATCCTTGGCCGGGACTCAATTTTATGTGCAACAAGTTGTTTCTTAATACTTCAAGGGGTGGATTGAGGTCAGATCCGTTTCTCGTAAGAAAACGGTATTCGCTATTCCCGAGAGTAAAATTTCAACGTATTTCTTAGTTCAACAGGTCTATTTTCTTTCTCTTTTCTTGTCCCCTCTGTAGCCTGCGGCCCGGAAAATCTTGAGGGAAATCTTTTATAAGAGGGCGAGAACTGAGAAAACTCATTTCTGTTTACACTTTCGTCTTTTCTCTCTTAAACTTTAGTCGTGGTTAAATCTCAGTGGGATGGGATGAAAAGGGAAATCTTTGGAGGGTTTGAACAGTGTCTTGTGATCTGTTGGTAAAGATGAGAAAACGAAAAGATCAGAGAATTTCCCATTCCATAGCAGATAGGAATTTAGCAAAAAAAAAAAAAGAAAATAATAAAAAGGAAGTACTAAGATAGAGTACATTTCTTAGCTAAAGAAAAATCTCAAGAGGGTGCGACACAAGATACTTTAAGGAAAAAAAACTTAAAGAGCTTCAATTGAGTTTTAGTGGCAAAAAATGTGATAAAGATAAAACAATCATAGGATGTCAAAGAACCCTTCTACAAAGTGTCGCTATTAAATTTTTTTATCATACACTTTATTTAAAGTAATGTTGAACCAGGGAAAAATCATTTTATAAAATTTCATAGAGAAATTTCATAAAAATTTTTTTTATTCCATGAAATTTGGAAAACTACATAAAACTATAATATTCCATGAAATTTGGAAAACTTCATAAGACTATAATATTCCATGAAATTTGGAAAACTTCATAAAACTATAATATTCCATGAAATTTGGAAAACTTCATAAGACTATAATATTCCATGAAATTTGGAGAAATTTCATAAAACTATAATATTCCATGAAATTTGGAAAACTTCATAAGACTATAATATTCCATGAAATTTGGAAAACTTCATAAGACTATAATATTCCATGAAATTTGGAGAAATTTCATAAAACTATAATATTCCATGAAATTTGGAGAAATTTTATAAAACTATAATATTCCATGAAATTTGGAGAAATTTCATAAAACTATAATATTCCATGAAATTTGGAAAACTTCATAAGACTATAATATTCCATGAAAATTGGAAAACTTCATAAGACTATAATATTCCATGAAATTTGGAGAAATTTTATAAAACTATAATATTCTATGAAATTTGGAGAAATTTTATAAAACTATAATATTCCATGAAATTTGGAGAAATTTCATAAAACTATAATATTCCATGAAATTTGGAAAACTTCATAAGACTATAATATTCCATGAAATTTGGAAAACTTCATAAGACTATAATATTCCATGAAATTTGGAGAGATTTCATAAAACTATAATATTCCATGAAATTTGGAGAAATTTTATAAAACTATAATATTCCATGAAATTTGGAGAAATTTCATAAAACTATAATATTCCATGAAATTTGGAAAACTTCATAAGACTATAATATTCCATGAAATTTGGAAAACTTCATAAGACTATAATATTCCATGAAATTTGGAGAAATTTCATAAAACTATAATATTCCATGAAATTTGGAAAACTTCATAAAACTATAATATTCCATGAAATTTGGAAAACTTTATAAAACTATAATATTCCATGAAATTTAAACTATATTATTTCTACCATATTTCCATACCGTCCTTATGCTACCATTAGCATAATAATTTTTCTATATAAAAAATACCGTGAAATTTATTGTCTATTAAAAAAATTATAAACACGAAATTTTTAACTATTTTAAGACATTCCCTATTGTTGTTTTTTTGATTGTATCTAAAACTTTTTGATTTCTACAAAAATGTATAGATTTCTACAAAATTCATTTGTACTATTCATTTACTTTTTTTTAAATTATTAACAGTCAAGTTGCGAATTAAAACGAGCATTTGTCGACGCATGCTCGAAGCCAGCTCATATTTCTGGTAAGAATAGTAGTCAATAATAAGACGAGTGCATGTTGTAGAAACATTGTGCCTTTTAAATTCTAGTCCGACAAAAAAAGACTTCAATGTTTTCCATACAGTACAAATTCAAAATATGCAGAATAGTATTTCTTTGCTCGAGTGCTTAATGTCAATATGAAAAAAAGAAGAATGAATAGATGGGCACGAGGCGATTCTTGTTTGACCGTAAATATCGCTGATGGAACCGATAGGTGATGACTGTATTTTTCCGTTGATTATCCGAACGGTTTTATAAGAAAAAAACATCAACAAAGACCACACGCGGCAGATGATCTGTTTTCTTTGGCAGATCTCATCAAATAGGCGTAGGCGAGATAGAGTCACTGCGGGAGGTGGAGCTGCGAGTGAGCTGGCTCAATCTCGTGGGAGTAACTCGAGATCTCGTTCACGATGTTCTTTTGACCACATGGACAGCTGGTCTCTTGTATAGTTTGTTCTTCGTCTTGTTTATCTGCCTGTTTTTAAAATAGATGTCAATCTCGAGACACCCGAGACAATAATGACAAGATAATGGTTTTAATTTCTACTACCAAATACAATACTGTCATTTTTTATTTTTTTATGGTTCATATTTCAGATAACGGCTTATAGACTTCTGATATTTTTATTTGCAATAAAGCCTCTTTACAAATTTTATGCGCCAGCATTATAGAAGACTTCTCTGAAAATCCTAGAGAAATCCTAGATATATCCTAGAGAAATCCTAGAGAAATCCTAGAGAAATCCTTGAGAAGTTATATGTATCGAGATCTATCGTGTCTACGTACTTTCATACGACAATCGACAGAACAGATTTTTTGGAAAAAAATACTTTGTTTTAATTCAGTAGAATAATAAGTCGACTTAATACTGAATCAAAATTGTTCCTTATTAAATTGTCTTTAGACTGATATACAATTAAACCCGTCTTGGTGTAGTTAAAAAAGTGTAGAAGTGAGTTAGCGTCAACAAAATAGAGAATAATGCGTTCGCGAAGTACCACCAGCGCTTCGCGCTTAAGGTGTGCAAAACGTCATATATTAATTAATCAGTCAAATTAAAAGGCTATATTACAGAAAAATAAACGAAACTACTAATTTATTTATAAGGATTTTTCCAAAAGGTCTCGTCCTTTCTTCTTTTATCTCCTAACCTTATGCCCGATTGAGGTTATTCATACTAGCATCGAAAGAGCTTATTAGGGTTATCCCTTAAGGGGATAACTCTAGATTTTATAGGAAATGTAAGAAGAAAATTGTAGTAAAATCTTACACTGAGAGAGAAGTTCATGTTAATAAAATTTGTTTGTTTAATTTTGCCAAGTTTATGATAATAATTAAAAATTTTTTAAAATTTGAATTCCGCAAAGTTTCGAAATTTCAACTATAGTCTATTTTGTATAAATTTTTCTTAATTTTATAAAAAAAAGTACACCAATGACAGAAGTACAGTGAGGAGATTGAGAAAAAGCTAGAACGAGAGGACATGGGAAGGGAAAAAAATCAATCGAGCCTCCGTGAACACGCAGTTTGCAAAATGTCCAGTGCCGCTTCCGAACTTCAGGTTCTCGTAAATCAATCGTGATTCCGATGTCCGTAGGTTCCGTTAATTATTTTTATTCACAGCAGACCAACGCATACAGAAATAGACGCGAACACGCGCATGTTCACACTCTTGTTCCCTCTTTCCCTCTTTGGCTAACACAATTGCACTACATATATATACATACTTTGTACGTGAACATTTCTAAATGGTGAGCTGCGACAACCTCGTCAAATTTGCACATTTATCCGTTTACCATCCACAATCATATCTAAATCTCACGTTTCTCGGTTTTACCGAATATATTCATCAATATCTACATGCGTGGGCGTACATTTTCTGAATTGCTCATCCTTTATTCATAACGTTTTAGAACTGAACAGATATTTATTTGCCCAGGTCGAAAAATTTCGATGCTTTTTATACTTGATTCGAATAATTTTTCTTACGAGGGTCGACGGCTCGAACCCATCATTCGGTGGGACAGAAAAAAATCTAGATCTCTACTATACCGACCTGGAAAAATAGACAATAATAACCTTAATAGCCATTTTGATTGCAAGTTGACGGAAGTCTATAGCAGAAAGTAGAAGTTAAGTTGACTGCAAAATCTCGATGGCGCGAATAGTTGATGGTAACTTGTAGTCAATTAGAAAGTTAAATTATGCTCTTTTTCTGTCGGATTTCATGTAATTTTTGCTTTCTAAGTTTTTTTCCGCAACTGGAGAAAAATTTTTTAGGTTAACTTGCAATCCGCGTCTGTAGAGTTGCATCTGCTTGTGAAAAATATTTACAGAAAAATTGTCGAAATATTTCATCGTTTGTAATTTATAGATATCTAACAAATTGATTTACTATAGCTAACTAACACAGCATTGTAGTGTTTACAAATAGTTTAATTACACCCAAGTAATGTTTTCATAGTTTAATTGATTTCGGAATAGTTGGATTTCACTAAGAAAGTTTTCATCGAAATTAATTTTCTCCGCTATCTATTTTCTTAGTAAAGTCGATTCTATAGGGAGACAAGTTGTTGCCAATACTGAAGGAGTATAATAAGGAATAAATTACTGTTTTTACAAAAATTGAGCAGATGTATTTTAGTTTCTTTCTCTTTTAGCGCATGTGGACATGGAAATACAGATTATGATTACAGATAATAAACACTGGATCTTGGAACTAAATGGGATTTTTCATTAAAAATGTAAATAAAATTTAAATAGAATTGGGTGATCTTCAATACTTCATAGCCTACACTATGAATTGAAAACGAAAACTTTCTTAGGACTAGAAAAAATTTTTCGGGGCGAGTAGAAATTTTTTGCAGCATTTTTTTGAGAAATTTTCATACCCTTACACCGATGGGAATTAATTGACTTCTGATGTACACCGGTGACATACTAGTGGGATAACACCTTATCGGTGTTAAAATGAGTCAATTTTACCACCGCTTCTTTTACAGTATAGACGACTTATTGTTTATTAAAAAAGGATAAGTAAATAAGTAACCAACTTTGCTTATCATACATGTGGTTATTATTGTTTAAAAAAAAAAAAAAAAAGGAACTGCTCAAACTGTAATATTACTACGCAAGAAAGTGTAAAATTCATGCATATATGAGTGCAATTGGAATTGATCTTTCTCAGTGGAAGGTTGCATTACACAGAAAACGATGCACACATTGTACTTTTGGAGAAGCGGGCCATGAACAAGAGGGTGGAAAAACGAAAAGAGCCCAGCAAGCTCTCGAAAATTTCAACGGATATGTATAAATGTATAGATATATATGTAGTCAAATATTCTCGTGAGCTAGAATTGCAAAGTACGTTAATATGTATATGTATGTATACCTATCTCTGCTACAGTACTTGGATGCTGGCCGAGCGTTATCAGATGATACTAAAAATCTAAAGTGGAATCTCATGCATACTCTTTGAAAAATAATATTTCTGTACGCCCTTTTATAATATATGTTATTCATGAATCATCATATGACTCTTGTGCAATATCAATATAATTCTTATAGATTTTTAGCAAAGACTGCATTTATTTATACTTCGATTTTTAATAATTACAAGCATTTTTTTCAAATTCAATACATTACTAACACATATATATGGTTACACAGTTGGAACTTTTGTGTATTTGGATATTAAAAGTGAGTTAAATTTTTTGTGTTAATTGTTTAATTTACTACCATTCATATATTAAATTAATACAAAATTTCTATCAAAGTTACGCTTGGGCATTTTTTTGCAAAAAATATGTACATATTCTTCAACATGTTCCAGCAATTTAAGACCCAAAAAAATGTAGATTTAACATATTTTTTAACACTTCATGTGTGAAATTTACTCAAAAAAATGTCCAAGTTCCCAACCGTGTGTTAAATTATTTACGGAAGAACCTGTGCTGCTATTCTACAAAAGCAACCTGTTAAATTAACAGAAAAATTTGGGACGTGGTTGTGTTAAATTTAACACGAAATTTCCAAATGTGTAGCAGTAGTTTGCTACATATTATTTTTAAACCTACGTAAGATTATAAAAGTAAATGTGATCGTATCATAATTTTTCATTATCGTTACATTATTTAACTTGTGGTATATTTTTTATGTATATATTGAGAAGGAAATATTTCACAGGCAAGTGAGCTTGTCCCTTACACTTTTTCACTCAACCGATGCACGAGCACGTCGCGACGCTTTTCAAAGTGACCATATACTCTAGTGTCTTTCTTTTCCATCCCTCTGTCTCTTTCTGATGCTGTGAGCTATTCTCTACTTCAGACTGTCCACTTCCGTGAACTGACTTCAATAATGAAGCTTCTCGGTTACACAAGACGCGTATAGATTGATCGGGGCCGCATGTTATGCATTTCTCTATTCTCTCTTGCTCGTACTCTCTTTTCTCACATCAATCGTAATTTAACGATACACGCAAACTTACGCCGACAACCGTACCATTGAGTTTCTCAATATCTCAATGTTATGTCCCTATGGTTGCCACAAATGCCAATGGTTATGCATACACTTATACATCTCTGTCCCCCTAACTCTGTACAGAAGTCAAGGGAGCTTTGAAAAGCTTGACGTCGTCATGGAGAAGAAAGACGCAACGGGAATGGAGACGGACTGCAATAATTATCGACTGAGAATGCGCTGAGGGAGCGAAGAGTGTGCGAACAGTCGATGAGAATGAGAAAGATAGCAAGAAAAACGTACACAAGAGAATAAGAGTGAGATACGCGGAGCAGGCGCGAGGTAGTGGATGAAGGGGCGAATGCGCACCGAGGGACGATGAAAAGTTTGACCGGACGCGGTAGGCACAATGCATCGTGAACCGTCCTACCGCCCTCCAACGACCACCCCATAATCCACCCGCATTGAAAAACTAATCAATATTGTTTTATACTATGAATTATGAGAGACGACTGGTCACGGCTGTGAGTGATCTCTTCAGGTAAAGAAACCTCTTGACATTTAAATAAGATATCTTTTTCATTTAACTCAATTTTTAATCCATTCACAAATATTGTGGCGAAAAATAAGTAAATAGTCAGCTAGGATGGTTATCAATAAAAAATACAAGACTTTCGACCTGATACTTATAACATTAGGGTTGACCAAATGGAACTGATTTGTTATTAATACCGTTTTGTCACACTGATCATTATAAAAAGTCGCTTATTGCTACGGGTATCCATTTATGGAATTCGTTGCCTAAAGAAATAACATCAAAAACACTATTTTTAAGACAAGATGCTTCAAATATCTCATGAGATAATAGATTACTCTAAAAACTAGTCACTAATTGCCAGTGAAAAATATGCCACTAATTCAAATAGTGGTATGTATCATCTAAGATATTGTATTTTTGCGGGTTCTTAAAAGGCTTACTCTAGAACCATAATAAAAATGAATACTACATCAATTTAAATTTGCTATCAGAAAATAGTTTTTGTGTTAAAATGGATAAAGGAAAGGAGACTAGTCATTGAACTACTGAAAAAATTGATGTTTTCCCAAAATTTGAACCAAATGAAATGAATCAAGAATACTCTCTAAATCTGAAATAGTGAAAACTACTGAAAAATGGTGCATATGCACTATTTCAGATTTAGAGAGAAGCATTGATTTTAAATCGTAGAAATTTATTAATAGACTACAGAAGAAAAAAAATAACCCGAGAATGTCATTTAGTTGTTTTATGATTAAATATATTTAATTACTAGTTTTTACTTGTGGTAACAAAGGAAAGACTTTGCCGTTCAGAAAAAAACGGAGGCTGTTCAAAGATAATAATTTATCTTTATGAGCAGACTCTCCTTGAACAGGAACCGGAAATCGTTCAATGAGATATGTCATATCTAACAAGTCTTCACGGCATGCCTTCGCTTTCAGTGTACACTTATTATACAAGTATGAGACAACAAGAAGATCGACAGTACAGTTGTACTTCAAAATGATACTGAATATTTTCAAAAACTAAAAAAGAAACAAAAACAGAATGAGACAACTTATGCTCCTACAATAACAATAGACTTATCGAGCCGTACAATTTTTCGTTGTTTATTATCTTTCTTTTTTTTTTTCATTTGGCTCACGAAAAAAGTATAAGTATATACTTTCGCATATATAGTATGGCTTCGAAACATTTATTCAAATAATTTACATGACAAATTAATATACAGGGATGCTAATTGATTAATTGGGTATTCGATTACGATTATCGAGAAGTTATCGATTCACTTAACAATGTCATTAATAAAGCATCTATTTGAGGGACAATTTTAAGTAATTAGTCTCATGTCCGCTCAAAAACGATTTCTGAAACTGCTTTATCTCAAAATGGTTGTGGAAAATTTTGGGACCAGCAGTATCATGTCATCGGTAAAATTTTCCATTAATATTCAATAGAAAGATGACTCTTATTGTTCTCGACGATAAAAAACGCTGGTATGTTTAATTGAATGAGCACTTGTAGGTATGAGGAATTTTACTGGCTTACATGATTGGTATTGGCCTTGAGCTGATTTAATCTCAATTGTCGCACGTGCAGTTACAGCACTCGAATGAAAGAGGTAAACAATGACTCCTCATTCGATTCATTTTTAAAATTTTTCTCATTGATCAAAATTCCTTGTATTCGATAATGATGTTTTTCCTAAGATTTGCTCGCTCAAGTTCTAATGATGATAATTTTCGAATCATAATATAAATAAATATATATGGAGATAAAATTATTATTACGACCTCGCGTGATCCACATGCATAATTATCGCGAATCCTCATTTTCTGTAGTCATTTAAATGCATAGGAGGAGACATCCTGTAGTTAAATGAATCTCTCAGGTAATAGTGATTCTTTATTTATGAGCCAGTCAGTGAGTGACAATCGAAGAGAATCCAATCACTGGGAGCAACTCGCAACACCGAAGATCCGGTTTGTCCGTACCTATGTGTGCTTTGAATGAGGAATTTTCGATCATTCCGGGAGAACGTGGACGATCATCCTTCTAGCCGCAGTTATTGTGCATAGGCGTCATCGACATTGTTGCCATCATTCGTGTCTTTGATCTACACACTATTTCGTCACGGATTCGTGGCCTCGCGCTTTGTATATGTATATGCGTACAACTCTATTATTCTCTTATTGTTATTCATGTTTACATGTTGTAGGACTGCAAGTGACTATAGATTAGTACTTTGTTAGTATCCGGAATACTTACTTTTTACCGGAAACTTAATAACATAATTTGTATATTGTATCTCGGACGGAAGGGCGTCAATTATCAGATCTATACTTACACAGTAAAAAGTATTGTGTTTAAATCAACATAACCTGTGGGTTAGAAACGGTCCACACAATATTTGTATTATTTTTTAACACAGACTTTTTCTGTTCAAATTTTGATACGAAATTGGTGTTCCAATTTCGATAAGAAATTTGGGTTCAAATTTCGATACAGAATTAGTGTTCAAATTTTGATACGAAATTAGTGTTCAAATTTCGATACGTACTCTGTGTTCAAATTTTGATATGAAATTTGTGTTCAAATTTTGATATGAAATTTGTGTTCAAATTTCGATAAGAAATTTGTGTTCAAATTTCGATAAGAAATTTGTGTTCAAATTTCGATAAGAAATTTGTGTTCAAATTTCGATAAGAAATTTGTGTTCAAATTTTGATATGAAATTTGTGTTCAAGTTTCGACCTGAACTCTGTATTCGAATTTCGATACAAAATTAATGTTCAAATTTTGTTACGGAATTTGTGTTCAAATTTTGACATAGACTGTGTTCAAATTTCGATGCAAATTATTGTTCAAATTTTGTTATAAAATTAATGTTCAAATTTTGATATGAAATTTGTGTTCAAATTTCGACATGGACTCTGTATTCAAATTTCGATACAAAATTAGTTTTCAAATTTCGGTACGAGATTTGTGTCAAAATTTGAAAAAAACATTAACTTTTACTTTTTCAAGTGTTAAATAGTAAATCTAAAATTTCAAAGTAACACAGAGAATTTTTTTGATTTAACACAAAAAATTTCACACGGACCGTCTTTATCACAGCTATGCAATACTTTTCATGGTGTATAAAAAAAATGTATAATTAAATAATTTTTAGTCTGATCCCATACGTCATATCAACAGACGAAATTCATCAGTATTTTTTCCGGATAATAAAAAACGCCTGAGAACTTTTATCACATCTCACTTGTCGTCTCAACCCTGCCGAGAATACGATCTCATATCGTCGGGATGAGAAAACAATTACAAGTGAAGAGAGAAAAAAGATGTAAAAAAGCAGAATGTGAGAAAAGAAGACTGATAAAAAAAAGAAAATACCTTGTATGTTAGTACATTGTAACCTGCGGGTGAGTATAATATGTTGTCGGAAAAGGAGAAAGAGTAGCGGCACGAGAAGGGGCGGGTTCTTACTTTGCATTCCTTTGTGGATACTTTCTGCGACTTTACCCCATCTCCTGTCGTTTGACGCTTGAACTAACGCCCGAGATTTTAATGCACTTGTCTCCTCCAGATGCGGTTATAGAGACATACACGGATGTTCTGTGGACACGGACATGCTCTCGGATGTTAAAATGAAAAGAAATAACGGTAACACGCAAGAAGTACAGCTATATATAGGAATATTGTGTCTATACTTGAGCTAAAGTATAATGAGAATGAAAAATGCATTTAAAACTCTAAAGATTCTTTTGTTTCTTTCAGTTCTTCATTTTTTTTCAGATTCTCTGATAGCTTCTCGCTTTTAAAATGACTCTTCAAGTAAACCAGAATCAAACGAATATCTTCGATTTAAAATATTTACGCTCATACCTCGATCCCCTTTTTATCCACGAGTATTTTCCGAGATAATTATTTCGTAAATTCTCTTTCGATTTATCAATAATTCAGATAAAATACTTCTAATTGCCTTAATAGACTTGAAGACAATCGATAATCCATTTTATATTTTTATAAAAATTCATATTGTTTTTGTTCGATATGTAAAAGACGTGAAAACTGATTGACTTGTAGTCGTTCTGTTTGATTTAATTTGATATATTAAGTGATGCAATTGGGTTGCGACTTAATCATGGGGTGAATACTCTCTGTCTTTCTTTAAACCTCTCGTCGAGAGCGACGCTATCTAGTGTCGAATCGCGGAATTATCCAGGACAAGGTCCACCGGTAGTTATGGACTGTCTCCTTCTTTTCCCACGACTGTCTCCGACAGATGAAAAATAGATGGACATATGCAATGATTAACCTTATCTAAATATCAATCTATTTAACACTTGTATAAAAATTAAGTGTCGTCTGGAACGATCTATATTTGGACTTACCTCTTTTGACCCGGTACCCGCGTACCAGCCGGTGCTCCGTTAGGGCGTCATTCGTCAATCTGAAACATCAAAAATATTTACAGACGTGTCAATACGATATTATGATCAAGGAACGAATAAAAATGAGTATATTCTATAAAAAAAACCTTTTTAGAAAATTTTATAGAATATTATGACTCTAAAATTTATTTTATTTGTTAAAATTTGGTAAATGTTGGAAAATTGGATGAAATTTTATGAAACTTAAATCCAGTCCTAAAATAATGATTTTATAAAATTTTACGAAATCATATCATACTGCATAAAATTTTGCTATACAAAATATATTGAATCCTATGAAATTTTAGAAAATTCTATGAATTATTAAAAAAATTCATAAGTTCAAATCCGGTATCCAAGAGAATTTTTGTAGTCTTGTAAAATTTCACGGAATAGTGCTAAATTTGATAAAATTTGATTTACTCAAATGCGATTACGTACGTGGGTTAGCGCAGTGGATAACAGCAGGGACTTAGAATTAGAAGGATCCAGGTTCGAGCCCAACAGTCATCGGAATTTTTTCATCAATAAAAAACATATTTATCTCTATTTGTCCTCATTCATTAGATTACTATATAATGTCTTAGTCGAAATTTTTTTTTTCGCGATTTAATAATTTTTTAAAAATAATTACTGTCTACAAAGTTTTATAAAAATATTTTTTTTAAGGGTATCTATTATTTTAAAATTGATGTCAATCATAGTATAAATATAAATGGTTGTAAAAAAAAGGTAACATGCATACAAGTGCATGACAAAATGATTGTTTTAAAATAAAATAACAAAAATAGAGAAGAAGGATGGAATAATGATGCTTCCACTTGACTCATTCGATACCTACGAGGTAGGCGAGATATTAAAAAGCAGAGGAAGAAGAAAAGGGCACATGTCACTGTAAAGAATGACGAAGAGCTTGAATTCTGTTAAAGGCTACCCTCGAAAAAATAAAACAAGAGACGCATGGGTGTTTTATTTACCCTGAAGGTGAGAGGTCGCGGTTTTAAAAGTTTTTTCTCATGATGTAATTAGCACGTCTTTACACAACGGACGAAACAATAACCCTCGTAATTAGTATGCATCTACGCTCCAACATGGGGCACCTTACTCACTTTCCTTCTCTGTCTCTCTCTCTCTCTCTCTCTCTCACTCCTTTAGTCTATCTCTTATTATTTTCTTTCTTTTATTCTTTCTATTACTTTCTCTTTGGTAGTAAAACAGTATATACTATACAATCTCTTGGACAAATCTCTTTCTCCTTGTATTTCATCGTCACCGTCCTTTGCTTTTTTTTTCATCCCCTAACGAAGCGTTCACGCGCAACCTGAGTCGTTACGTTTGTCCGGAGACGCGCTTTTCTTTCGCCAGAAATTCTTTCCTGTTTTCTTTTTTTTTCTTTTTTATAGTGCAGTCCCGCTTTATTAGCTTCTCTTAAGAAAATATACCCTCAGTACTTTTTATTATTTCAATTTTTTTATCGTTTTTTTATCATTCAGATGGAAAATTATCCCGAGTCACATTCACGCCTATTTGTCTACAATTCATTTATTTCGTCATTTCATAACCTTTTTTTATTTTTCCTCTTTATTATACGTCAGTAGCTTAAATATGACAATGATACTGCGACTATGAAACGTGATGCGTACTTGAAAACCCTAACATTACGTTTATCGTTACGGCGGTATTGCAATTGCCGTGCGAGCCTATTCATTTAATAATTAAGATGGTTAGGAGCTGAGCGACCACAGGAACGTTCTACTTACACCATTCCCACACACTTGGATCCTTTATTTTCACATATACATTTATATCATTATATATGTGAATTACTTTTGAAAATTATGGTAATTTCTTAGAAATAAATCGGGACTACAGTTGATTTAATAGGACGGGATTATTTTTTTGAGCTCAAAAATTCTCGTGGAAAAATTAATGCGTTTTAGGCTCTTTTATTTTTTTAATAAATGCTGTTTCTTTAACTTCATAAGCGTGAAAATTTTCATTGTCAACTGATTAGAATTTTTTTAAATTATTTTGCGGGAATTTATGTAGAGGGAGCTTGTAATTATTTCCGTACTCAATAGAAATGTCAAAAGACAAAATTCCTAACCTCACTTTATACTAGTATTTTATTTCGCCATTTTTACTACGATTTCACTCTGCGGAATTTTTTTTCTACTTAATACTATGATTTTATAAGACTAAATATAACCTTTAAAATTCAAATAATCCCGGATCTAAAATTTAATAAAATTCATAAAATTAGTTTCTCTATTATTGATACAACTATCGAACGATTGAACTATAAAATATATAAATTTGAAAATTAAAATTCTTAAATAAGTAAAATATCGAGTTTCGATAAGTATTTAGTGTACTAATAACGAAAGATATATCTTGGATAATCTCCGGATATATTTTAAACCCATGAGAAGCTTCTACCGACGATTGCATGGTCGAAAGTTTCTCACTCGCGTTCGTAAGCCGTCGGTTAAGACGTCACGGTATGGACGTTCAAAACTTGAGAAATCCCTGACATAACTGCCGTGCCATTTGGGAACGTCTGTGATTCTCACCCTGTATGCTTGCCAAGATATAACGCCTTGGATAACCTCTGCGAATCCACCCCTCGGACGAATTTAGAATCTAGAGTAATTTGGATAAGAGCCCAAAAGTGCGCGTATAGTTATGTGTATATTATAATAAAATTATTTTACTGCCGATAAAAGATTATTGATGCTAAACTTTTTTTTTAATTTTATCGCATATTAGGGATAATTATTTCAGACTTATGGATCTTTTGCCATAGAATTTTGATTTTTTGGATTAAGCTATAAATTTGCTTATTCTTAATAAAAGAAAAAAAATTCAGTTACTAAAATTCAAAAGCGTCATATTTTTGGCATCGAAAAGTTTGAATAATAAAAATTAAATACAACCATAACTTTAACATATATGAATAAATTAAAATTCAATCTGTTGTACTTGGCAGTCATATAAAAACTTAAAAGTTGTAGTTTTTTTTTTTCAATTATTATCCACATAACTACCGATGTATTATATTGCATTATATTAAGAAATTAGTCTCAGTTTTTGATTAAGATTAAGAACAGGCTAATTTTAGTCCAAAAAATCTGTTTTGTCGATTGTCGTATGAAAGTTTGTAGACACGATAGCCTAATTAATAAAAACCGATAATTCATGAAAAATTTAGCTGCCATTTTTTATTTTTACTATTGTTATTATTTTTGTCTTTTTTCTCTCCATCAACTACTGGCAGCAGCACTGGCGTGACTGGGTTGAAAAAAAAGAGCGACATCTAAGACATAAAGGCGGGAAATTTTTAAAAAATTATGATTACAAGTAAAATGAATATTTTTTTCTTTTTTCTTCTTTCTCTAGTTAATTAATATATCACAGAATAATATGATTTTCTAAAATACGTTTCATAAAGCAGTATACATAATTAAATCACAATTTAAGACTTTAAAGCATAAACTGTCATCCTTAACGTTAAATTGAAGATAAGAGATGGTAACTTTGAAATCCTCACCATTTTCTTTATCTCTCTTGGGACTAAATTCAGTATAAATTTGTAATCACGAAATTCTATCACGAACCTTAAATCCTTAAAACTTACTTGTGCCTAGAATAATATATATATCTAAGCTGCTAATCCAATCTGAAATTTCTTGTCATCCCTGCGATAAATTAATTTCACCAACGGTTTAGAAGTTAGATTCTATTTATTTCGGACAGTGAAAATTTTTCTGTGACGTATACGATAATTATAATAGTTAATGAGAAATTAGTAAATACAATAATCGGTTTATATCCGTTCAGTTTTTTTTTTTTTTTTCATGAAAACTTTATTACATTATTCCATTTTTTACTACTTTATTACTTTATTCCATTTTTTTGCAAATTTGTACTACAGCATGGAAACTTTATCAAAAATCTTTTAAATTCGAGTTTTTTCGGAAACATTCGGCTTTTTTCGTTCATTGTAGTATTGATAGGTTAGAAAAAATGACGTGACGTATTGAGGAGTAAGCAAGCAACTACATAAATCATCTTATATTTGAATAAATAAATTATAATTTATTTTACAAAATTCCCATGCTTAGAATCGGAGTATCATTTTTTGCCACTTTAGGGCTTGTTTTGGCCACTTAAAAGTTTTAAACAAAATAATTTGTAAAAAAAGTCAATGACATGACTAATTTATAAAATGTGTTAAGAGATACTTTAATTCCACTATTAAACTGATTCTTTCTTTTTCAATGCGTTTCCATTAATTAAAATATTAAATGTCCAAAAGTGGAGCAGTGGCCACAAATGGTACTTCTACCCCATATTTTGTCGTTACTAAACGATTGCATATAAATTGAGCTATTGAATGCACGCAACCCATTTTTTTCACCTTTCCTTTGATTATAATTTTTTTTTTCATTGAGTGTAGTAAGATAGTAAATTTTATATTACAATAACATATATTTTAATATCTAGTGTTTTATCCAAATTTGTGCTGCGTTTTTCTGGAGCTTATGGAATAAATATTCGAAAAAATCTTATATGGATAAGCGATGCTCTAATCAGTGGAGCGAATTCGAATTAAAATATATTGTTGCACTTTAGCAGTGCAATCTGTACGACTGCTGGCTATTCGTCCTCGGCATAAAGCAGATGTTGGTAACTTTCAACAAGCATTAACAAAAAAGGGGTAAGAAAGGTAAATAATAAACTAAACAACAGAAACAGCTGCTCTGGATACTGGTTCTAAGGTCGAAGGCCTTTTCTACTTAGCGTCGAGTCAAGAGAATGTACGACAGAATTTATTGTTCGGGCGTTTCTTTAAGTTCTGACCGTTTGGTTTTTTGTATTTTGAGATAAATATTGCTAACAAATGTCTGTTAATTCTATTTTCTTATTCTAAAATCTTAAAAATTAATAATCAAAATTTATAATTCGATCTCTAGGTGCAGAAAAATTCGAATATGGACTAAAACACGTCTTCTATAATGATTGGGAAATATTGAAGACTTTTCTTAAGACAACTGTTTTTTAAAAATATTTTTGGATCTGATCTATTGCAGTAAATTAACAGATTCAAATCAAGCCATACATTTTAATTGATTGGTGTAAATCTACTTGATTTTTGGTGTTCAATTTAACTCAGGATCGCGGTGTTAAAATAACGCGGTGTTACTATTCTTATTATTACTGTTAATCGATGCTTAAAATAAATTTAATAGATTATGAACTTCTATTTACAGATAAATATTCTATAGTTATCTCAATATTATTCTGATCAATTAGAAAAATACCATTTACTAATTATATGGCAACACTGCGAAACAGTACCGGTAGGCCGATGTGATCTCACTTCAACCCTGCACGTGTGATAGAGTGGGTTGTTAATAACACTAGTTTTTTCCAATCATCCCTTTGAATATTTACACGAGGCAGCTTGTATTCATTGTTTATCTACAAAATTTCGCAACTGCTATAAAATAATCGAGATTTTTTTTTTAACGACTCGAATAAAAAATTTGTTTACTATCCAGAAATAGTTTAATGTTAAATAATAATTGTCGTCATTTCTAATGTCTTCAAAATAATATATGATAATTTCCATGGTATAAAAATAAAATGTAAAACTTTTTTTTTTGCGTCACTTGACTTTGAAAGAGTGTTCAATTTACTTTTCATATTACTTTAATTCGGTGTTGAAATTTTAACACTAATTTAATATCGAAATTTGAACCTAAATGTCGTATTAAAATTTGAATACAAATCTTATGTCGAAATTAGAACCTAAACTTCGTATCAAAATTTGAACCTAAATCTCGTATCAAAATTTAAACCTAAATTTCGTATCAAAATTTAAACCTAAATTTCGTATTAAAATTTGAATACAAATCTCATGTCAAAATTAGAAGCTAAACTTCGTATCAAAATTTGAACCTAAATCTCGTATCAAAATTTAAACCTAAATTTCATATCAAAATTTGAACCTAAATTTCGTATCAAAATTAGAATAAAAATCTTATGTCGAAATTAGAATCTAAACTTCGTATCCAAATTTGAACACAAACGCACTCTAAAACGAAGTGTGTAACAAGTGTATTATTTTAACACATATTAGATGTGTTCTATGTTTAAGACCATAAGCAAAACTATTGTTTTTTGTAGTCATTTAAAACACCTTTTACGGTGAATTAAATATCTATAGATTGTTTGTGGCGTTGTAATGTTATTTTGTAACAGTTAATGTTCACTACACTTGGTTTTAGAGTGCAGTCTATGTAAAAAAATAACACAAATATTGTGTCAACCGTTCTAAGACAAATTATATTGGTTTAACACAATACTTTTTACTGCAAAATTTTGAAAATAAATCATGATTTGACTTTACCGAATTTTAATTTTCATAATTCGTCTAATAATACTATTCTATAATCAAAAACTACTCTCATAAAATAATTCTTCAAACTTCTTGTGTGCATGTCAAAGCTTTATTATCTGAGACGTCACTATCTAAAAATATTTCTTCCCAGATTCTTTTAATTCCATAGAAGAGCATACTGCGAAAAAATCTAATGTATTGTAATCAACATTGAAAGCATCCAGCAAAAACTACATCCCGTAATTAAAGAATCACCATCAGATCGCCTACGATTTCATTCACCTAAAAGTGGGCCTAAAAAAAATTTGTTCCGCGAAAATCATAAAAATACAAAACAGGGATTAGGATAAGGGAATAAAATAAAAATAAACACAAAACAACATAAATAAAATATATTTCCATAAATAAATATATGATGTATGAATGAACTGAAAATAAAAAATAATGTGTAATAATTAACCATGTGTACGGTACATTGACATTAGTGAGAAATAATGAGGGTAGAAAATTGAATTACTGCTATTGTAAATATATGAGAATGTATGTATGTATGTATGTTTGTACGAGCATATGCTCCATTGTAGTGTACAGTTTTAATACACAATCTCACAGCAATAATCAAACTATTACATTCTTTTTAATCACCAGTTTAATGAACATACACACCCACACTCACATACGCACACATGTGTGTATATGTATATCTATATATACATTAGCTGTTGCTCTTATTGATAAAATTTATCATAGTCGCCTTTAAAAAAATTGCTCTCTGCTATCCAGCGAAATGATAAATTTTCTAAAAATAATACAGACTTCAGCCGGCAGCTAATTAATTTATGGGTTTAAATTATGTAATACGCAAAGACATCCCCTTTGATTGATAGTCTGGGTTTCGAAGCATTTCGTACTTAGCAGCGACGGTTGATTCTAGTGGGAACGCAAAACTCGGTCATGTGGCTTCATGACAACCGTTTTCCGTTTGACCTTGAGCACGCGCGTGATTCCGATATATATTAGCAAGCACCCCTAACTCGTCACCATGTAGATCCTTGATGATCACGAACACCGTGTGCTAATTAACCAGCCTATTTAACAAATCTAATAATAATCGTAACTGATAATTGATAACTTAGTGGAGTATTGTAAGGAAATAATCTACTGCACTGATTTATAAACTCCTGTACCACTAATATTCTTCTCACCTTTTAATTAGCACGAGGTAAGTAAGTAATTCTTGAGTAATTGATTAGTTAATTGAAGGTAATAGTATCACTTGGATTTAAAATGTCTAATATATTTATTAGTTTATTTGATATTTAAGTTATGTAGTTGTTGTTATTTATTATCACACATACACACACTCTCACACACACACGTGTACTCATAAGTCCAAGAATGCACTGTCTGGTGTCCATAGAGTTGGTATTGACTGAGATGCCACTGGTGTGGTCATATGTGTACCTGAATAGGGGCACGCGTGCATGTGAGAAGATGCGGGGATTGGGGGCCGAGGAGGGTGGGGGGAAGGCGCGTGTAGCGGTGGTTATATTACAAGGAACGCGTCTTAAGTGATTCCGGCCTAGCTGGTCAGCCAGCAGCTCCTTATGATGAGGCGGCCGCTTTGCTACTGACAGACCTAAAGACCACCCTAACCCTGCAGTCGGGGACGCCCCCACCTCCGAGACCCCCTGTCGGCCGCGAAACAACCCTTAGCACGATGCCACCTCCATGCTGCCAGCGCAAACGCACTCTCATTTCGAGGGTAGTTCTTAACCCCTCCAGACTCTGGAGTAGCAGCTTCCTCTCCTGCCACCCTCTCGCGTCCACCAGCAGCGGCACCCGCGCAGCATGCAACCCCTCGGGCTTCGCCGGGACCAACTACCCTCTCTTTCTCTACTCCAGTGCAATCACCCCTTCTTCTGCGACACCTTCTCCTCTGGCCGTTCTTTTCTCTCGTCTTAAGATGAAAACGCGTACAATCGGGTTTTACAGTTAACCCACTCTCCTGTCGACTTGTTTTTCATCCCCACCGACACCCCAACTACATCCCTTACTGTTTGCAATTGACTGAATCCTTCGGTCTTTTACTCTTTCTCTCTCTCTCTCTTCCTCTTGTTCCCGAGCCATATTTCAATCCTTTCTCTTTATAACTATCCCTCCCGTCACCACCGATTCACTATTTTTTCCGGAGCAACCTTCAAACCTCTTTTTACTTTTTACTTTTTTTTTAATTCAATTTCTGTTATCTGTTTTTATTTTTTTCGGTTCGAGTTTTCCTCGGTGTATCATAACAATTCCAAGTATCAGCCGAGATTTTATTGTTTTACGTTCCGGTGCATTACTCATTCATGTACTGGTCGAGAAATAGAAACATCTTCAGTCATTTTTTTTTATTGTAAATATTTATGTGTGATATTTCATAAAAATATTTATCAACTTTTTTAAATGGATTTTTTTTATTTTCCAGTAAATAAGAAACTTAAAAATTTCTAATTTATTTTTTTTTTTATTCTTAAGATTTGCGAGAATTAAAATACTTTTTTGTAATTTTTCATCTTATGGAAATTTGACATCATTTGAAATTACCATCAAAAAAATTCCAAATTAACATCCCACAGTAAAAAATTCAAGACAAAAAATAAAAACGATTTATATAAATTTTTATTTTCACCGATCTGGTGTTTTTTTTTACAGGATGTCTTAAATTTTTTTTTTTGACATTTTTAAGTGAACGTCAATGACTGAGATTAATTTTAATGGTCATGACATATAAATAAATTTACCCTAAATTCACTTATTCAAATTTTTTTTTCTCTGAAGATTAGAAAAAAAAAAAAAAAAATAGAATTTTATATGAATTTCGAAAAGTTAACAAATTAATAATTTTTTATATCTAAGTAACAGCAAAAAAATGTATTTGACATCATTTAGCCTGAGATTAGATCTTTTATCAAAATTTTTCACGAAAAGCTATTTTTCAAAATAATTTTTTGTTTTACTGTAAATTCAGTTCTGAGAAGGGAAAGTAATGTCACGCACTACAGGCGTATTTAAAATTTACTGACACATATATGAATCAGAAATTATTTTACGTAATCTGTCATACTCTTGATATAAAATGTTACTCATGTCTAATTTTGACTTCAACTAATAAAACTATTAATATATTTTTGTAATTTTATACACCAATGTCCAAACAGAAAAAAAAATTTGACACAAAAAAGTTTTCCTCTCTAGAAAATTTTCACTTGACCTAAAGAACTCTGCATTATGAATGGAAAAATAATTTTTTGGAACTAAAAAAATTTTCTTGCCTCAAAAAATTTCTTCTCACTTTCCAAGAAAATTTTTTTAAATTTATAATGCGAATAGTTCTTTAGGTCAAAGGAAAATTTTCTTGAGGTGAGTAAAAATTTTTTGCGCCAAAAAATCCTTTTCTTCTGTGTAATTTTAATGGAAAAATTTAAAATTTACGCGCGTAAATTTCATACTATTGAATCACTATTTCTAAAACAATGAAAGCAAAATGAAATTTTTTGAAAATTTTTCAAAGTTTGTAAATTTGAATATCAATCTAATCATCTGTGCTGCTATAAAATGCAAAATTATTACATAATAATCTATTAACCGAATCAATGTTTCATATTTTTTAAAAAGTTATTGACTCTATTTTTACCAGTAATTGCAAATATTTTTTACTACTCACAAAATTAGAATTAAGGAAGGGGGTGTAATTAAAGAAATACCGTTTTCGGAGATTCAAATACGTAAAATTTTTTTTTTTTTTTAATTCAAAGTGAATAGAAAAATTTTCAGCTCCCGTTAAAAAAAAAATTTTATTTTTCGCAGGCAAAAATCCCCGAAAAAGGTGGAAAAAATCTGGAAATTAAATAAATTTGGTTAAAATAAATTTTCTTATAAATAATTTACAAAAAAAAAAAACATTTCACATAATTATAAGATGCAAAGCAAGAAAAAAAATTTTTAATTATTTTTATCATAAAACAAGTCTTTAAAATTTTTCGACTAACATTAGATTTTTGAAAAAGTTTGACAAAAAAAAAATTCAAATGCGGAATTATATTTACAAAAGTGATTTTTGAATGTTTAATAAACAAACGTTTTTTTATCAAATTTATTGGGTTTCATTTTGACTCCCACCCCTACTCTTTTTGACCCTCCCTTCTCTCTATTATTGTTTACATAAACAATTGGCTGTATATTTACACCGATAATTGTTTGCAATGCGATTAAACTCGTTATAAGTTATTTACGCTGGACAATCGATCTGATTCTAGTGACCGTTATTGTATAATACCGGTTAATTCTGTCAGGTGATCCCAGACTCATCACACATTTACTATGCATTGTGAATAAATATATACCAGTCACACAACTTTTTATCCCCTACTGCTTACTAGCTTAACCAGTATACCAAACGGTTTTTATATTATTTATCCGATTCTCATTTAGTATTAAATGCCGTTTAACCACAAGGATATCATACTTATATGACTAAGTATTCATCTGCGATTTTATTGTTTTAGTTTGCATTTAAATATATTAATATTTATCTAGAAATTTATTGTCTTTTATCACGACAGACACTCATTGTGGAAATGAATTAATTACGAGTATGCGATTCGCGTTCAAATGCAAGACAACTTTGCGATTCGGTATTAGAATTTTTGAAAAATTTTATGAACTAGAATTATTCGAATTGTTTGTGATTCTTAGAATTATTTGACCTGAATATGAAAGTTTCAATGAGTTTTCAAAAAATTTTATTTTATTCGATGATTAGATTCAATTTTTCAAGTAATTGAAAGTAATGATCTTGTAGATTCGTGTCTGGGTTCTATTTGACTCAGACAAAAATTTGAATTATGGAAAAATATCAAAATTTTAACATTGAAAAAAAATTTTTTGGATTCGTAAATTTTGAAATGATTCGAAAACTTAAAAATAATTGAAAAACTTGTTAATAATTTGAATATTTTTCAATTATTTGAAAAATTCAAATATTTGTAGAGCTTCGAATAATTCAAAATCTTGCGAACGATTCGAAATTTTCGAATATTTTTGAAACTTACGAATATTTGAAAAACTTTTAAATAATTTGAATATTTTTCAATTATTCGAAAAACTCAAAATCTTGAAAACTTACGAATAATTTAAAAATTTTTAAATAATTTAAAAATCCGAATGATTCAAAAACTTGTAAATAATTCGAATATTTTTGATTTTTTAAAAAATTTGAATCATTCGTAAAGTTTCGAACAATTCGAAACATTACGAATGATTCGAAAATATTCTAATATTATATAAAGAATAATTGAAAAACTTGTAAATAAAATATTTTTGAATTATCAAAAAATTCGAATCATTTGTAAAGCTTCGAATAATTTGAAAGCTTACAAATGATTCGAAAATTGAATAATTTTGAAATTTACCAACTCGAAAAATTCTAAATATTCAAAACTTTGATGTCAACTTCAAATCGCATAATTCAATTCGATTTAATATGAATAATTCAAATTTTCCAATTATTCGCACATCTCTACAATTAATTATATTGAAATTCCGTTTACTAAACATTGAAATAACTTCAGTTTTAATTTTCGAACCAACACTTTTATCAAAAATATTTTTCAGTGCAACTATAATTGAATTTTGTTTTTTTAAATTATATTCTAATTTTTTTTTAAATTTACTGTAACCATCAGCTATCCCAATGTTTAATTAACTCAATATTCTTATTGCGACTTGTCATCTCTTTTTTTTTTTTTTTTAAATAATATACACATATTTGTATATATGCAAACAATATAACCGTGTATTTAATAAACAAAAATCGAAAAATGTTTTAATCGCTTGCCGTCGGACCATCGCCGGCACACTTGAGTCTGACTAGTACGTCCGTATCTCCTTCTGAACAAATACCGCCTTTTAAGTTCATGTTTTTTTTTAATTTCACTGATTTCCAAGTTTTTTTTTATAAAAAATTCTATCAAATTAAATTCACATTAAAATTAGTCAATTACCCAAATAATTTAAAAATTCAGTCATTTTCAAATAAATAAAAAAAAATTTAATTAACGCTTATTAATAAATTAAAAGTATGTCCAAATTTATATCACTTGTGAAAATTTTATAATTCCATTCCACGTATGGTTGTAATTTTAAACGCAAATTAATGTCAGTATTTAAAATTTTCATAATAATTTTATAAATTATTCACCTGCACAAATTAATTTTTTTTTTTTTTTTTCAAAAATTCGTGTTTTTCTTAGTAATGAAAAATTTCAAACTCTTCTGTCACTGCATCATGTGAAATTTAAATAATTCACTTTTTCCATGATAATCACAACACTTCTTACAACCAACGTAAAATTTATTCACAATCCCATTGACTGTAAAGTTGTAGCGACGGTTTATCCATTGAAGTACACAGTCACCTTTCACAATTTTCACAACTTTCCGTCACTTGGTGATTTTTGCTCATTTGAAAACTCAATTTTTTTAAATTAACCAGAATACAAAAAAAATACTTTTAATTTTTAATAATAAATCGCTGAGTGTAAAAAAAAAAAAAATGAAATAAATCTGTATAAAATAATTTGAATTTTAATAATTTTAATCCCGAATTACTCACCTCTATGTCACGGAATCTTCAACACTTAGGATGCAAGATAACAATTGTGTCCTTGGAGCTTTTGAGGGGCAGTAAGAATTAAAAAAAAAAAGTAAGTAAGTAAACACACAGAACTTGTTGTTATATTTATTAGCGCAGATAATTATCCGATATTTATTATTAAATTAGTCCATAAAATGTAAGTATAGGTAAGTAGTGTTCACACAATTCTTAGATGTAAGACGCTTTGGAGGCTCGTTTGAGCCTCGTGCGTCGTTTCACGGGAGCGTGTCGTGTCACGCGAACTTGCGGGCTTGCGGGTGAACTGGCGGCCAGTCGCGTAGGCGGAGGTGATCACAGATGTTGTAGTCAGACCACGCGCCAGTCAGTAGCCGGTGGCCCTTTGGCCCGTACAGTGGCGCCCCTTGAGTTTACTGTTGCAAGCTCGCAAGTTGCTGGAGATGTGAAAAGGATGAGAGACTATGGGGAGAGGATTGAGGAGCGAAAACCGAGGAGAGAACGACCGACTGCTGTAATGCTGTCAGTAAGTGTAAGAGAGAGGCAAACAAGCGCTTAAAGCTTGCGACCAAGTTCGCTTTTAAGTGGGGATGTGGTGGTTGGTCAGCCTCGACTCTTTACAGGTGGGGAGGCCTCACAAGAGCAATAAAGACACTGACCAGGTGCTTCAATGCACTAGAGCGAGATATCGGGGTTCGTTTCTCGAGTTTCGGCGAGAACGCCTGGAAGAAGATAAGAGCTAGAGTAGATGCTGTATAGGAGACAAAGACAAGGAATCCCTTTCAAAGAGCATAAGAGAGGCGGTCAGTGCTTTTCAACTGGAGAGTCTTGATGCCTCGTGATATGAGAGTGAGAGAGAAGTTATGATGAAAACCGCTTCGTTCCCTCTACTTTGGCGACCAAGGATCTCCCGACATGTACATGTATGTTCGTACCAATGCCCTGACAAGGATGCCGTCACCGCTTCAATGTGTGGTAGTTTGTGTCGGAATATATCGGTGAGTTTTCCTAAGCACCAGCTGATATGTATATATACATAGACATTTTTTTTTTTATGGAAGGAAATAAAAGGATGCAATTCTAAGCAATACTTGATTTTTAAATAATTTTATTAGGGGAGGGGGACGGGGGTACGTGAGAAAATTTTTTGTTTTTGGGAAATTTCAAAATTTTCATTTTTTGCGGGTAAAATGGCGACCCCTGAAAAGGAAAAAAAAATTACATTTTACATAATTATTGGATGCAAAGGAAGAAAAAAAAATTTTGATAGTTTTTGACATAAAACCAGTCTAGATTTTTGAAAAAGTTCAACAAAAAAAATTCAAATGCTAAATTATATTTATACCCCGTTTTGGCCCCCCCCCCCGACCCCTATATTTTTTAGAAATAAATTGAAAAATTATTAAAAGTTAATTAAATTTCAAAATTTGACATAAACCTGAAATAATTTGACACTGGGAGTTTTTTTATTGTAAATCGTTAAGAAAAAAAATCAAATTTATTTCATACTATTTTTTTACAAAAACAAAATTTTTCGAAAACAGTAAAAAAAAATTCAAAATTACATTTACAAAAGTGATTTTGGAATGTTCAAAAAACAAACGTTTTTTATAACCCCCCCCCCCTCCCTATTGGCTTATTCTGTAATTTTTATTATATCCTCAGAAAAAAAATCTTAATCCAGCATAACTTGATAACTAAACGTCGAGTATTTCTGACCATACACCAAAGACAGTGGGGGTGAGTGTTTCACCCTCAGTAGTTACAAAACAAAGACCACTACGACTAAGCTCGAGAATGTGTTAGTGTGCGATGAGTGCGAGAGACGATCCTGGAGTGTGGTTGTATTAGTAAAGGTTGTGCAAAGCAGTGTAGGTACCCTAAAGAAAAATTACCCCGTTCTGAGTGGGGACTGTCCGTGTGTGCTAAGGGGTTGGAAGTTAGATGTAGTTGTGAAAGGGTTACTGGACAGTGGTGAACTCTTGCTTAGGCGGCTAAAATTCGTACTATGCTCGGAATAGAAATATGCTTAATCTTCTTATCGTCATAAGATTTTTTTTTTTTTCTAATAAGCTTCTTATCAGACGCACCGTCAATATTTACTTAAAATAGCAAACATGATGAAAAAATAAATCAATGAGGAAGAAGCTTTCAACGTGAAATGGAGAATAATTATAAATCATTATGAAAAATTTGATAGCATATTGAACATGATATGGGAACCTACAATAAAATCCATAAGTCATCGGTGAAAAGCACTATATTACTTGTGGACTTTTAGCTCCTCGGCAGTGTCTCGTCGTCTCTTTTATTCTTTTCACTCGTTCCACTAGTCGATCTCATCCGACCTCCTCTCATGGTCCCACCCGACACGTTTGCTTCAACCCCAGTTCGCTTACCCAATCACCCCATCCCACTGACGTTTGTCGGTAGTATGGCATGAGACTCTCGATCAGCCGTCGGTATTTTTTCCCGCACTTTTTAAGGTCACTTGTTGCTCTTTAATCCATCCCCAGTTGTGGTTGAAGAAAAGTCGGACTCTATTATATCTCGGTAGTCGACACGTTTATGCTATTCCATAAAGTCTTTTATTTATTTTTAGTCATTTTTTCCTCGATTTTTTATTATTTGAAACCATCAATGCAAGATACTTTGGAGGTAAATACAGTCAACTACTCGTTATAAGCCAGATCATGATAAGCCCCCCCCCCCCCAATTACTCTAAGGAGTTTCGTAACAGACCCCCCCGTTATAAGTGTGCGTTGTTGTCTATATTATGAGCTAATATTAGAAAAAATAGACAAATTGAATAATTGAATCAATATTATGTAAAATATCGAGGAAGGAGAGGCAGAAAAGGGTAGGGGGCAAAACGGACTACTCTAAAAATTTTTTTTCCAAAACTTTATATAACTCTTATTAGCAATCTTCGATATGACTTTTTTAGGCTTCTTTATTTCTGTACTGTATTGCAAATCACTTTTTTTCTTAATTATATATAAGCAATATTAGGATATGAATTTTTTTCCACCAAAAAAAAAAAATGACCACTTGGGAGTGGTCTATTCTACCCACCCAGATTTTCTTTTCCATAGCAACTGAAAATTTGGTTACTTCAAATAGAAAAAAAGGAAATTCAGTATTTGAATACACTATTTTCTTAGCGTTTCCGTTTCGCCCACCTTTTCTCTACGTACTACTATATAATTTTATTAAATCAGTAAAATTAATTAGAGTTAACTTTTGATCAAAGCCCTTCCGTATAAAACCAGTTAAATAACCTCGGGAATTATTTCAGTAGAAAAAAATCTTTTTATGTAAGCACTGTTCCACTTTGTCTTTTTAGTCTACTGGTGAGTGAGTCTTTAACTCCAAACATATATTGCTAAATATATATAATATGATAACGATAGAAAACCAATAATTGATGAAAAATTTAGAATAATCAAGTCTATTGATTCGTTTCAAAGATATCATGACACAAATTAGTTTACACACACGCGCACACGAACATCACTGAAAAAAGGAAGAATAACCTCCTAGGACTTTCAAATTTCGACATATGATGAAAACTCGATTTTCCAATTCGGGCCTAAATCGATAACTTCTTATTTTTTTAAAATTATCAATTTTCATAGCAGGAGGTTCAAAACAACTAGTTTTGTACTTTATGTAGTTAAGTGACGGCAACTATGAGAGAGTTCTATAAGACAATAAATCAATAAAAGAATACAATGTAAAACAGTGAAAGCTGGTAAAAAAAAAAAAAATAACAAAAACGATAATGTAAAAAAACCACAACGCAACACAGAACCCTGGACATGGCGTGAATAAAAAAAAAAGAATTGAAAATAGAAGTGTTGGAGGAATTAAAAAATGGGAATAAAATAGTAAAGCGTAACCTCCAGGGGCTTCTGGCTCGATAGCAAGTGAGGGGACAGAGGAGTTTATACAGAATGAAATCGACAGGGCGTCCACCTATCGGTCGTATGCCGTGAGACCTGCTCGTTCGTACGTCTATCGTGTGCGTATCATGTATGTGCATACAATGTATACTATACACGTTTACTAGATTCACACAACAAATCGTGTGCTACGCGTGTTAGTGGGATGCGAGAGCATGTACTGTCAACATAACTAAACAAGCAACAAGTGACCTTAAAATCGGTGGAAAAATTCAAGTGTTGATGGAGCATTAAGGTATTTAGGTATTGGTAGGGTATTATATTAGAAAGTATGAAAAAAAAAAACGAAATATGAACGTATGAGAAAATTAATTTTTTCAAGCTACGAAATTCGACTGAATTTATTTATAGTATATAGTTTCTAGCTTTCACACACAAATAAATGATCAAAATAAAAATATAATATATTTTTAATAATTAATTATTGGATGATAACTTCTGCAATAAATTTCGTAACAGTTACTATCAGGATGATAACAGTTACTATCAGGATGGTAATATTTACTATCAGGATGATAATATTTACGTTTACAATAAATTTCGTAACAGTTACTATCAGGATGGTAACAATTATAATGTCTGATGGTAACTGTTACCATCTGGATTATAAATATAACTATTTAGAATAATTATAATAATTAACTGTAGTTAACATACAGGATTGTAACAATTATCATAAATATGGTGAATATTACAATCTAGATGATTTATACAATCATCTAGATAATATTCACTACTATCGGATTAATCGTAGACTTTTTACCATACCTGCGTCGAAAATTTAAATTCCTGCCCTGCTTAGAAGGAATAATTTTCAATCTTTTCTTCTATGAGAAAACAAACGACAAACTAAAATCAAGGGTGTAGTCGAAATTAACACACTTGCCCACTAACATTAAAAATCTATAAGCAAAGTATAGGTGGCTAACATGCCCTAAAATATTTTTGCCTATAGGACACATTTAATGTGTGCTAAAAGAGTACACTTATAACCCGCTTAGTTTCTGAGTGTCGTACATGTGCCATTCCCCCACAAACGCCTTCGGCTCGAGTAGACAATCATAATGTCCTATTTTTCTCTCTTGGTGTGTAATGTACTATTTCTCTGAACGCACCTCTATTTGAAGAATATTAGTATGGAGGTAAAAAATTTAACACATCAAATTATCTCATTTGTTACTTTTTGAATACCAATAGCAAACTAAATCCTAATATTGGAACAGTCGGATTGAAATATCTTTAGTCACTTGCAGTGACATTAAATGTGTTGCGTGGGTAAGCAAGCTTGATTTGCGAGCATCCAACTTCAATAGATCGACCCACTCTCGATGGCATCGAATCCCCAGAGTGATCCTTTCTAGCCTTCTACTCTATCAAGTACGATAGATGCATTTTGCCAGACGATATTCATTTGTTTTATAACCTATATTTAATGAAAAATGTTTTTCATTATTTTTAATCCAAATGAACTAAAATATAAACATATTGAGATGAAATTTACGCGCGACTATAACTCGAAAAAAAATTATATATGCAATTGTTGATTAGTATAAAAATTTATATTAACCCCTCAGTTTACTTCTAAAAATAATAATAAAGAAAATTAAATCCAATAGTTTTTTATTTTTATAAGTTCTCCAATTAAAATTGTAAATAATGTTTGTCATGTTAAATTTTGAGTAACTTGATAATTTGAAATTGGTCTAGCCAATTTATTACCGGTAAAAAATCTAATGAAAAAGAAAGCGAAATCGTCTGTTCTGTTGGTGACAGCTGTGGTATTAATAATTCTATCTGTTTCTGCTTTCGTTTAGTCTCTTTATATCCGAGAATGCTGACCACTTTTATACCTGACATATATTTACATACACATTGTCTCAATGATTTATTAAATTTTTATGTATCCTAAAAAATTACAAGTTGGTATTTTTTGCACACCTAGACAACGAAACAATTAAAACTGTTCCTCATTTTTCCCGTTCACTTTTTTTCTTCCGAAGTCTTGTGTCTCTATTATATTCTTTACTTTTTTTCCCGATTGACTTTATTGATATGACCTCATTGATATATCCTGCCAAATGTTAATAGTTCATTTTTCCGTTAGCAAATTTTGACCAAGTCTTAAAGTTCGTTCAAACAAGACGTCGTGCGTTTCAATATTCAGGATCACCTCCATAAAAATTAAAAACGTAATTTAAACCTCCAAATCCTACATGAGGGTAAGGACATTAAAATTGTCAATATCCAAATTATCTACAATATTAATTAAAGGGATGCGAGTAGTGTTCGAATCGAATAATTAAAATCTTTTACTTATTGGTTTTACTACATTCTTAATTTTGTCTCCGTTGAGTCAACGGTGGCTCTGGTGAGCAGATTAAATCAAGTTCGCAGCATATATTTTCTTTCTCAGTATAATAATGTAGAAACTGAAAAGTAGCTAAATGAATACCAAAACAGGTCCGAATCAAAAACAGACTCTTGCAACGACGCTGGTCAGCACCACAGATGTTATCGTATTTTAATGTTAGTACATAACCTTGTGATGACGGTTATTCGTTACTTTTGTCCGTTTACTCCTTTATTACAGACATCAGAATTTACTTGAAGTATTTGTCCGTTACGTTTATTTAAAGACCACCAGCTACCTTGGCTCCCTTTCCGGTTCTTTAAATGATCCTCACCAACGTCTTCGTCACGGTGGTTGGGTCCCTTGATCGTATGGTTATGGCTCGTGACTACACGGAAGGCCCCCAGCCGGTGTACCCCACGTTATCGTCTTTGACGCTCGGCTTAATTTCTCAACGGTCACCTTCGGCATGCGTGTAGTTTTATCCACGTGCCAGTAATTTTAATTTTTTATTTTTCATGTTCAACAAAGCATCTTTTAACTTTTAGTATTTCTTACTAACGGTCATACTTCTTAACAATATTCAACTTTTGCTAAAATAGGTGAAACCTAACTTTTTTATAATCACCTATATAAAATTGAAGATTATTCAAAAATATGTGTAACTTTAAATTGACAATGGCGAACATTTACGACCTTTCTCGTCACGCGACTAAGAATGTAATACATGGGCAGAATAGTAATTTTTCCACTAAAAGTAATACTCATTACATACATACGCCCCGAGCTGCTCTAAACTTTGATTTGGCTTGAATAATCAGAGCACCTAAAGGCTCGGAAAGTAGAAAATTCATCAGGAACTGAACAAGTGGATAATAGCTTGTTCGCAACATGGATGATTACAAATGGAGGAATCTCTTTTTAGGGTATTGAGAAGAAGTTACGTCTCACCATTTATCTCGAAGCAACCTGATCACCAGTCCAGGGAATTGGTACCACGGGAGGCCTTTCCAAGCCCACTTCGACCAGAGTCTCTTTATTTCTTGAGATGGTAGTAGTGTTTGGCTTAAGAGAGGTATGGACTCGTGGTGGCTGTGGTTGGATACCAAAAGCAAGTAAAGTTTAAGTAAAGGAAAATTTAATCAAATTGTGGATATGAGGTAATCATGTTACTATTTTTGTCACTAGTTTGAATTTTGGTTCTGTGATTTAAACTTAATTATGTTATTCTTCGTCTGTTAAGATCATTCCTACATCTTCAGTCAGCCCCCGATAGGTCACTTTCTCACTACATATTGTATGATTTCGACACAATATATACGCACTCCGAACGCATTCAACAGGGTCACGGTTACACTGTGTCAGGGTCGTTAGGGGGAAGGGGATTGATGGCACGCTTCCCCCAGTTCACCCTCTGATAATAGTATTATGACTCGCCTGATTGTGGAAATAAACATGTGAACAGTGGGTTCGGGGAGCTACTGATAAAGAGAGCGATAGAGTCAGCAAGGTAATCGAAAAGAGAGAGAGTATGTGTGTGATAGAGGGAGAGGGAGGGAATAACGCACTAGCGTGCGACGCGTTTGTACGGGTGCGAATGAGGCAGTCGGTTCATTAAACTGGTTAAACGCATCGACGAGGTAATTACTTACCAATTGGTTGATCGATACGTTCATTGTCCCCTCAATCTGAATTATGGGCTCTTTGACATATTAATTTCAATATTCTTAAGATAGGGATGCTTATACTATTTTTATATTATAATTTACACAGTACAAAATATTGTCTTAAAATCAATGCAATCTGCGTGTTAGAAACAGTCTACACAATATCTGTGTTGAATTTTAACACGAAATTTGTATTCGAATTCTGATACAAAATTTTAGTACAAATTTCGATATGACATTTGTGCTCAAATTTAGATACAAAACTTGGGTTCAAATTTAAATACGAAATTGAGGTTCAAATATCGATATGTACTTTATGTTCAAATTTAGACACCAAATTTGGGTTCATATTTCGATACGAAATTTGGGTTTAAATTTCGATACAAAATTTATGGTCAAATTTCGATACGAACTTTGTGTTCAAATTCGATAAATGGGTTCAAAAAAACTGTTAACTTTTAAATTTTAGTTTTGTACCATGAAAATTCATGAAATTACTTTGAGGATATCAAAAGTGATAACAATTATTAACATTCAACTATTTTTTGAGAAGTAGTTAACAATTTTTTATTAGTATTCAAATGAGAAATCTGATACTCATGATCAATAAATACTAAAATATTTAAATGAATTAACTATCGATACGTATTAAAACCAAATTAACTATATTATATTATAAAATATTCTACAATGTATTTAACACAGCATTTCACACATTCCTGAAATAATCTAAACCTCAATAGAAAGCGACAATATTTGCGAGCAACAGGCTTGATTCGCACCTCGAAAGCCTAGGCGTGTCGGGACGCCTCAGAATCTTCGGTATTCGATCGGCATTGATGGGAACTGATACACACATCCTATACACCCTTTCATTCCCCTCTCTGCTCATTCCCCCGATGTATCGATGATACGGCTCTCGATGTTAATGGGCACAAACGTATCCCCCTGATCACCCGTACATGACACTGTGGAGAGTGAGAGGGGTCGTGAGTGCGTATAACTGCGTGATCACACAAGAATGGCATTGCCGTGGGTTACTATAACAAGGTCAGTGTGCCAATAGTCAATAAGCCACCACAGGGATACTGTTTATGTCGTTCTCGCCTTCCACAATTACAGTAGTTGGGTAATTACCGTTCAATCGATATTCTATCGATTTTGCTTTAATGCGTATTTATGAGCATTGCAATAGCTTGGCATATATTGAATATATAAATCTGCATCAGTTTCAAACGAAATTTTTTTTTAAAATTTGAATTTCTGTTCCCAGCCGACAAAGGGTCTTAAAAAAATAGAAATCACTGCTGGCAGTACTCAAAAAAGGTGAAGAGATATTAAAGTTGAAAGTAAGTCTAGAAAAATAACTTTTTGCACTTAGCGTCATTTTCCTCTGAGGCTTTAGAATTCTGGGTGACTTCTAAAGGACGGATTGCAGCGCCCATATTTACAGCCGAAAAATCGTTTTTGTTACACTACTAAACAGCGAACAATAACGAATGTCGGCAAGAGTAAGTAGAGTACGATATGAAAATATTGTAACATCACCTAAGCCGCTCGGCACACATTAATGTGCTGAGCTTCGGCAAGTTTTCTATAACTCTATCGTCGTTGCCACGTCAGGACGTTTGTTAGAAAGCTGGTCTATATATTTCCGAGTGCACATCTGAAAATAAAATTTTCAAGAGTTTGTGGAAAAGTTTAAAAAAGAAACGAAAAATGTGATAATCGACACACCCTCTGAGCCAGTTCATGACTTTCCGCTTTCAATGAGTTTTTATGTAGCTCAAAGATTGTCTAAATAAATTTTTCAGCTCTTTATGCTAAAAATATTGCTGCTAAAACGTGTCCCTTTAGGCTTTGGAAGATAAACAATAGAGGGAAGGGAAACAAGACAGACCTCTTGAGGATTTTATTAGTTGACAGTTGCGAATGCTGTGCAAAATGCTATTTTTTATTTTCGAACCGTCATTAGAAACTATACTGTACTAATAGCTGCTTCTATTGTTTTGATCCTCACAGCCAAAAGTAGAGACCTTCTTTACGAGAAGAACATGTGATTAATAAACACATTATTTCTGAAAATAGAGCTTTGAAATTTTAAATCGAATGGTTTTTAGTTATTCATGATTCGCGATCCCGAGTACTCGATAGAAGTCTGGTGATTTCTGCTTATCATGTCGGGACATCAGGGAATTAGACTAAGCATCATCACGATCAAAATGCACATAGGTAGTGATAGTAACAACGATGGAACGTAGATATCACGAATACATATATATAGATATATAGATATAAATTAGATGAGGAAAACAGAAACAGTCATTTAGGGCAAACTACCCTTAGACGACACTCACGTGATTGATCTTATCGTTCTTCTAAGTACCCTAGCTGTACACATTCAACCCTCGCGTGTCTGTTTATACGTATCTCGGCACGGAATTTTTTTTTCAGTCATTAAAAATTGATGCGTTAATTGGATCTGCTGGGATAATTCGAAAGATAATAAAGTGAACAGAAGTCATGATATTTTTGCCTTGGCAATTTATTGCCAAATGAAGAAAGGACTCATGCTAGAGAGATAATGTCGGTTGATTTCCATGCTCAGCTTTATTCAAAGTTTACAAACTTAATGTATGAATCGGTACTTGTACTAGAAATGGAATTGTTTTGTCCTTGTTGGAAATAATCCAGCAATCATAAGGAGAGTTTCTCGAAAGGTCCTTCTGACCCTTGGAAATGTGCCACATTGTCTTATCAAGATTTACATATATTACAAGTTTGTAGCTTAAGTTTGACACACGAATTTTCTTGAGAACTACCGTATCTTATACATAACCATTATAGTTTCAAAATTTGTTTAACTGTCACATCCATTTCATAAATAAAATTTTACGTGCCCTTACGAGAAAACTAATGGACACTATTGAAAATTCATTAGCGGTGATAAATGTTTATTAGGGATCATTAGTATTCTGACTAATGACTCTTGCAACACTATTGAAAGTGATATCAGTATCGATCATGTTTCAAATGAAAAAGACGCTAACCTCAAAATTTTATCTCTAATCTCTAAATACGGCAATAATTTGTAAATTTCTCAATGATTACGATTAACTTCATCTGCATTTTGAAGATTATTGAGATTTCTATGATAAATAGACCTGTAGGCAGAGTGGTACGAACTTCAACTGATGTGCAGAAGGATCCAGGTTCGAGTCCTTGTAATGACGAATAATTTTTCATCGATAAAAAAATTAGTAAACATCAATTAATCAGTACAAATAGTAATCTAAGTATATATTATTGGATTCAAACATATTTTCATCGAGTTACACCATCGATACTAAGAAATAAGTGCAATACGCTTATAACACTAAAAAAAACAAAAACACTGACTAAGAACGCACTAAAGCAATAGTACGCGAAAATACTAGATCATTAGTGTTTTCCAATAGTGTTCATTAGTATTTTTGCGTAAGGGGGGGGGGGGGGCTTTGAAAAATGTGTAAAGCCTCTCTTACGCATAGTAACCGAATTTTTTTTTTTCGAGCAATATTATAAAATTCATTAAAAATATAAAAATATATTGATCGCATGTGTCACCGTACTTTTCTTTGTAGAGTTTTATGAGATTTCATAATTTGCTTAGTAGACAGACAATACAGTATAAGTCATATACTACATTGTTGTTGTGCTACTTTACCTCTACTTTTTATAAGCGACTTGTGACGATAAAAATCAAAGTTTATGTCAAATGTGGCCTTATCATCTGACGCATCAAGACATAAATACTACGAGTTTATTAATGCTCGCCACCATTTATTATAAAAAATATACCGACATCACAACCGTAATATTATGAAAAATATTTCCACCGAAAAAACAATATTTTTAGTTGAAAAAATTTAAGTAAATTTATAATATTCATTTGAAAAAAATTATGGTATTAAATTCGGTTTTCAGTTTAAAATCTAAAAGTTTAGTCGCAGACTTGAGTTGCAATCATGTGGATGCACTTGCGGGGTGAAGGTAAAGGGTGCTGCAGACGGTTGCCATGGTAACTCACCGTCACTGGACAACGTACCTCTTCTCATGCCATCGTTCGAGTTCATTTCATTTACCCCCTTTTTTAGCCACCCACCGACCTTCCAGTCGTTGATCCAACTGCAGGATAACACTAGTCTCTGACGAGTGGAGCCAAAAATACTTGTCTCTTATTACGCAGTCGACCCCGTGAATTCTCTAAATTGTCTTTCTCATGTCTATTGTAACCTCTTTCGCCACTTTGTTACTACCAATGTATAGTCGAATACTAGTGTTTGAAATATTTTATAAAACTTTAATATGAATATACAAAATATCAATCGGTATCAGAAATTTTTCTTATTGTATAATAGATCATTATTTCTGAAGTCAACAAATATAAGACAATATCTGGCGAGATCAAATTAGGTCTATTCAGATCGATTCATATCTGGCCAAATATTGAATTTGGACATGACCATATACGCATAAATTTTGTCAGATTTCATTACATCTTCAAAATTTCAAATGCTCAAATTTTGAAATCAACTCGAAATTAGGTGCGATAAAAAATTCATTGATTTTTATTTAAAAATTCGAATATTTTTGATATTTTGTACTAGACAGCATACATTTTATGACAATCTAAAAGTAGACATTCATAAATCAGAAGTTATTGAAACATATGAGACAAGCGATGAAAAAAGAACATATGGGATGTTAAGCTTCTATGATAAGAGAAAATCAAGCAAATATTTGTTGAATATGACACCTTGGAATCACTCAACCGTAGTTATAAAAGTTATTCATACTATATAAAAAAATTACTTTTTAATAAAATGACCTCTTACATGTAAATATGCATGTCCACATATGTAAGGAGTCGTTTTATGTAGCAGTAATCTTATCAGTCCGTTTAAAAAATCTTGCGGTATAATTACATGCATTGTTCTCACGTATCTTCAATATTGATAAGAAACAGAATTACATATATTTTTTACGAATCTAAACGAGTGGTGTCAAAATGATCTAATTTTGACATCCGTGCACTGCTAAAATGAATTAATTTTGGCACCCATGTGATGTTAAAATGAACTAATTTTGGCGCCCAAGTGGTGTTAAAATGAATTAATTTTGGCAACCATGTGGCATTACAATGAACTTATTTTGACACCCATGTATTATTATAATGAACTAATTTTGGCACCCATGTAGTGTTATAATGAACCTATTTTGACACTGTGCGGTGTCATAATGATCTAATTCAGACACCCGTGCGATGTTATAATGAATTTTTAGTGTTGTGGCCAAAATTCCATTATCTTATTTTTTGGCAGTTTTTGATTTTGAAATTCATAAAAAATGATTATTAATTCAATTTTATTTTAAATTTTAAAAATCAAAAAATGATATGAGAAATCTATTTCCATTTCGGATGCTAAATGACCTTTTTCCTTTGTGATCACAGTATACGTAACGTAGTTACGAAATAAACGCTGGTAAAACAATAAAATGGTTAGAAAATAAGATAAGCGGATAAAAGTGTTCCCTACCTGAAAAATATAAATGTAATAAATTTTTTTGATAAATTATTCAAAAGTTTGTAAATTTGAATGTTTCTGTTAGATACTCGAAGAATATTCGCATGAGTCTAAAGTAGTGACCAAGGACTTTAAGTTAAAGACTACAAGCAACTTAAGCTTGTTATACAATTGTTTGGCCTTTCGCGTTTTTAAATCGGCTTAAATCAGGCCTCAACTTTTAAGTATCTCAATAATTTTTTTTCATATTTTTTTTTTTTAATTCACCCTTCCGGTAAATTCTTATTGTTTTTGAGCAGATAGAACTTAAATTAGAAATATTTTTACTATTTCTACTATCCTTACCTTAATATTACTAAGCTATAAATCTATCATTTAGTTAATTTTCGAAAAAATGAAAAATTTTTTTGTGTAATTTCACACCCGTTTTTTGATGTGAAAAAGTGTAAGGATTTATTAAGTTGGTATGAATGCCAAAGAATTATATTTAAATAAAGATAACAACAACAAAGGGGTTAGTAATTGGCAAAAAAATTTATTTTGAAAACATACTATTTCAAAAACATATCATTATTTTCAAAATTAGAAATGAGAGTATATAATTATTCTGCTTGTGAAGAACAACAAACTATTTTTAAATTTTTATAATCAAACTTTGAATTTGGAATCTGTTTTTCTCAAATTTGCTTTTCCTCGTTGTAATTCTTCGGCAGTTATTATAACATAACATCTATTGGCGAATCTATGACACCCTAAACCGTCACAGCAATTATCGGCTGAAACACACTAAAGTAACAAAAAAAGAAATTTAAAAAAGATTATTTTATTTCATCTTAAAATTAATCGAAAATCGTTTGGTAATATTTTTTACATCAGCATATTACACTAAAAATTTTTTGGAGTGAATTTCACTTCGAAGCGGTTTTGAAAAATATGAATTATGAAAAAAGTTCGCGAAGTGAAATCGTAGTAAAAATGGCGGAATAAAATACTAGTATAAAGTGAGGTTAGGTCTTTTGTCTTTTAACATTTATACTGAGTACGGAAATAATTACGAGCTCCCTCTACATAAATTCCCGCGAAATAATTTAAAAAATTTCTAATCAGCTAATTTTTCTCAAAATAAAATTATTCCTATTAAATATGAATCCAAGTGTCAAAACTGCAAAGCGAAGTGAATGAGGATTGAAATAAAATCCGCGTCTCCGAAATCACGGCTCAAAAAAAATCCGTATTCACTCCTTATATTTTACAGTGTATTATTAACTGACATAATTTGATAATTATATACTTCTATAAACTATTTCTACTGATACTTACACTGTCACCATGACGGCCGCACGAACCGTTCAATTTATCAGTCGAACGAGCGGTGATAAGAGTCGCGACTAGTAAGCCGATAAACATATAAACTATGACCTTTGACATCTTGCAGCTATCTTAGTTTCAACAAACTACTCCAACTCTGAAATAATAATATTATTGTTATGACTGTAATATATACTACGTTATATGTTAGTAAGAAATCATCGCAAGGTTGACTCGTATTAAAATTCAAGGTGACACTCGGTTTCATTAATAAATCGCTACAAGCTAATAAGATCAGACTATAGTACTCCAGACACGGATTTTAAAAAAGTATTTTAAAGAAACTGCGCACTATCATAAAAAAAATTTAAGTAAATATTTAAATTTATCATTTTTTTTATCATAAAAAAAAACATCACTTTATTGTTTGTTTTTGATAAAATTGTTTGTGGAATTTTATTTAAAATAAATTACAATAATTAAATATTTTACTGTTCATTAATTTAAAAATAAGTTGTAATGTATCACGAACGTGTTATTTAAAAAACGAGATTAAAAAAAAAAAACAAAGATCACTTACAACAACAAATAGAGATTTTTTTTTACAAGTGAGCTCCTTGAGGTTTCTACAATGACTGACTTCATAAGATCTCCGTAATGTCTTTATATAACAAATTCCCAACCTTCTAGTCAGATGATTCAGTCATTCTGTTCGGCTTATTGATTTTCTTCGTAGTAAGTAGAAGCCGGCTTACTGATATGTCACACAGATTTATGATCAATAAATCTTACAGTAATGATAAATATTGTTTGTTTATTTAATACTTTATTTCAGCAGAAAGTTATTTTGTAAACATCTACTTACATCTGTTTATAAATTGCCTTATTTTTATTTAGTATTTTCCTCTTGAATGCAATTATCATTTAAACTTAACCCTGTGATGATTTGGAATTTCCAAAAAGAGAAAACACTAAACCGGATAAAAACAGAGCCTACTAATAGAAATCAGAAGTCAAATAAGGTCGTACGCGCAAAGAATTTTGTAGTATCAGTTAAAAATTTTAGGCAACGGTGAGAACACGACATTTTTGGAAATATAGTATTTGCTTTGATAATTTTTTACAAGATTCTATTAGGCGAATTTTTTTTCAAAACACAGCTTTTTTAGGTCTTATGTCACAATTTTTGAATAATTTTGTTTTACTGCATTTTATTTTGTCGAGAAATGCCGAAAACTGCCTTCGGCTCAAAAATTTATATATATGTGATATAATATGATATGTATAACTGATTGAGGCTACAATTCTTATCGGATCATTATGAAACTTGATAGACTTTTTCTTAAGACGATCGACTTGATCACGTTCAAAGATGAGCACAATCGGTCGATTAGTTTGTAAGTTATGGTGTTTGAAATTATTTTTCGAATTTCAAAACTATCAATTGGTTAGAAGAAATAATAAGCTATATAGTGGAAATTATCGGTAATCACACGGAATTCAAAATTTATTTTGAAAAAATTGAGTTATAACTTCCGGTTCAAAAGTTTTTCAAGGAAAAAGCGATAAAAGGTAATTTCTATGAAAATAAAAAAAAAATTTCTATTATCATAACTTCCAAACTAATAGACCGATTTTGCTCATCTTTGAACTTGATCAAGATAATCACCCACAGAAAAAGTCTATAAACTTTCATAATGATCTGATAAGAATTGTAGCCTCAATCACTCGGATATTCCGCGTTATATCGCACATGTATTCAAACTTTCGAACCGAATGCATTTTTTGGCTTTTTTTGATAAAACGTATTATAACAATGTTTTTGGAAAAAATCATTACATGACCCTCTGCAATAGCTATGCTTCTTTAGTATCTAAAACACCTTATTATAATATGGTAACAAATAATACACTCGTGTGGTTGCAATTAAATCGTGTTGGCTCATAAATGTGTACAGAAGTGAATAGTTATACTTGTCTCTTACGAATGATTTAAACTGTACACAACCTGATCTTGTATTATGGTCAAGCTCTTAGACCAGTGTCAGGTGCAATTAGCGCAACCGAATGAAAACAAATATTGACTTGATTATTGACGTATACACAATTAACTGTCTATTAATAAAGACGACTAATATTATTACAGCGTAAAGTAAACAACAGCATTGTTTGATAAAAAAAATCAGTATTAACCAGTTTTAAGTAAATTAGATATTTTGGCAATTTTAAGTGGGAGGAATTTTATATAAAAGATAAAAAGTTGGATAAATGTAAAAATAAAAGCAATAATTGACATGGCACGAAAGTAATCGACATTGATAGAAGCAAAGTACTCGAAACACCTACCATGTAATTCATTCGCAAATACCAATTTTGAAACATAGGTATATTGTTTTAGTAATAACGGAAACCGCTCGACGGATTGGCTCGATTGATATTTTTTCAAACGTTTAGTCTCTTGTTCAAAACCAATATTTTCCATATATCGAAAACCACTTGGATAAATAATCAATTATTTTATTGAAGGAAAAATTCCGATCAAGTTAATAAAAATAACTGTAAATTTTTCATTCAGGTGATTTCCATCAAGGCCAATTTTATTAAATTTTATAAAGGAATTTTAGTTTACATTAAGTTTTAATAATTAGAAAAAAAAATCACTAAAAAATAAATTTTAGTTAATAATAATTTATAAAATTTCGTTGAAATTACATCGTATATTTTTATTCAAATTGATATGATAAGTTTAGTATAATAGTGGAATTTCCAAAGATATCACTTCTGAAAAGCCTGATAATTTTTATGTCAAAAAGATCATAAATATCGACACAAATATACATACATATATATACTAACAATTTCTTACTTAATGAATATATTTACAATACTATATTATATACATATACTAATATATATGTATAGTCATATCTTCAAGATTATTTCTTATCATATATATACAAATAAATTTTTTAAATTTTCTTATGTAAAATTTTAGTATTTTTGGATGGTTTCAAGTTTGCTTCGGCGAAATAAAAATTTTCATTTAAAAAATATCGATTGTAGTCTTTTTTTTTTTTTTTTTTTCGTGTTACAATCGACAAAAATTTTAATAGAAGTATGTCAATATTTTTATACGAGTATCTTATAGTCACGATTATTGTCATGTTTAGCTGTAAAATTATGCATTGTCAGAGCTAAGAGAGTTAAATTATCGTGGATGTATGGTGTTTAAATTATTTGTTCACTTTGTGAAGTATTGCGTATCACTCCTTTGACTTTACAATGCCGTGTTTGACAAATAATGCTCCGTAAATCATAAACATTAAAAAAAAGTATTTGAATAAAATAAGAGGGTACTCATAACGTGAGCAAACCCTATAATAGTTTCTTAATCAATGAGTGTTGGTTGCGTGTAAGTTAAGGGTAAAGAGACTATTCCACGACCGGCAATAACTTCCGCACGCACTTCCGCTTCAAGTTTATCACGCTAACAGCTCTTTTCCGGGCACGTGTTTTTCTTATCCTCAATTCATTATTTTTTTAAATATTCGCTACAAATAATTAATAGATTAGTTAAACTTTTTAAAATTAGATTAGCACACCCTCTACTAGGCAGGGGGAAAAGAGACTCTAGTCTCGCATAATCATATTTTATCGATATGCATGAAACTGAAGCTAGCGGCCGTAATAAGTAGCGGCCACGCAAAAAATTGCTGGCCGCTACTTATTACGGCCGCTAGCTTCAGTTTCATATCGATATGCGTATCTAGAACGAGTTTTACTGATGAGAAGATTTCGTTACTTAAAAATTTTAGGTAATTCTTATTGTTAGATTTTCTGCATATAACGCATTGAGTAAATGAAATACTAGATAACAGTATTGTTTATGTATATATATAATATACGGATATAAATTTCTTATAGATCTGTACTTTGGACCCTCTTCTTGGTCAACCCCAAGTAATCAACCGATTCTCAAGTAAACACGATTAGAACCCACGAATATCTCTTATACCAGTAAGTCGTAAATTCAAGTTGTCGCACTTCTGTCTTACGCGGTTTTGCATCTGAAATCTATTCCCCGTTTTACAAAGTTTTCCTCCGTATAGTTTACGGACAAGACAGTTCGGTACATTATAATGTTTCGAAGACATACGCGAGACTGGACAATTTGATAATTGATATAAAAGGCAGCGGAATGATTTACGATTTCATGCAAACCTTATTGTTTCAAGCATTAGAATTCGTATAATGTAGAAAATTGAACACTAAGTGATGATATTTATGAATAATACTTTCAGTTCAAAAGTTATTCAAAGAAAAAGCGATAGAAGGTCATTTTTATGAAAATCAAAAAAAAATTTCTATTATCATAACTTCTAAACTAATTAAGCGATTTTGCTCATCTTTGATCTTGATCAAGATAATCGCTCACAGAAAAAGTCTATAAACTTTCATAATGATCCGATACGAATCGTAGTCCAATTACTCGGAAATGGCGCGTTATATCACATGAATATAAACTTTTGAACCGAAGGTATATGTCAGCATATCTTAACAAAATGAAACGTATGGTAACGTAATTTTTGGGAATTGTGATATGAGACCCTCTACAATTCATTTCTAAAAGAAAGACACTAAAACAGTATAACGAATTACAAAGAAAATGTTTGCAGTAATATTCAACTCAAGAAAGACAAAAATAACTTATTTATCTAAAATATAATTTTTATAGCTTTTTTATTTTTCTGATTACCAGAACTACCTCTGGCATTATTGTTACGATCTTCCTTAAAGTTTGGCGGTTAAGAAGTTGTTTGTTTGAACAGCGAGTGTAAAACAGTCCTCACCATAAAAATTGTAACTACTTAACGTCGAAGAAAAAGTTACGATACTTTTTCTAGTTGAAACAAATCTCCGTTGAAAGAATAAACAGCAGCTCATAAAATACTTTATTTAGTATTTCTCGGTTCGCGGTGAATGTTTAATGCATATATTGTAGAAGGGAGGAATTCTGGGGTAAAATGAACCCCCTGAATATTTTGATCTCGAAAAATTTCGAGCGAATCAATCCCCTTTTTTATAACAGTGGCCTACTTGAGGTAAAATGGGCAACCTGAAAATTGTGTTAACTAAAATATATTGGGGGTGAAATAGGACGCCCTATTTTTTTCGGCATCCACCCCCCGGAAAATGGTATTCTGAATTGCAAGGATGAGTACGAAACATTGAGTATATTAATAACTACATAAAAAATAACAATTCGATGACATTAACCTCATAAGAGCTTATTGAAATAGAAAAAAATTCATATGTGTTCGAATCCAGTAAATCGGTTTTAATTAGCATTTTTTGTTGCGCAAAAATAAGTTAGTGAATTTATAATTCGGATTGGAGCGTCTGTTGTAGTTTGATTTCAAATAATTTGATGAAAAGTTTAAAATTTAATGAAAATAATTTGATAAATATTTATGATAGATTTATTATTTATCCCAGATAACATTCAATTATGAAGAATAATATAATTTGTTCTCAAAAGTATCATATACTAAATTTTCATCATAGCAGTAATAAAGTTTTCTTTTTTTTTTTTTAGTTAAATATAAGTCGCATTAATTAGATGTTCAATAATGAATTAATTAGAGACATAATGGTAATTTCATACTTTAAATTTTTTCCTCTTTAAATCGCTTCACATTAATAATTAATTTTAAAAGCTGGATATTATTGATATGACTTTTTTCTGCGTTTCGAAAGGTTTAAAAAAAATTATCAAAAATTTTGTATCGCAATTTATAGAATTTTTTAAAATTTTTTGAAATTTTATGGGATTCGACAACATTCGTAGAAAATCTTAGAAAATCATTATCTTAAATCTGGATTAAACTTTTATACAATATTATGAAATTTTATGAAATAAAATGAACTTCCATAAAATTTTTCAGATTTCTATAAATTTTATCTCGAAAAATTCTATAAAATATTACAGAATTTCATACAATTTCCTAAAACTTTATGCAAAGATTTTTTATGGGTATAAATAAAGTACGAGCTAAATCTGTTCTTTTATTGATAAATAATGATACAAATATGACTTAAAACCAACTATAATTTACTTAAACTAAATAAGAATATGCCTAATTCTAAAAAATACTTTTTCGTTATTCCTCAAAAAATTTTAATGTACGATTTTTTTTTTTTTTTTTTAATCGAAGTTTTTTATCAAATATTGGTCCGAAATGTTTAATTGCACGTCATAATTTCATCAGTTTGGTCAGTTTGCGTTGTCCAGTGGACAAAACATATTCCGTGCACTTGGCTAGTCATTGGCGCCATCTCTCGGGCAATGAGTACACTCGGTCAGACCTTTCTTGATGTTGACTCGCTCTGGAACACATAAAGCCTGATTTTAGTCGGCAACACAACTTTCTAGAGATTAAATATTTTATAGGAAAGCAAAAAAAAATCAATAACTTTAAAATATTATTACCATTTATATTGGAAATTTATAATTATGAGAAAAGTTTTTTATATTGAGTAAGTCATTAAATATAAATCGATAGAGAATGATAATAAATGATTTAGAATCTGACAAAATCAATAGAAAAATTTTGGATACTTATTCTTTTTAGTTTTATTTTTTTGCAAATAAGAAAACGCAGAAAAATACATTTTCTATTGGTAATGAGTAATTCAAAAATTATATAACTATTAATTATTTTAAGCTCTTACACGCAAAAAAAAAAAAAATTACTATTATAGTATCATTTACTTTAAAAAATTTGCAGTGAATGCGGGTTCAATCTGGGGTTAATTCAGAGAAAATGCAGAATAAAAACGAAGCGGCTTCCAAGTCAAAATTAGAAGAGTAATTTAAGTTTTCAAACCCTATATGATGGCAAGAAGTTTGAAATTATCATTTTGAATTATGATGATCTATAGATAATATATGCCCTATATATGTCTAATATATGACAATATATGCCCACATACAATCATATATGGCCATATATAGTTGTATATAGTAAAACTCAATACATATAGATGCTCAGATATGGCCATATATAGTTATATATAGACATATATGGCCACGTATAGAATCACTGGAAAACTATATATGCCCATATATGACTCCATATGTTTTGGTCAAGTCATATATGGCCATATACAATTTCCGAGACGAGAAATAGTAAATGGTGTACTCTGATATGTAACTATATATGAGTATACGTGGCCATATGTAGTCATATATGACCATACATATCCATATATAAAATCATTTGGAAACTATATATGGCCATATAGGTCATGTATGATACATATATGCCCCCATATATGGCTCCATATGTTTTGGTCGAGTCATATATGGCCATATACAATTTCCGAGACGAGAAACAGTAAATGGTGTACTCTGATATGTAACTATATATGGGTATACGTGGCCATATGTAGTCATATATGACCATACATAGCCATTTATAAAATCATTTGGAAACTATATATGGCCATATAGGTCATGTATGATACATATATGCCCATATATGGCTCCATATGTTTTGGTCAAGTCATATATGGCCATATACAATTTCCGAGACGAGAAACAGTAAATGGTGTACTCTGATATGTAACTATATATGGGTATACGTGGCCATATGTAGTCATATATGACCATACATAGCCATTTATAAAATCATTTGGAAACTATATATGGCCATATAGGTCATGTATGATACATATATGGCCATATATGACCATATATGATTCGTTTTTCCCGAATATACATCAAATGATCATTTTTAAATGATAATATTATCTTCCATCGATTACATTTCTATGGTGAGAAAAATTCTTATCGGATCGTGTACAATAGATGGGCGCCATGATCGAAAAAAATTTGAAAAACGGTTGACCCTGCGAGACAACCCCGGTGTTTCTGAACTCCATGATTCTACACTTATCCAAAAAATTAAAGGAACAAGAAAATTTTATAAATTTTTTAGTGATTTTTTGAAGGCTGTATTTTCGTGAAAAATGATCGTATCGAAAAAATAAAAAAAGCAAATTGAAGCTTGAAATCTCTAGTTTAGAGATGTATTTGCTCACGTTTTTCCTAAGAACAATGTCTGATACCCCGAAGGCCTCCAAACATCTAACGCCTTAATTTTGGTGACGATCATCGTCTAAGAAATTTTATAAAAAATCTAGACTCAGAACTCGGTGTTGAGAAAAAAAATTTGTCTTTTAAATCTATAGGCTAGCGTTCTTCCAAAAGACTTGTCTGATACAGAACTCGAGTACTCTTATATTTTCGAGCTTGAAAAGTTTCCAATGATAACAAAAATCATCAAAATGGCAAATATTCTTATAATCAGATTTTTCTGAGCTGAGATTTCAAAATCATATGAAAAGATCAAGTTCGCTGAAGACCTTAAGAGATAAAGAGTGATGACCTGGTCAATTATTTAGTCGTTCCGTTTTTCAACACAAATCAACGCGAGTGTACGTATGTTTTTCGCTTTTATATTTATCGTTGAACGATTATACATATACAT